>WNWU01013802.1:15715365-15729734 GCA_012654045.1 Ptyas mucosa
AAAGAAAGAAAGAAAGAAAGAAAGAAAGAAAGAAAGAAAGAAAGAAAGAAAGAATCTACCCAGCAGGGCTTTGGTAATTGTGGTGCAAAAAAAAACAAAACACTATAGCCAGAGTGGAGAAGCAGGTTCAAATCCAGAAAAGGCATTTTTAAAGCTATTTTCCAGCCAGTTTACACACAGGAGACAGGCTGCTGAAAGTTACCATGTGGAAAAGTCTGTAATTAAAGATAAGAAAAGGCTGCTTTTATGGGGAGAGAAAGGAAATAATGGCTTGGCCCATGACTTTCTCTTGCCTGTGAGGAGTTATGGAGGGATTTTGTTAGTTGGATCTGTAATAACTGGGAATCTGCTGGACATCTGGTTAGCATTCCTATAAGAGGGAAGTGAATATTGCTTATGCTTGCACACATTGCTGAGTATTGTATTACTAGAACTGTAGTATTCTTTACTGGTGAGGAAGAAAAATATTTTGATAAAAAGAATAACACTTTCCACTGGAGAGGTATGGAATGGAAAGGGAATAAATAGTTTTATCTAAAAATAATAATTTTTTATTTTATATGTGGATTAGGGAAGTGGGAGGTTTTGTATTGTGTATATCCTGTGGCAGCCTTACATAATGCATATACATACAAAATTTAGTGTATGTACTGTATAATACCATGATGGCAAACCTATGGCATGTGTGCCAGAAGTGGCACACAGAGCCATCTCTCCGGGCACATGAGCTGTTGCCCTTTGCTCTTCTGGGTTTCGGCATGCCAGCCAGCTGGTCTTCATGTGCATGGGAGTTCCGGAAACTGGAAGAGCAGCCGCCTGGTGCGCATGTTGTTTATGCCAAAAGAAGATTCTTTAAATTCATTAAACTGCTATTTAAAACCTCTTTAAGAATTAAAGTAAATTTACCAAGAGCAGTAAAACCTGTCTTTCCAAATAGCTGAAAAGTAGTTAATAAGCAATTTCCGTATTGCTTATTAGAAGCAGTTAATAAGCAATTTCCTTATTGCATAAAGGTGAATCCTATATCCACAAAGGCGCCAACCAGAGTTTGGGCAAAGATAGCAGTGCCTGGTCCCTAAATCTCTAAACCTGTTGGAGATGGTTGTTTCATCCTCACCTTGTGAGAAGCACATAGTGGGAGCACTTGTGGATGAGCTGTGGTGATACAGTGGTTAGAATACAATTTTGCAGGCTAATTTTGCCAACTGCCAAGAGTTTGATCCTAACCAGCTCATGGCTGACTCAACCTTCTGAGATTGGTAAAATGAGGACTCAGATTGTTGGGATCAATATGCTGACTCTGTAAACCGCTTAGAGAGGGCTGTAAAGCACTGTGAAGTGGTATATAAGTCTAAGTGCTATGGCTATTGCTATCCCAAACCTTCTCCCTCTTGAGAGAAGAATTCTAAAGAGCTCATCCACCTACAGCTCTTTGTTCCACTGTGGTCATGAGAGCAGAGTCATCTTCAGTTCACCAATTCTTCCTTGAAAGTCCACCATTTTTATTTTCAAAAAAATCAAAACAAAGGTTTTGAGTACTGAAGCATTCTTAGAAATAAAAATGGTGCTGAAAGCTTGCACTTTGCTTTGTAGGATTCAAACTTTCTTTTTGTATAATAAAAATACTTTTAAATATAAAAAAATCAGGTAGAAGAAGAAGCCTGGTTGTTTCCGCAGAACGTGCCACTATACATTTTGATGTTTATGGGACTATGTTCAGGATCCATTCCAGACCCTATACCCATGAAGACAAACCTATAGCACGCATGCCACAGGTGGCACGCGAAGCCATATCGATGGGCACATGAACCAGCTGATTATGGGGCCTTCTGGGCCCACCAGAAGTAGGGAAACATGTTGTTTCCTGCCTCTGGAGGGCCTGGGGGTGGTGGGGGTGGTGAAGGCCCATTTTATTGCTCTCCTGGAAGGGCAAAAATGGCCTCCCCCCCCAGAGGCCCTCCAGAGGCCGGAAACGGCCCATTTGCCAACTCCCGGTGGGATCATAAGGCCCGTTTTTTGCTCTCCTCAGGCTCCATAATCTCTCTAGGAGCTTGGGGAGGGCGAAAACAGCCTTCCCCACCCTATCCCCCGGAGGCCCTCTGGAGGCCGGAAACAGCCAGTTTGCCAACTTCCTGTGGGACCAGAAGATGGCAAACAGGCCGTTTCTGGCCTCCAGAGGGCCTCTGGGAGTGGGGGGCTGTTTTCACCCTCCCCAGGCTCCTAGAGAGGCTCTGGAGCTTGAGGGGAGCAAAAAATGGGCCTACTGGGCCCACCGTGCCATCGCATGCCAAAAGTGGGGGGAGCGCAGGGGGGTCACGTGCACATGCATGGCGGGGTGGGAGCATATAATTATGGGTGTGGGCACGCACACGCATGATCCCCTGCGCGACCCCCACTTTTGGCACGCGATGCCAAAAAGGTTAGCCATCACTGCCTTATACTATCCTCGTGTCACGTTAACATTCTGCTGATAAAGAGTCTACAAGCCAAAGTTGAGATTGTACAGGATTGATATTAATCTAGCTTCCTCACATGGATTGTTATAGTCTGTTCGCTAGAACAAGATTCTCACATATTACAGTTTTTTTGTTATCATATAATCCCATATAGATGTCTCCAAAATCTCTGCCCAGAGACTGCAAGCCATTTCTTCTTCAAGTGGTGATAAATTATACTACAGAATGATTGTGTATCTATAGTATAATTTAATGTGATATTACTGTGGGAAAGCTAAGTACTGTGACATTTCTAGTATAGAAAGTATTCTCTAAGCCAACTGGACACATTCAACTGAAAATTCTGCATCACTTCTAAAATGGCATCATAGGATCATAGAACTTGAAATGATCACAAAGGTCATCTAATCCAATTCCATGCTCAATGCAGGATCCACTAAGCACTCTGATAAATAGCCATCCAACTTTTGTTTGAAGGCCTCTAGTGGAGAACTCACCCACATCATGTACCTCTGGACATCAGCTGATACATTCAGGAAATTTCTCCCAATATCTAACCTGACCTTCACCTTCCTTTTAGTTTTACTTCATTGCTTCTGGTCCTGTACTCTGGGGGAGCAGAGAACAAGTCTTTTTTCTCTTCTGAGTGACATTTTGTTACCATACTTCCCCTTAGTCATCTTTTCTGTAGGCTAAACATATGCAAATCCTTTAACCCGCAACTCGCAACTCGGTTGTGTCATCAGACATTTAAAGAGGAAAAATAACTTTTATGGTTTTTGCAGTTCCCAGGTGAAGTGAGTAGAGCTGACAGGTTTCTGTGTGGGAGGAAGAAGATGTGCATCATAATGTCACCTTGTAAGCTTAAACCTTTCATCCTGGTATCACACTTGTTATTGTATTTTCAGGGAATCCTAGAACAGTCCTTCTAGGTAAATATTTTAGGGGACAAAGAAGCTAGTATTAGTATAATTCATCTCCAGTTGCAAAGATCTCAGAAAAAGATGTTTTCATCTTTACATTATCACCCAATTCATGCTTCTATTCATCTACTTCCACAATTGGGTTTGCAAGATTACATGGTTTATATCAGAACGCTGCTGAAGTTAAGCAGTCCAGAAATATTTTTACCCCCAAGCAGAAAGGAAAGGAGAATGATGAAGGAGCTCTGGTAGCGCAGCAGACTAAAGCACTGTTATTAACATCAGCTGCCTGCAATTACTGCAAGTTCAAATCTCACCAGACTCGAGGTTGACTCAGCCTTCCATCCTTTCTAAGGTAGGTAAAATGAGGACCCAGATTGTGGGGGCAATAAGCTGACTTTGTATAAATATACAAAAGTATGAAGGCTATTGCTTAATGCATTGTAAGCCGCCTTGAGTCTTCAGAGAAGGGCGGCATATAAATCAATTTTTTAAAAAAAATTATGTAATTTGAATGCTTAAATATATGAAAAAGTTATTTATTTATTTATTTATCAACAAGTACAAGGAAACAAGTAGCAGTATAGACATAGACATGGACATATGAAAAAAATTGGCACAAATAAAAGGATAAAAATAGGCAAAACATAGCCATAAACACAGAGGAGGATTACATATAAATGGGGACAGTAGGACAGGGATGGTGTACACGCTGGTGCACTTATGCATTTTATGTATTTATTGATAATATTTCTTCACCCATTTGTTCCTATACAGTTCTCCATTGTTGGATCTTGGACTAGGAATCTGAATTATTTTATGAGAAAAGACCAAATAACTTTAACCACAGAGAAAAGGATTGACAACCAGAGAATAAAAATAACGAAGGAAACAATAACCTTCTTCCCTGAAGAGTATAAATACTTAATTGCCCATCCTGTCTCTTGCACAAGAATACTTAGAAGCTCATATTGTTGCAACCAGAAGATTTCTAGTGGGACACAAAAGAATCATAATAGGTTTACTTTATAGTTCTTTATAGGCACCTATTTGCTTAAAATAATTGCCAACATTACTCATTAAGTAGATAAAAGTTGGTTGTAATCTATCAACTATTGACTAAGTCAGGTTTCCAGCATGATATCAAATAATAACTACCCTGTTTACCCGAAAATAAGACATCCCCTGATAATAAACCCCATCGGGCTTTCGAGCGCATGCACTAAAATAAGCCCTCCCCTGAAAATAAGCCCTCCCCGAAATATTTAAACACATACACCGCCAGTCCCTACCATTTCCTCTGGTTTCCTCCATGCATCCCAAAATAATAAGACCTCCCCAAAAATAAGGCTAAGTGCTTATTTCGGGGTTCATAAAAATTTAAGACAGGTCTTATTTTCGGGGAAACATGGTATAACTTGAATCTGCTAGAATTCTTCCTTTCATAACCAAGGCAGTGGTGGTATTCAGCCAGTTTGAACCGGTTCAGGTGAACCGGTAGTGGCGACCTGCGGTGGGCTTGCCCACCCACCCTGGCCCTATGCCGTCCTACTTAGCCACATTTTCTAAGCCACACACATGCGTGCAAGCCGCACATGCGAGTAAAGCACATGTGCGGAAGGCCGTGTGCATGTGCAGAAGCAAGCACTCACATTTTTGGTGCATGGTGAACCAGGGGTAAAATTATGTAAAACCCACCTCTGAACCAAGGTAAATAATGAGTGGCATACATGCATATTCAGTGTAGAGTTATACTATTATTATGGTTTGTTGTGCAATCAGCCAGAAGTTTATACTGGATTTGGCATTTTCATCCATCTATTAAGTCTTTCCCAAGAATCTGGGTTAGGCAGATGTTGTTTCATAAAGTAGAATGTAAACTGTGATGCCACTGTTTGCAATTTTCTGTTGATAAAGTTGACAATGCCATTGGTGTTCAACTGGTGCTCCAGATGTTTTGGGATTGTACTCCAGGCATCTAATTACTATTGGTGCTACCTTTGTTTTCTTTTGCCACAGTCGTCGTGATTTTGTCCAGTTCTTTCTCCTCCCTTTGGCTGCCACCTCAGATACTGTAACTTCCAGACTTTTTTGTCTTTCTTATTAATAATAGCTAGTTTGAGGTTTTGTGTGGCAGATACTTGTCTGTTTGAATTCTAAAGTATCAGAACGCTTTTAGCAGAAATAAAAATCCTGAATAGGAAGACCAGAAAAATAATGATAATGAATCATGCCCTTTGCATCCTAGATATTCAGTTATAATTGCACTTGTGATGTACAGAAATTGGTTTATTTATTTCAGTGAGCTGGCACTTACATTTGATATTACTGTATTGGCATTTTTAATGTTTGCACTAGCCATTTTTTTGGAACAAGCTTCAATACAGGCAATCTTATTCTCTCATTTTTGTGCTGTTCCAGATGCTCTGTGACTCTACCTCTTTAGTTAAGAGAGTTTTGCTCTTTCTGAGGCAGAGGAAAGTATGTCTGGTTTCCAAATGAAAACAATTATATAGCTGTGCTGGCTTCCCCTGCTGTCAAATCCCCTTGATTTGCCTCTACAGTCCAAGTTGCTTCTGACAAGGCTTTGATTTCTTTGTCCTGGTAGATGTTTGAATTTTTTTTTTCAAATTCTGTTTCCGTGAATATTTTATTTTGTATTATAAATCACCATTGATTTGTTACCCTCTGTTCTGTTATTTCTGATTCTGTATATTATTTTTCCCAGAATTGGTGATTGTCATTTCAAATATCTTTCTCTTGTTGGGCTTGATTCACAATAACAGAACATTATTTCTTTGGTTTTTATCTCTGTATATTTGTGATGGGTAAACCCTTTTTTCCAATAGTTCTGCAACTGTTGGTCCTGGTTGCTCAGCCAACAAGACCTGTAACCAATTTTTCACCAGGTATCCAAGAACTCAGACACCTATCATGGTCCTTGTTGACCCAGTTGACGATAGAGCTGGTAGGAGATTCTCAAATAAAATCTTTCTTAGCTGTTCTTGAAGATATATGCATTACACACACATATACATGTATGTATATAATTGAAGGTGGCAAATGCAAAGGATCACAATTCATAGATCAGCAGGGGCTTTGCAGATGAAAGGTCCAAACCTTGGCATCTCCAAGTACAACTGAGAAAGATTTTTATGTGAAACCTTAGACCATTATTGATACTCATTGTCACTGAAGATCAATTGAGCTAAAAAAACAACTGTTTTGATTTCAGCATTAGAGCTCATCTCTGAATTCCCTTCTCTCCAAATCTGTTAAAATGATCTTTTCCTTCCTTTTGATTTTTTGCCATGGATAGGAATGATTTATTCTTTACCTGATCTTTCTTAGGCATTAGCACATTAAAACCAACCACAAGACCTAAAAGCATTGGAGTTTTCTAAAGAATGACACATTAACAGAAGTAAAATGTACCTTTCCCCTCCCCACCCCCCAAAATAGGCATAGTAGAAAAACAAATCTTAAAATAGAACCTGGATCTGGTTATGAAATCTGCATTTTAGTTGCAGTTATTTTTGTTCTGCTAAAGAGAGAAATTTTTTTGCTTTTTCTTAGTTTAATATGTCCTATAGATCTGAATAAATAACTATAATATTGGAATATTAATGTGTTAATGGCAAGAAGTAGGAATTAAGGAAGACGTCCTTAGAGGATATTGCAATAAGACCTTTAGATCAAAACTGGGAACATGCAGTTTCTCCTACAAAAGATATATTGTAGTAATCTGGAATTCGAACCCTAACTAGATGCATGTTAAGGGTTCTTCTGAGATTCTCACATCCAGTGTCCTAATAAAATATGTATTTCTTTGGATCTTTTCTGCATACACAGCTGGAAGAAATGTGATTTCTGTTACTACTGACACTATTTAAATGCATAGTACTAAAAGCAATACTCTCAGGCAAAACACTACTTCACTATTTGTAAAACTTTACAAACTCTAAATTTTGTAACTATAATTTATCATTGGGGCATTTTTTTTTTAGTTTTAAGGAAAGAGGAAATAAGAGAAGAATTATGTTGGAGACAAAGTGTGACATATCTATATATCTATATTTATAACTATGTCTATATATCTGTAACATCTATTTATCTATTCACCAATTAGTAATGACAACGTCTGTTGTTTATCAATGATAGCAGTATAACCCACCAGAATTGCCGTGATAATAATGATAATGAAACAGTTGCTAGTTTAAGCTGCTTTAGCATCTATGTAATCTGTTCCAACATTTATGTTGGAAGAATAACACCACATTAAAAACAACAGTTTCTTCTTAATTTCACACATACTTATTGAAAACATATTCCAAACTATTAGCAGTGTAAAATTTGGCACAGTTTCTTGGCAACTGTAGAAGCAAAGAACTTTTAACTGGATTAGATTTATGGAAGACATCTTGTGTTTTCTTTTCTGATATATCAGTTATCATTCAGAAATATGTGTTTCTTTCAACACACCATTTTCATGAGTTCCCTCAAATTATATCCAGGATGCTTAGAATCGCCACAGAGCAGGGCTGTATGGAACTATATTTGATTTCCCCCACCCTACCCCCCCGCTCTTCTGCTCCACAATGCATTGGGTGTTTTTCATTTAATGTCACACCCAGGGCAAAAGTCATTTTCTTGTGTATGCAAGTGCTTCCTGATATTTTTATGAAGCTTATTCCTATGAAGCTATTTGCCTAACGAATACAATATATTGCCTGCAAGACAGGGGCGGGTTTCAAAACCCGTTGCTACCGGTTTGCTCGTGGGTGTGCTCACAAGCACAACACTTCTACACATGCACAGAAATGTCCGGGTGAGTGGGTGGAGCCTCCCGGCGGCGCTGCTACCAGTTCGTCTGATCCGGGACAAACCGATAGCAACCCACCACTGCTGCAGGATTCACAGACTTGATAACAGTCATCTAGAATCATTTTTTAAAACTTCAGCAATGAGTGTAGCTTGAATTAAGTTGCTTCTCCTTCTCCCTTCTTATGTTTCTATAAGTATAGGAAAGGAGATTATACTTCAATAGCAAAATGCATGCTTTACATACAAAAGAACCCAGTTCAATCCCTTACCTTTCTAATAAAAGACAGAAAAAATTATTATGTAGCAAACTTAAATAGTTATTGCCAATTAAATTATACTGCTGGTAGCTCCATATATAAAATTAGAGATGGATTGGGGTTCAAATAGATCCTAACCATATAGGTTTGACCTGTGAACCTCACTATCCAAATCATTGTATCTGATACTAGACTGATAGAGGACCATTTTGTCTTTCCATATAGCAGAAAAGGATTGTTTTGATGAAGAAAATTTTGCAGCAAAAAATGTGTTAAATATTATCTTCTCCAGATAGGTGTTTTTTAATCTGTTTTACACTGGTGATCCACTGAAAGTCATATTCATTACCTGAGCAAATTTGATCATTCTCTAAAGCAGGGCTGTCAAACTCCTGGTCCAGGGGCCAGATTTGTCATGTGCTGCTCATGCCCACGCCCGGTTTAGCGAAGGGGGAAAAAGTCCCGATACATCACATGATGCTGTTGTGATGATGTGATTTTGACACACCTGCTCTAAAGGGTATTTCAATCAGTAATTTTCTTTTGTTCACATTTTGATGGGAACCAACTTTATATGTACTGTCTGGTTTTAATTTGCTGATTAGAAAACAGTTTTCTTTAGAATTTTGTGCTTCTCCCAAAATTGCAAAACCGTCCAGGATGGCAAAATATATCCGCAGGAGCATAAGAATAATTTGTTTAAGAGCACGTATGTTGCATTTTAAGAATTCTACTTAAATACCAGTTCTAGAATCATTTGTTAAAATTGTACGTCAGTGTGGAAATAGTAGAATAGTCAGGCTAAACTAAAAATATAAATGGATGCAACAAGAAGGTGCTCTTAGAAATACATGCATAATATTATCCAGTGTGAATATTTATTAAATTTATATGCCACCCATCTCAAAGAATAATAGTAATGAAGAGGTTTTCATGAGTACAGTTCCACATGGGTTGTACATTGCAGACAGAGTCCTGATAATGCAGAGGTGCTTCTCATGAATTCTCCATAGGGTACATGTAAAACTGTTCTCCATAGAGCAGGGCTGTCAAACTTGGGCAAGATGCGTCACGCACTGACCACTCCCACACCCAGTTTAGTGAAGGTAACGTGACAACGCCTTGACAACGCGAGTTTCACACCCCTGCCATAGGGCTCTCAAACTTTTCCTTGTTTCAAAGATAACATGGGCTAAAGATTCAGCTTCAGCTGGAATCATAGTATCAATTAAATCGGTGTTTCTCAACCTTGACAACTTTTAAGTTGTGCAGCTGGGGAATTCTGGGAATGGAAGTTTACACATTTTAAAGTTGCCAAAGCTGGGAAACATTAAATCAACAGGCGGAGGTGTCACAACTGGAGAAGAGACTGATCTCAATTTTTTAATCTTATTGTTGTATAGTCAATTGTGGCTGAATAAAAGCCAATTAGGTTTTAGGATAAGGTGTTAAATCTAGGATTGTTCTCAGCTGACTCTCAACTCAACTGTAAAACAGAACCTGGAGAACAAAATGTATGGTGCATCTCTGTTTCTGTGAAATCCTGATGCCTTGCAGCTGCTGCTATTTTAGAGGCCATGCCTATAGTATGAAATGGTTGTTAAGCAGAGAACTAGTTGGCTTGTTTGGTTTTAACCTTTCAGAAACTTTTGAAAACCGAGTTACTCCAATGGCCTTGTGGCAAATGATAGGATATCCTATACCTGTGATGGCGAACCTATGGCACGCGTGCCACAGGTGGCACTCAGAGCCATATCTGTGGGCACGTGAGCGTTGGCCTAGCTTGGCTCCAGCTCGCATGTGTGTGCCAGCTGGCTGATTTTTGGGCCTTCTAGGCCCACTGTAAGTCGGGAAATGGGCCGTTTCGGGCCTCTGCAGGGCCTCCAGGGGTGGAGAAGATCGTTTTTGCCCTCCCCAGGCTCCAAGAAAGCCTCTGGAGCCTGGGGAGGGCAAAAAACAAACCTATTGGGTCCACCGGTAACCTTTTTGCCATCACGTGCCAAAAGCAGGGGGGCAGGGCACGGGGGGGCATTGAATTATAGGTGTGGGCACGCATGCGCACGACCACCCCTGCGCAACCCCCACTTTTGGCACGCAATGGCAAAAAGGTTAGCCATCACTGTCCTATACCACTCGTTTATATTCTAGAGCAGGGGTCTCCAACCTTGGCAACTTTAAGACTTGTGGACTTTAATTCCCAGAATTCCTCAGCCAGAAAAGCTGGCTGAGGAATTCTGAAAGTTGAAGTCCACAAATCTTAAAGTTGCCAAGGTTGGAGACCCCTGTTCTAGAGCACATGGTTTTAGGCATATCTGTATGTTTTAACCTTCCTGCTTGACTTGTTTATTCTTAATGAACTTAATTTCTTGGTGTTAGATTTCAACAGAATGGGGTTTATTTAAAAAATCTTGGTTTGGTGTGTGTGATTTAGATAAAATTTAAAGAATAAATAGGTGCTTTATGCATTTGGTTTTTTTCTACAGCCTACTCAGAAAAGCTTAAGGTGTTCATTTTGACCCAAAGCACCTCCCATGACAAAAAACTAGTTATTACAGATGACCATATGTATGTTCTTACCTGTTGTATAGCTCCTACCATTTAATTAATCAAATATATAATCCTGTATTGTATTATATTATGAATTACTGATGAACCTCCGTAGTGCATTTCCATTAGAGAACGGTAATTATGTAAGCATAAAGAGTAACCATCTATGTGGTGAATTAACGTATTATAGATTTTTTATGTATCTATTGCTACTGTCGTCATAATGCAAGCAGTGCAAACACTTTATAGTTCTGACAAACTTTTTATGTGAGTACTATTACAAAAATGAAAAAGAAGCTAGTTATTATTTCTATTTTTTTCACCAACTGATTTTTGGATGTATTATCTGCACTTTTTTTTTCCTAATTGTGCAATTTGTTTTTATGCGACAAGGCAGTCAAAATTATAGGCATTATTTCAATGGTCATTTGGTCACTTCCTGATAATTCCCTGCTTGGAATTTGACTTTAATTTCAGCCATAGCACAAAAAAAATCAAGGCATGTTTTAAACCAGTCTTTCCCAATCCATCACAATCAGAATCTATGTAAAATAAGAATTTTTCCTTCAAAATAAAAAAACAACAACCATATTTTTCTGCTTTTTTTTCCTGAGGTGATGGCAATGTTGATAGATTGAGGACATGATTAAAGTTTTAAAGATACCACTTTTAAAGTTACCACATTTGCTTTGGAAGTTTGTTTTGGTTGCTGAAACTGTTGCCATCTAAGTCCACATGTTGCTTAACACTTGTCTCAAGTTTTATAACTTACGAAAATTGTTTTATTTAAAGAGCCAAAAAAAACAACACGGCTCTGAAGTGTATTTATATGTTGTTATTATGTAATTTGTCTTTACTAAAGTTACCAGTTTACTCTCTCTCTTTTCACAGACTTGGATTATCACTTGCTTTTATCTTCAATTGCTCCTACTTTATCCTCTTATTAAAGCTCAAAGTCCCTGTGGGAATCCGGTGACAGATGATGTAAATGAAATTACAGTACTGGTAAGTGGTTTCTTTCCAAATTTCTCACTAAACACTGTTCTGCACGAGATGAAAGGAGATACGCTTGGCAGAAACATGGAAGCTCTTTTTTGCTTGTCTTAATTATTAGTTTCAGTTTCATGTAAAAAAATCTAATAATGTTATCCTAATTTTTTAAAAAATGAAGAGAGGACCCTGCAAATCACTCCAGAATACATGAGTCTGTTTCAAGCCATAAAATAACTATGGTGTTTCCCAAGGACCCTTTTTTTTTTGCCTGCCCATAAATTTTCCTCTTAAATCTGTGGTAGGTCTATTACTAAATTTTCTTCAACTCTAAGGAATATTTTCTATGCTTTTTATCATTGGGGTAAATCAGTGGCGGGATTCAGCCAGTTCACACCACTTCGGGAGAACCGGTTGTTAACTTTCTGAGCAGTTTGGCAAACTGGTTGTTGGAAGAAATCATTAGGGCAGAGAACCTGTTGTTAAATTACTTGAATCCCACCACTGGGATAAATATATATGTTTGTGCCTAATTTAAATCATCCAATCAAGACACTGAAAGTAGAAATGTCCTTTAGAAGCTGTTCAGAACATACATTGGAACCAGAATCTGGGTTGTTGAGCAAAGCAGCCATGAAGTAAGACAACCACACAACTGCAATCTCAGCTGTCTGTCATTAAGCAATTTCTTGCATCATTAAGTGGACAGAGTCTCAAGTAAGGAGTGCTAGATTCCTTGAGTGGGGGAGATGCTGGGAGGCCCACTCTAGCACTGAAAATCCTCTGCAAGTTAGATTTTCAATGCCAAAGCAGAGGGACGCTCATGTACTGCCTGAGCCAGGTCTTCCTTACACAACTTCTGCCTCTCTGCTGAGGCATCTGCTGAAATCAAGCATGAGACTCCTTAGGAACAAAGGGTTTATCCTGCCTCGGGGGTGGGTGGGAGAGGCTCAGTGCAGGCTGCACACAAGTGCCTATCTGGTATGGAACTAAAAATCCTCCCTGCTGAAATCCAAGCAGAAAACATTGACTTCCTTTGGAAGCCAGCATGGAAGATTGTAAATGATGATAACATGATTGTGGGGCACTTGGGAACCTGTCATAAGTGTGAATGGATTGAGTGGTGGGATTCAAATAATTTAACAACCGGTTCCCTGCCCTAATGACTGGCAGGGTGGGTGTGGCCATGGTGGGTGTGGCCAGGGGGTATGACAGGCAGCACTCGGCCTTCTACAATCCCCTGGGAGCAAAAATGGGCCATGGGGGCCTAGGTGGCCTCTCTGCAGTCTCCTGAGAGTGAAAACATGCCGCGGGGGCTGCCCCACCCCCCTGTGCCCCATTTTGGACCTAAGAGGCCTCCCTGGGAGTGAAAATGGGGTGTGGGGGATGCCGCACCCCCCTGCACCCCATTTTGGGCCTAGGCCTCCCTGCACTTACCTGGGAGCCAAAATGGTGTGGGTGGGGACTCCTGGAAGAGGCAGGGAGGGTAGAAGCCCGCTGGCAATTTAACTACCAGTTCTCCCGAACCGGCCCAAACCACACCACTGATTGTGAAGCACCCACATGATGAAGGGATAGTGGTGCAATGTTTTTCAATGGTCAGAACTGCTTTAAGACCCTTTCTGAAGCTATCATAATTTTAAACTGTTAAGTGACCAGTCGTAAGCAGAGGACTACCTGTAGTATATATTTTGCCTCATGGAACTGGTCTTCTGTAGTTTAGTTTCCCTCTCTTGCTGGGCCATTCGTCATAGCCAATGCCAACATTTCTTTGCTTCATAGAAGATTATCCACTTTCCTCCAAGGGGCATAAGTGGGTAGGATGAGATGGGGCTGGAGAATATATTGCAGTCATTACAATTTTCTACTAAATGCTAGCTTGGGAGTTGTTGCTCTAAGAAAAGGCAGGGAATGGAACAATGTTACAGAATACAGCTTTCAGCAAACAGCATATGAAGGAAAGTCAACATCATTCAACACTGGCAGTATAGACTGAGTGAAATATTGATGCAACTTTCTATGTTTTTACAAACTGTACTTAACTCAGGTCATACATTATGCAAGCACAACCAATTACTTCTTTTCTTGGCATGCTGATGGTCCCTTTCTTGTTAGAAAAAGACATCCAAAGATGTGATACATTTTTACAGAAGCTGTTTCATGTCTGCAGCAGTCAAGACCCAACAAGCCAAAGCAGATCAACTAATCTTAGGCTGTGACCTCCTAGAGATTTGATCCTTTCTTTTGTTACATGTTTTCCTCATCCCTTCAGTTTCTAATCAGTCCACAAATCCAAGTTTCAACAATTCCTAACAAGCTCTCTTCATATATATATATATATATATATATATATATATATATATATATATATA
>WNWU01013802.1:15729744-15861061 GCA_012654045.1 Ptyas mucosa
ATATATATATATATATATATATATATATATATATATATATATATATATATATATATAAAGTTTATTGTCATTGTACGTATATACACAATATACCCATACGACAAAATTCACATAACACCCAGAGACCAAGCCCAACACACATGACAATTCCCAGACACACCCTCACCCACCAAAAACTCTCCACCCCTAAACCACCCAAGCATCCACACAGCAGACCAAGTAGTGCTGTCCAACAGCTCACTGATGGTGGCCCTTTAGTTCATTGTTGAGTGCAATTATAGCTCTGGGGAAAAACATTCCCATCAGATAGCATAAATCACAGTTTTCCTATGGCATGAACAATCCCTTTTCCAAGTGTAATATGAATGTGAAGATCCACCAAGTGAAAATAATTAATTGATTGTAATTTTAAAAAGTTCCTTTTAGGCTTTGTGGCATGTAAAATAATGCTAGTTTAGCTATCAACTGCTTCTTATTACAAGGAATGTTATCTTATAAGGCTCTTCTAGAGTCTTGTTATCATCTAAGCTAAAAAGTGGGCAGGCATCTTATGGCATTGGAGGACACAAGGAAGCATAAATATATTTTGTCATCATTAGTAAAATAATCAGTTCACTTTGAGTTCAAAGCAGAGCATGCAGCATAAGTAGGGCAGAAAGATTTTTTAAAAACCTAGTAAAAATTGCAATGGTAAAAAGGTAGGAGGGTTAGAAAGAGAGTGTGGGATTAGGAAATTCAAACATGATATTTCTATAATTTGTCATTAAATCCCAGCATGGTGACTCTAAATTTGCAATTGAAATAGAAATTGATGTCACACCAAATATACTGCTATAGTTCAGTCAGTATTTACATATATACGTAACTTTAAGTTCATGGATTTTTCTCTGTATAAGACAGCATGTCTTTTCAAAAATCTAAATTTGTTGCAAGGCTCCAGCTATGTATCAGTCTCTCTCTCTCCCTCTCCCTCCCTCTCTCCCTCTCTCTCTCTCTCTCTCTCTCTCTCTCTCTCTCTCTCTCTCTCCCTCCCCCTCCCTCCCTCCCTCCCTCCCTCCTCTTCTGTAATAGTTATTAAAATGTTCATACTCCTTCACTTTGTAATCTTGGCTACTTAGGTTTTTTTAAGCTGTGCATGAAAAGAACTTGACAGGCTTTGATGCCAGTAAAGTAGGTTGTATACATAATGCATGTCAATTCTTGTTGTGCTTCTCGGTCTGGAACAGATTTAATCTTGCACTGACCTTCCTTAAAGAAATGCATGGTTGCTGACATTGTGAAGCCTCTAATCTTTCTGAGGATAAAGAAAATAGGAACTTCTCTTTTGCTTAAAGTGTGGCTGATATTGGACCTGGCTAAGAGATCCCAGATCCTCATTTGTGTTCAGATGAATCTGAATGATTCTTTTGACCATCCAACCACCCTTTTGCCTTTCCTCCTCAAATCTACATGAGGAGATGTGTATCTTCCAGATCTATAAGATGGTTTTGAAGTTGCCTTAAAATCCTGGCTTCTTCCAGAGCTGTGAACCATAATTTTCTTATTTGGGGGAAAAAAGAAATTACATTTAGTGTAAGATTTCTCAAATGATTGTATGATATTATTGAGGCTGCAAATCAAATGTGGATGGGACCCAGAACTAATTTGGGGAGTGAGTTTCAGAAAATAAAACAGTGAAATCTGGATCAAGTCATCATATGTCTTTACTCTAGTGTAAAAAAGAAGGGAAAGGAAAAGCACCTATGCAATCCCTATGTTATATATTATACAGTTTGTTCTTGAGTCAAAAAGGTATAATACAGAATTATGTAGGAATTAACAATTAATGCAAGATCTAAAAGCCAACATTGTACAGAGTAGATCTAGTTTGGAACTTAAATTGGTAACTTACATAATCATTGATTTATCTGAATTTATCTGAAGTCTGAATATAACCTAATATTTGATTTTGCATTAAAGCCCAAATGTGCTTTTGATAAATTATTCTAGGTATACCATGTATCCTTGTCATATATTTTTTTTGAACCCTGAAATAAGCGCTTGGCCTTATTGCCATGCGCTCAAAAGCCCAATTGGGCTTACTATCAGGAGATGTCTTATTTGGGGGAAAATAGGGTATCCATTTCTAAAATTAATTAAAATGGAACATGAAATCCCCATTTAAAAATGGTTTAAAATATTGGTCCTTTAGATATCAATAGAAATTGACAAATTTTATAAAAAATTCACAGTCCTAGAAAATGTGTATTTCAAAGTAACTTTACTGTGTTTTATTTTCATTTGAATATCACTTGTTTGACAGGATTGTGAGATGTAAATGACATTATCTTGCCAATACTAGCTCTTTCATTAATTGACAAATGAGTCTAGTACCACAAATTTAAATGAGAAGATACAGTACTTTGATTAGGTACTAGGTGAACTCTAGCTATTTACATACTTATTAACTGGGTTATTATTAGCATTGGCTAATTCTTAATTACATTTTAAATTGGCTCATTCTTTCTGCAAACTGTTGGGCAGTAGTATCCAAGAAGACAAACTCTTCTCTAGCAGCTATTCTGAAAAAAAATTCATGCCTGAAAAAAATGGCAGATGCCATTCATTTTAGAATGCAAATGAGCAGCCCAGAGTCTACAAGCTGCATGTAGCCCCCAAAAACCTACAGGCTTATAAAGCCATAACAAAATAAACATAACTATCATTTTCAGACCCATTTTTTTCACTTTACAAAATTTTGGTGGATTTAAGTGTTTAAAAGTTATAACTGTATCACTTAAAAAAGAAAAAGAAACCCATTTTAGATCTTCGTTTTATATTTTGCAGAGTTTTAATGGGTTGATTAAAAGTTAGAATTGTATCACTTTTTAAAAAAATCCTTTTTGAAAGGCCCAATATAAATTACATTAAAGAAATTTCAAGGCAAACCCCTATTGAACCTTTCTTCTAGCTCAAAATTAAAGTAAAAAAACCCTGGAATGTTTGATTTTACCAACTCTGGTGATACCATGACATCACTGGGTACTCATCCCCTGTAACCCCTAAGCAGGATATAAAAGTAAAATGTTACTTATTCTTCTTCTAGGGAAATTCATTAGTAGAGTAGAAGTGCTGTAATGTTTAGAACTATATGCAGAAGTTATAATTTAGGATTTATTACACTAAAGCATGTTTTTTTTATTTTTCTTTTTAAAAAACATAGTGGCTAGGTTCCCACAATACACTAAGCCATAAAACATGCAGTGTAGTGGCTGGAGTGTGACTGGAGAAATCTAGGTTCAAGTCTACTCACAGCCACAAAAGTTCATTAGGGATTTAAGGCCATTCATTCTTTCTCAGCCCAACCTACTTCCATAAGAGCCTGTAGTACAGTGGTTTAAAGCACCCTGTTATTAACATCTATTAACATCTGCTGCTTGCAATTACTGCAAGTTCGAATCCCACTAGGCTCAAGGTTGACTCAGCCTTCCATCCTTTCTAAGGTGGGTAAAATGAGGACCCAGATTGTGGGGGCAATAAGCTGACTTTGTATAAATATACAAATGTATGAAGGCTATTGCTTAACGCACTGTTAGCCGCCCTGAGTCTCCGGAGAAGAGCGGCATATAAATCAAATAAAAATAAAATAAATAAAAAATAAATAATAAAATAAAGTTGGTGATTTGGAAGGAAAATGTGGGAGGAGAGAATATTATGCATGCTGTCTTTAGCTCATGAAAAGAAGGCAAGGTAAATATCTGTCTAACACATAAATAAACTAGAATGACCATATGCATATCACATAATCAGCCAAAAATCAGATTCACTGCATTACACCATAGTGGTTGCCTGGAGTTACATGATGATCTTTCAGCTCTCTGTGCAATCATCAATATGATGAGCTCATTTAATGTCCAAACTGAGAGATGAAGCCTACTAAATAATAATCTGTGGTTTGGATAAGCAATTATATAAGAATGCTCAATTAATAGGACCTGGACTACATTTGTTACAAACAAATTTTGCCAACTTAACCTTATCTCCTTTGACAAAGTTGGAAAATATTAGAGACATTGTGCACCTGGACTTCAGGCACTTTGACAGAGTGCCTTGTGATATTCCCCTTCACAAAATGGGTAAATATGAGGTACTGTACCACTGTTAGATGGGCCTACAGTTGGCTAAATGATCACGTCCAAAGAGTGTTCATCACTGGCCTCATTTAATCTTGGAAGGAAGTATGTGGTGGAGTGCCACAGGTCTCTGTCCTGGTACTTGTGCCGTTAAATATTTTCATTGGTGACTTGGATGACTCCTTCGTTCAGTAATAACATTTGCAGGTGACTCAGACATTTTTAATGAAAGGGAGAAAATTCAAAAAGCTCTGGATAGGCTTGAATAGATGACAGAAATTAATAGGAAACAAAGAAACATAAATTTATGCATCTAAATAGGAAGAATGTAAGGCAAAAATGGGGGAAGTCCTGGGAACAGTAAAAAAAAAGGATTTGAGTATACTGGATGACCACAAATTAAACATGAACCAGCAATATAATAGAGCTGCTAAAAGCATAAATGTTATCTTTGGGGCATTAACAGATGATAGAATTAAGATAACAAGGAGTAATTATTTCATTTTATGCTGACCTGGTTGGATTTTACTTGGAATAGTGTCCACCACACTTTTAAAAAATACAAGAAAACATTAGAAAAAAAACTTAGAGAGGCACTATCAAGTTTTGTGAGGAGTATGGAAATCAGGCCCTGTGAAGAATGGTTACAGGATCTGTGTATGTTTAGATTACAGAAAATATTACTAAGTCAAATTATGATAGCAACCTTCCAATTAGAATACAAAGGCTTTCAAGAAAAAAGGAAAGGCTATGGAAAAAAGGAATGGGACAACTCATCGCAGCCAGATCAGCACGGCCAGGTCACCTGTGCCAACTCATTGCTGCCAAGCCACCACAGGACAACCACACAGCCAACTTGCCATGGGGAAAACTCACTGCAGGTAGCCAGAGGAAGTAGGTGGGTAGAGCACAGAGTGGCCTGCCACATCAAACTCGAGGCCTTAGAGCCTGGGGACAGTAGCAGTGGGCAGAGCAAGCAGCAGGGAGGTGGCAGAGGCTGAGGCGTCCCATTTTCACAAGCTCCACTGCTGCCATTGCTGTTGCACTGCACTGTGTTCTGGGCTGAAGAGGTTGAAGACAATGGCAGGGAGGTGGCAGTGGGGGTTGTCCCGTTTTCACATCCGAGTTGCCACTGCCATCCCCAGCATCTTTGGCTCAGAGCTTGGCGCAGCAACAGCAGCAGTGACGGATGGTGTGAAAATGGGACATCCCTAGCCACTGTCACCTCCCTGCCGCCCATCCTGTTCACCACCGCCATTCCTGATTACTTTTGCCCAGAGCTTTGTGCAGCAGCAGTGTCAGGGGGTGTGACAATGAGAAGCTCTTGGCCACCAGTGTGTGCTCTGTCCATCCTTTCATTCACTCACCTGCCTGGCTTTCTTTCCAGAAACCTGTGGCAAGTTGTTCCAACAGCGAGTTGTATATGTGGAATTTTCCTGCAGCAACTTAGTGGCAGTGAGTTGGCAGAGGTGACTTGGCAATGGTGAGCTGGTGGTGCTGAGATAGCCACAGCGAATTGTCCTAGACCCATGGAAAAATATACTGATCCACTACAGAATTCAGATAAAACAGAAAAACAGGCCATTATGAGACTTAGATCATTCCCCCCTTTCTCTTTCATAGGCAAGAGAACAAATCAGAACAAACTTCAGTTTGATATTTCACATACAAGGGATACCCTGACAAACAATAAACCAGTAGTCAACCTAGTGCCCTTCAACATTCACAGTAGCAAAGGATTAAAACAGATATAGTCAAAAATACCTGAAAGGCAATTCTTCAACAAAGAACTGGAAAAAAAAATCTTTGAAAATAAATCTGGACTGAATCAATTGAGTGGTACATAATTCATTAAAAAAATGTCAGCATTAAAAAATGTTTATTGCACTGTCATGCAAGTGGCATGTCAGGTAAACATGTTAAGTTGCCACAAGCATGATCAGACTTTATATGTTTAGCTCTATTTCTATTTTTTTTTCATTAAATGGCTAAATTGTTTTTCATGTTCTTTGTTGTCTGTAGGTTGGAAATCTTCCACATGATTATATGATAGCTCTTAGATATGTCCAGAAGACGGACACACTGGTATGTAAAGCTTTTTGAATTATTTCAAAACATAAACATATGCAGCATCAATTATTCTTGCTTTTCAATTTTTGGAAATGCAAATAGATTGTGAACTTTTTAAGTCAACGATTTTTCAAAAGGTTTTTCTTATAAAATTATATTTTGGCCAGAGACCATTACATTCCTGTTGGTAAATTAAACGTTTCCATTTAAATTCTATTAAAATTTAACATGCTGCATTTTAACTGTTTTTTCCCATATATTTTATTTAATAATAACTTGAAATAAATATGCACAAAGGAGCAATATAATTTTAATTATTTGTATATATGTAGTAATCAGATGAGTGAAGCAGCCTATGACTCAACCTATCTAAATCTTCAGTTATATAAAATGAATCATTTTCCCATGGTAGATGGGAACAAGAAATCTTCAATTTTATGCAGCAGGAATATTGTAAGATTTTTATGCCTGCATTTCTTCTGTCTTCTCTAAATTCCAAACATGGAGGTGTGTGGTTACTGACATACTCAGAGTATTAATAAGGAATTCAATTTTGTTCATCTAATTAAATTATAAAGAACATAATATTATAAATGGTTTCCTGCCAAGCCTCTAATTTTTCCTCGCCAAAAAACAGATATATAACTGCAATGTTTTAAGGTTGTTTCTTTGCTGCTAATTAAAAGCCTAATTAAATCTGCTTGCTGGCAGAGAGAATAACTTTGTGCGTGTGAGAGAGAAAGACAATCATCTTTAGTGAGTACTCAAAAACATCTTGTGAATACACTTGGTTTTATTTGCCAGTATTCTGTGGGCTTAGAAGCACCACCAGTTCCAACTTTGGAGGAATCATTTAAAAAAAAAGATATGTAGGTAGAGCCGGGGTGGCAGAGTGGTTAGAATGCAGAATTGCAGACTAATTCTGCTGACTGCCAGCAGTTTGATTTTGAACAGCTCAAGGCTGACTCAGCCTTCCATCCTTCCGAGGTAAAATGAGAACTCAGATTGTTTTAATACTAATAATACTAATTACTTTTAAATCTAATAGTACTTTCAAACTGAGTTTGATGTTCATAACTGAAAATCAATGTTTGACCTGAAATATTAATGGGCTTTGGTACTATTAGGATTCACACAGTAGTGTAAGTCAAAATCAGACAAACCTCATTATGACTTATTGTGATGTATGAACACACTTTGTGTTAGTAAAATATGTTCACTGTCGAGGTGAACCCAATCTATATATAAATGAAACAACATTATTAATGCATAGTGGTTTTGACATGTAATTTGTATTCCTAACATGCAACATGAAATGCATCTCATTTTAAAATATAGGACAAATTCACTGCAGCATAAATATTGGATCCTGTAGTCTGAAAATGTTGCTAAGAAAACTGTGTGGAGCTTTCCATGTCATCACCAGGAGTCAAGATTCATAAACATATTGAGCTGGGATGAACAAGATAAAATAGATCTTAATTCTTTTCCTTATAAGGAAAAGAATAAAGAGGTGAAATTAGTGGACATGAGAAACAAATAGAATTAGCAGAAATCTGCTGACAGTCACAGATCCATGCATATTAATGACAGTTGAATATTAGTTTAACAAAGTGCAAAATAATGCTTCTAATGCAGATTGATGTGAGATAGTTTATAAATGTTGATAGGTGGATAGATAGAAAATGAATGAACGAATGAATGAACAAATAAATAAATAAATAAATGTAACAATGTATTGAATTACTTTTTTACAGTTGGACATTATTAAAGCATGCACAGAATATAATATATTTTTCGTTTTGTTATCATTTCTGACAGCCTTATCACTGTTGGTTGCATTTGATGGTCCCTGAATTGTTAAACAGTCTAAATAATCTTCTCAATAAATTTAAAGAATTTCCAGATATGTCAAATGTCTTGAGTAATTATTCAATTATCAATAAACTAAGGAGGATCATCAATGATGTGATGGCATGCTTACCTTCTACCACATATAATAAGGTAATACTCTAAATCTGAACTTTCCTCTATATTACTAAATAATATCCTGAGATACAAATGTATAAAGAATGGGTGACTGTAACATAATGTTTTTGCAGAGATTACCTTGCTACTATAATAAACGAAAGATTCTTAATGTTTTATTAAATCATGACTTTATATAAGTAATTCCTTCAGTTATTTATATATTTAATTATATATAATTTCAATTTTTATATATATGCATGTATCATATTTATATTCTCCCTTGTGTTTATATGATTGTAGTGGAACATAAAGATAATATATAAATAATTATTGCATGCAATTCAATTTCTTCTATCCCTGTATTTAAATAAATAACATATACACAATATTTTGTACATACATTTGATGCATTGAAGCTGTGTCAGAAGGACTTATTTCAAATGTAATCTATGAGTAGCAAGCATAGCTTGCTTACACTGCTAATAAATCTGTGGAAACAACACTTTGCTTTTCATAGTAATAGATGAAACAGAAATTTGGGAATAAGAGTTCTCCAAGATACATGCCATCCTCCCCTCATTATACACCTCTGATTTAAAACATAAAAGATGATATTGTAACATAGAGAAACTTTAAACTTAGCTGCTTCAATTTTCTAAGTAAACCAAACCAATTCCTGCTTTAGTATTTTAATGGTGTATTTAGTATTTATATAAAAAAGCTTTTCAGTTGAATATGAATTTGCATGTACAGTTTTCATCTCTTGTGTTTTGCCACTTGTAAATAATGTACTCTCCTAGGAAGGAATTCCTGCTTTATAATCTTCCCTGCATAGTGATAGACTAGGTGGCCTTATTCTATCCTCTTTCTCAGAATTATAGCCAACATGATCATCTATATGAAGAAGGTAAATTTGTTCCAGAAGAGTTCTTCAAGCACTTTTACAGCATTATTGAGGCCTACAAAATCTTTTCAAAAAGACCAGAACAAAGTGACTGCATTCTTCCCTCAACAACAGAATCCTCTCCAAATGGTAAATGCTCTTTTATATATAGAAATATCCACAAATGTCATGAATCACCTTTAATGGATTGGTGCCAATTCATTATGAGCTTGTATTATACAGGGTAAATGTAACAGAGTTATATGCTGCTTGGAATAGAGCCATCTAGAAATATCAGTAATAAACAGCTCTTTGACTTTATAGACCTGTACCCTGCTTTATCAGGGTCCTAAAGACACTGAGCATGTCAGCTGGAAAGCTGACAGCCTGGGTTTGAGACCAGAGTGCTGCACGACAGGGTGAGCTCCCAGCTTACTTGCCCCAGCTCCTGCCATCTAGCAGTTTGAAAGCATGTGATTGCAAGTAGATAAATAGATACCACTTTGGTGGGAAGGTAACAGTGTTCCATGAACCTCAGCACATAGGCATGCTAGCCATATAATCATGGAAGTGTCTGTGGACAACGCTGACTCCCTTGGCTAAGAAATGGAGAAGGGATCAAAATCTGTCTACAGTTTAGCCCATTATTCTCTAGAACAATCCATATTCAAAACTCATGACTATTTAATTTTTAAAACAAAATAAACAGTGGAATAAATTTATTTACCTCTTTATGTCACTTTCATCCCAATCTTCAGTTGAGAAGGTTCCTGAAGGGTCTGCATGAAGATTTTGAAAGAGCAGCCTTTCCCATAGGTTTTTTTTTATCAAAAGCACAGGTGGCTAGAATAAAATTGATGGTGACACAATGTTAGCGTTTTCAATCTGACTCTTTGATACTTAAAATATTCCTCATCAGAACTCCATAACAACATGTCTTAGGAACATAAAGCAAGCCTTCAGGATTTTGTATAGAATGATAATTTTTTTTAACATAGAATAGCAATAGTAATAGCACTTAGACTTATACTGCTTCACGGTGTTTTACAGCCCTCTCTAAGCAGTTTACAGAGTCAGCATATTGCCCCCAACAATCTGGCTCCTCATTTTACCCACCTCGGAAGAATGGAAAGCTGAGTCAACCTTGAGCCTGGTGAGATTCGAACTGCCAAATTGCACTCAGCAGAAGTAGCTTGCAGTACTGCATTCTAACCACTGCACCACTGTGGCTCTGAATTTAAAAAATTTAGCTGCTCTGTTTCCATTACAGCTATTTACTTCTAATCACATAAACCTTTTTTTACTGAATTGTAGGATCCCCCCCCCCCATGGGTCCAGCTTTATTGTAGTGGGAAACTCCCAGATGTGGTCCCAGATCAGGCTGGGAAAGAATCGTACAGGAATCCTGAACTAGACGACCCAAGGGTTTCATTCTGTGTTATGCAACTTCCTATGTGCTTAAAATATATATTAAAAAACTGACATATTATTTCTGTCTCAGATTCAAGCACCAGTGTCACAGAGCCATTTTTATTACATCCTGTTGCGGCCAGTTCCCTTAGGAATGATAGCAGTGACAATAACAGCAACAGTAAGTGTAAACAATTGCTTTCAATATTGTCATATTAATTGGGGAGGTGGGGAAGAAAAGCAGACATATTGTGCAAATCAGTTCTGTATCCTCAGGAATCAGGGTTCATTGGTTAAATAAACTTCCTTGCCAGCAGAGGAAAGAAGCAAGTGGCAAACATGTCTAATAGCACTCAACATTAATATGGCTCCTCAGCATGAAACATAGAGCTTGGAGAAGAAGCACATGGTTTTGCTTTGGTTGATGCTAAATTTTGGTAATGAGAATTGTAGGGCTTTTATAGAAAATGTAAAATTGAAACAATATACATAAACCTCTTTTAATTATTTCATAACCTAACCCCTGAATGTCATTTAATGGCACCAGAATGAGGTTATTTTTCCTCATCCACCTCTTCCTCCCCACTCCCCTTCTGTTTCAGCCTGGGAAGCATTAAATTATTAAAGCTTGATGAAGCTGTGAGAGAAATAAAAAAACCATGTTTTTTTTCCCTAGAGTCTAAGAACAAATGTAGTGCTCCATCCCATTTTTTTAAATTAAGGAGGCTTACTAGTTGAGAAGATGAAGAAGCTTCTTTGTGATTTTAACATTTTCTGGACTGTATAAGAATCGGTTTCTTGCATTGCCATATTGTGAGCCCCAAAATCTATCACTTCAGTTTACTGTCTCGGGACTGTATTTTGTAAACCTAGGGTCAGGTATTCAAGTGATTTTCTATAAATATTTCAGAATTAAGAAACCAGACAGGAATATCACTGAGAAAGAAAATAATAAAGTGAAATGAGAACACAGCAAATGTGTGTGTGTGTGTGTGTGTGTGTGTGTATGCATGTATGTCTGTGTGTGCATGTATTCACAAAGATTGCATTTTGACAGACACCTATTTAACAAGCTACAAAATGAAACTTTAATTCTAACAGACAACAATGAGAAAGTTAGTAGATCCAGATATCCTGTTTCAAAGAGATTTTTAAAAATGTGTTATGATACTAACTGCTAAAATCACCTTTAAAGAAAGAAATTAGAAGATAAATAAAAAAATAGGATAGCCAAAGAAATGACATTCCTATATTGCTGATCACTGAGGGAAAGCACTGTAAAATGAACAAACTAGATTTTTTAAATATTTAGAACAGCCTTTCAGTTCTTCCAGAGTATCTGGTCTTCTGACGGAAGAACTTTGATGGGGAATAACAAATGTTACAGAGAAAATAGAATTTTGCAGGGAAAGTATTTTGCCAATTTTTCAAATCTTATGACAGTATTAATAAGAATGTAGTTGGGATGAAAACCCACTTCCTGTAATGGACTCAAAGCAATAATAAAATTAAGTGACAAGTCATCTTGCAGATTCATACCCAGTCAAACAGGATAAGAATAGAAAGTTATTTTCCACAATGCTAAGAATGCAGCAGTGAATACTGCATAAAGGAAATTATTAAGGCAATCACAGTTATCAAATCTGACCCCTACCATATCATATAGAGTAAGTTTTCTGCATGCCTTTGGTGCCATCTTGCAGATATCTAGATTTCCACATCCAAGACCTGGCACACATAATAAAAACAGACATGATGGATTTGGTCTTAGGTCTAAATGGTTCCAAGTTGATCTCCATATAAAAAGGGAGCAATTGGAACAACTGTCTGCAATTCTGGAAAGCCTTTGTTGGTCATTGTAGACAATGCTGGTTAGATTGATCATATCTAACTTGGTATAAGGCATTGTTCTCTAGACCTACTATGATCAAATATTTAAGATTTTCACCTTTTATCTTCTACAGTTGACTTACTAGGTGTAAAATAATCATCTATGAATTATGCAGGCATGAAATATCTGTTCTACTTGATTAAAATTTCCTGTTGGAGTTAGCACGCCTGAAGGGTCTAAGCAAAGTTCAAACATTGGATAAATCTGCATAAAAGCAAGATTTAGAAAGTTAGATAAGTTTATAAACCATGAATTGCCAAACTGTATTTACAGTGAAGCTAAATATTTGGCTTAAATAGGAGTATGCAGGATTTTTAGTTGAAGTAAAATGGACAATAAAATCCTATAATTAGCAGATATTTTGAAGGAAAAAATGTATAATGTGAATTGAAAGGGGCAGTATCCTTTTAGCATTTTTAGTGGCTCCTTATCTAATTTAATATTGGCTGGAATTACATTTCATTTCAATGAGATTGAAATTTTAATTGTTCCTCTATAGATAACTAATCAGAGCTAGAAAGCACAACACGAGTTTAGTCTGTCCATCATTAAAAAAGAGCAACTTGAACAGTTAGAGAATTGATATAATCTTTGCAGGTACCCAAAAGTCTGAAAGGGAGAGTGCATTCTGAAGCTAATTAATGAAGGTACCAGTTTTATAGACTAATATCTTCACAAGGGCATTTATAAACATGGCTATTGCAGTAGGACATATCATTTGTGCTTACAGAAAGATATGGTGCTGAATTGTGCACTGAACCATTCATACAGGGGAATGCAGACGGTGGATTTGGTCCATACTTCTACAGCTTTGAAAAACAACACTCAAGTAGACAGACTGTAGCTAGGTGTGTGAGCTTGGTTTTTGTTTTTTTAAGAACCCCAAAATTGGTCCTTTAGAACACATGAAAAATAAAGACTTGCAACAAAATTTATTAAAACAAACCTAAATCCAAGCCCTGTCCATATGAGTGATGTAGCCCTACTTATTTTGTCTTTTTGTCCTATGTACTATATCCCTTGGCACTCTGTTTCCAAAAAAGCCATTCTAATAATATATATATGTATTAATTTTTGGTGATTAAATAGTATCCTTTGTATGCAGTATTAAGACAGCATAGGGCTAATGTGCAAACAAAGTGAATCATTCAAACAGCAGAGGCTAATTATAGACTGTAGGTCAAGATAGATAGATAGATAGATAGATAGATAGATAGATAGATAGATAGATAGATAGATAGATAGATAGATGTGTCTGTTTGTGTGTGTGTATAGAGAGAGAGAATATTATTAAAGAATTACGTCTTTAGAAAATGCACATTAATTCAACAAAAACTAATAGTATGCATATCCCAAATACTATAGTTACTCCCATGTTAGGATCAAATGTTAACTAGATGTTAATACTTGCCAGATTTAGAGTTCTTGTCCAAGAAAATGAATAAGAGGAATAGTCAAAGAATCTCTAAACTGATGACAAAGAATCCAAATGCATTCCAACCATGCAATGAACACAGGTATAATGGGCTGCAGGAAATCACAACATACTAGTTTCTTACTGAGAAGGACAAATAAAGATAGCCACTGATTATTTTTTTCCTTTCCCAGATATTTCTATTGGCAAAGTGGATAAAACTCAATCTGCAATCCTGTTCTCATCTCAGGATTAACTTTAGAGTTTCTTGCTAAATGAACTGTAGAAACCTAAAGCCATCAGGTGCTCTTTGCAAAGATAGCAGATAATTAGGTAACGTAAACACAAGCACCTGCAGAAATCACTCAAAGATACTCTGTCTATATCTCAGCTCATGGGGATCCATCATATCTGTCTTTCACTCCTCCTCACCAGACCTTATTTTGCTCTGGGGTGTACATATGCATATGATGGTTGTCCTACATAAGAATAACACAAAAGTATTGGAAGCTACCATACATAGATTAGGAGCTGAATCACACCAAGATTCCAAATTTAAAAAAAATTGCCAGAGACAGAACAAGAAACTTATTCTCTGCTATCTTAAGGTCATTGCTACAAATCTGTGTTGATCATGGTTGGGACAATGGGTTTCAGATAGAAAGCAGGCTACTGCTTCTTTTAGTCATTTTAGCTTCTTTTAGTGCTTCTGTAATGGCTTAGCAGATAGCAAATTTAAGATATGTGGACTTCAGCTCTCAGCATTCCCTTCATCAGCATGCTGGCTGGAGAATTCTGGGAATTGATGTCCACATGTCTTGAGGTTGCTAAGGTTGAGAAACACTGTTATAGACTAAGTCTTAGTATAGCTTGCCTTTCAAATGTTCAGATGAGCAAAAGTGCCCCAACTATTATTTCAGAGACCAGTGGGGCTGCTCTTGCTAATACTACTCTGTTCTCCAGTGAAGAGTGGGGGAAATCCTTATCATTTTTCAGTTCCTGCTGCTCTGTTTCTTGAGAATTCACATCTGTGAACTTCTAAGCGTATTTTTCTGATAAATTATGTGGTCTAGTTTAAATGGGGAGAAGAGACCTTTAGCAGAAAATCTAGCCAAGAAAAAACAAGAAGATAACTTGGTAAGTGTTCCTTTGCAGATGGTTACATGGGATTATAAAGTTGCCAGAATGTTTGCCTTTCCCGAGTGAAGTGCAAATAAAGCTGTGAATTTCAAACAGCCAAACACTTCCTAATAAAACCACAAACTACTTTAAAGGTATCATTTACAATGTAAAGGAGTAGAAAAGAATTACCAAATACATGACTCACAAGCTTAACATTGTTACCCTGGAGATTTTGTTTTGTTTTAATCTGTCTTCATTAATCCAAAAAACTTTTTTTTTTAATTCCAGAAGCAGAATTGGACTTCCTCAGTAAGTCTAGCAATCAAGTATTGAGCATAGCACTGTCATCATTGTTGGCTTTTGTCTTCGGCTTTGTTTTGGGAGCCATATGCTGGAAGGTGAGATATATCAAATATATGATTGGTTAAAGAAGATATTAAATTGAAATATTTTATATGCCCTTGAGTGAAGTACCTTGGTTTCCTGTTAAACAAACATATCAATAAACCTTTTTCAGACAGAATTTGAGGAAAGGATTTAAAAAAAAAACTTTCTATGTTTCTAGAAAGCTTTGTCATTTTACTTTACTTTCCTCTCTCCATCCTGTCTAGAGATAGATGACTTGTTGACAGAGGACAGTTCTCCAGTGTGGAATTAGATTCCCTAGTGAAGAGGAATAGGTACTGATGTAGAATTGAAAGCCAATTTGGAATTGGCAACAGCAGTGTGATTTCATAGACTGGCAATGATAAATATTTTTAAAATGCTGCAAAATTCACAAAGATTAGAGGATTGCCAGGCCCAGATGATGTAGGGAGTATTATCCAGTAGAACAGGGGTCCCCAACCTCTAGTCCATGGACCAGGCCGCACAGACAAGTGAAGCCCCATCCATGAGATACAGGCAGCACACGAAACCACACCCCCTCTGATACATGGAAAAACTTCTCTATGGAACCAGTCCCTGGTACCCAAAAGATTGGGAGCCATTGCAGTAGAAGACTACTGAAACATATTCTTAGCTAATGTCCCAAAGGTGCTTTTTTCAGGAGGCAACTGGACTTTCTTGTTTTTTCTTTTGAAGACGTTTCACTTCTCATCCAAGAAGCTTCTTTAGCTCTGACAGGATAGTGGGGAATAGAAGGATTTATATTCCTTGCAGACAGCTGGTAATCTGCATCCTTTTAGCAGGTTGTTGAAGCATTTGGAGGTTTATCTGTGTCCTCGGGGTCACCTGAGTACTGCTCCTGGCTCCTGTAGTCTGCATTTTTTCCTCTGGAAATCTATTCCTACTCCCACACAATTCAAAGGCTGTTCATCCCAAATTGTATAGCTAAAAGTCTGTAGGGATTCTCAGCCATCCAGGTCATGGTTATCCCAAAGTTGCTTTTTTCAGGAGGCAACTGGACTTTCTTGTTTTTTCGTTTGAAGACGTTTCACTTCTCATCCAAGAAGCTTCTTCAGCTCTGACAGGATAGTGGGGAATGGAAGGACTCTTAGCTAATCCACATAATTAGGACTATAGATGTTCTATAATATTTATAGCCCTAATTGTGGCGATTAGCTAAGAATAATATTATTTTTCCTAAGGTCAAATTACTGTGATTTGAAGTTCGAGGGATTGTGCTGCCTACAGTTATGAAGAATAGTATCACAATGAGTGGCATAATGTGACCCTTCTGCAACAACTAAATAATCACTGTACAAAGAGGCACAAGGGCTATTCTGCCTTCATATCGTTCTGCTATCAATAAATAGTAAGAAAAAGAAAAAGGTGGGCTGAAAGAAAATTTATATACAGTCACGCTTGTGTACAAAAGCAGTGGCAAACAATTTCCATTCTGTATGGTTGCCAAGAAAACTACATGGACAGTGATATATGATCTGCAAGAGATGGGATCAATGCAAAGTAAAGGAGATTTGACTTCTATTCTTTTCCTCTTTCAGCTGAGTGACAACATGCTTTTAGTATTTCATTTTTTTTAAAAAAATGCAATTGATATATTGTATTTTTTCCACATTATCATAAGGCCTGTTTTCTTATTTTTCTATAGAAAAGGACCTGCAGGCATATACTACAAATTCACCAGACTACACAATCTAACATCAACCAAGATGATAATGAGATAAGGTATTTTGATTTAATGTTTAGTCACTTGTCTGTTAGGATACTATTTCCCTAATAGTATCCTCAACATATGTTTTGGAAATGTTGGTCCTGAAAGATTCTAGGACTCTTAAGATATGTACCCCATGACCTGTGTTAGGATTTGTTGCAATTCTACACAGGTTTACTAGGGAATGGCTACATAATGGGGCATTCTTAGTATGCAAGCATTATAAAATTGCAAAATGGAGAGTTTAGAAATCTGTGTTGTTGACAGTTCTGTTTTTATGTCTAATTAATGCATTTCCCTCCCTGCACTATATATCGTTATATTCTAAAACATTATTTCCATACAAATATATTTTAAAATAGGTAATTGTGGAATGCTCTTAACAAATAAGAGCTGTTCTCCATCTGAAATTATTTTCATAATTTCAAAAACGCATTTGTCACAAAAGACTGAAAAAGCACTTTGCTTTTTATTTCTTTTTCAGTATGTTGCAGCACAAAGACAAATCGCTTCTACAAGTGTAGCTGTTTCTTTTTTATATATACACTGTTACTGCTTCACGTCTAGGCAAGTATTGAAACAGAATATTTGAGTTTATCACTGGGGGGTTTCAAGTGACTAGCTGACTGAACTTTGTAGTAATTCTTTCAGAGTTTTTCATATAAACCTATATACCATCAGAACATCGATATGCTGCCCTCATTGACAATACAGCCATAGTCTATCAAATAATCTCCCTTCTTGCTCTTTTTTAAATAAACATTTAAAATGATGGCTTATTACACGAGCATCTAAGCTTTTGTGCTGGGACACAGGGACAGGCTGTGCCTCTTGAAGACTGGAATTTCATCTTGCATTGGCAGGTTTCCCCATCATTGGCTTCTGCGTAGCTCAGCTATGATGCAGAAGGAATTCCTGACAATTTCTGGGCAACTTTGGCTTCTTTTAAGACCTGCCCATGGGGTATCAAAGTAAATTCACAGTTGTTAATATGGATAGCTTTGGACTTATGAACAATTGTTCAGTGACTTTTTGGAGTTACAAAAGGGCTGAAAAAATGGACTTACCTACTTGTGCCACAGTTACGTGATGAAAATTCCAGTGCTTGATAGCCCGGCCACACTTACATCAGGGGCACTTCAACTCCCCCGCTTCACCTATTTCTCCCCCCCCCCAACATATCATTGCCATTTTGGCTGGCTTGTACCCTGTTTTGAAAGGCAACAAGCAGCTTTAGAATGAAATGGCTCTGAGGCGGCTTGCCATACCTCAGGAAGCCAGAGCCACCCCAGTCTGCTGTAGCAAACATCAGAAAGCATTCATCATATTGCCCACTTATCTTTGGTTCCCAGCCTCAAGTGCTCACCACCTTAACCCAGCAAGCACCAGCAAGTATTCTTTTGCCCAACTGCCTTCTCTTCCAGTTTCCCGCTTCGACCTTTTGCTGCTTCCTTTTTGGATCGAGCCTCTTGAGGGAACATTGCCTACTTTTCTACTTTTTTTCACTCTTCATTCCAAAGACAGTGATTCTTTGTAAAGCTGCACTGTCTTCATAAAGCTGCACTCTCTTTCCAAAGGCATTCCAAAGACAGTGCAGCTTTACAAAGACAACACATCCTTCAGAAATCTGCACTGCCTTTCCTAAGGTGTTCCAAAGATAGCTCAGTTTTACAAAAACATGCTGCCTTCAGAAGAAGGACAAAGTAGGAAAGTAAGAAAGGTTTATTGGAGAATTCAGGCCCAAAACAGAGACAGCAAAAGGTGAAAGATCCATGCAGGGAACCAGGAGAGAAGGCTCTGGGTGAAGAAATGTTTGCTGGGGTGGATTGGGAGTGAACAAATGTTGCTGGTGCTTCCTGGCCAGACTATGTAGTATATAGGCCTAGAGCGGGAAGGTAGCTGGGTGAATGAATGCCAGCTGGGATGGGCTGAGATGGTGGAGGCTTCTTTGGTCATGGCAAGCAGCCCTAGAATCACTTAGATGTTGGGTTGCTTGTTGTTAAACAAGGCAGGATGCAATCTGGCCAAAAGGTTATAGATGGGGGAGCGATGGACACATAGGGCTAGTTAAAGGCAGTCTCTTGACTTACTGAGGGTTGGGGCTGGTATGGACCAAGCCCAGAATGGCTTGGATTGAGCTAGCTACTCAGCTGATGACTCACAATTCTTGGTTAACAACTGCTCTGGGGAATCCTGGGATTGCCATTACAAATAATTGTAATCACATGACATCTTACTTTACAACTGCACCAATTTACAATAGCAATCCCAGTTGCAATTGTGGTAATAAATCGGGGACTACCCATACACATGGCATGCAAGGAAGAGCAAGCTACCATTTGTATCAATTTACTATTGATACAGAAATAAACTGATCATTTTATCTCTAATGTATGAACTGAACCACTAAGTTTTAATATAGGTTCAGCTAATGCTTCAGAAAGATTTAAACAAATTGTCTGTACATACAGATATAAGAGTACAGCCATGTTATGATTGATTAAATGCATATATTGTGCACGTGTTCATGCATCTGCACAAACATACAGATGCATCCATCATATTTCTATTTTCAATTCTACTCTGCCCAATTCACAAACACCAATTTTCTATAAATTTCATTCTCTTATTTCTTCTGTCCCTGTTCTTCATCTCTTCTTTCTCTTCTGACTTATCATGTGGTTTCTTCCCTAAGGTGGCAACACTTCATCACTATATCATTCACCATACGTGCCATAGTAAATTGATAAGTTGTTCAAATGATAGAAAATGAAACTGATATGTTGCTAATAGTTGTACCAGGTGGGGAAAATATGAAAGATCTGCCCTGACCACCAGTTTTCACTGGGGGGGGGGGGGGGGGGCTGTATCGCTCATTCAACATTCTTGGTCTATGGACTGTACTTTGTTAGGCAGGTATCCACAAGGTATTATCAGAAAAGTCAAATTGGGGACCACAAAAATACGATCAGAATTTTTGTGTGTGTTGCACATAAAATGTACATAAAGACCAAAAGGTCACATTGTTCTGGTCATCAACTTTTTTAAAAAAATCAAACTCTGTGATTTTAAAAATCAAAATCTACCCTTAGGAGTGATGCTTAGCTCTCACTCTCTTTAGCCAAGCCTTTGAAATATATTCATTCATTCATTTATCCACCCACCCATCCACCCATTTGTTCCTTTTCATTCATTCATTCATTCTTTATTCTTTCATAATTCTGTTTGCCTTACTTTTATGTTTTGCTTTATCTTTATATGTTTTTTTAAAAAAATTGGTAGCTGCTTTAAGTACAAAACAATTGGATAGGGTGGTGCTGTAGGTTGAATAAAGGAGAATGAAATCACATTGTACTTTCAATCAAGTACTGAGTAAAATTGAAGGCTTCCTTGTTTGGGATTCCTTCATTATCAAGGCAGCCTTTGCCATTTCTATGTGAAAGTATCTTCTACTAATATGAGAAGTTGAACATTTGTCACTGAAATAGCTTTTGAAATATTGAGTCTTTAAGCTTTTTCCTCCCTTCCCTTTCTCCAGGCAGCTAACAGTTCTAAGTTTGCTTCATAAATGAAGCAGCTTTAAGCATATTTGTATTCCTTTTGGAGTGACAGACTGAGTCTGCATCTGTTGCTGTTGCCCGTGACTCCATATTCACAATATAGAACTGTGGATAAAAGCTGTGTTACTGTGAAATCAACGTGGAATTCAACATCACTAGAGAAAAGAGTCTACAGCAAAAAGGATTATCACTTTTAATGCAGAGCAAAGTGTATCTTTGCACCTTGGATCTGCAGTGGATTTTAGCAAATGCAGTAAGAAGATTTATGTGATCCAAAATATAAGGAAGTTTGTATTGGATACACAAATGGAGACTATGAATAGAAGAAATATGCGGAAATGGACAAAAATAGGAAACTTCAGAAATGTATATGTCTTGCAAATAAGTTTATGCAATGGACTAATGTGCTAGTTTTCTTTCATCAGTGGAACTGGGTTAATAGTGAGGGAAAGTTTCATTTAAAATCAGATACAGTAATTTCGAAAGATATAAGTGGAGTTTAATTTTGTGTCAAAAATTTTATACAGTTTGACAATGTTGTGAATGTCTGTTCAGTAGAAGTGATCGAAATGCACATAGTCTAGGTTGGCCCATTGTTGGTTGCAAGGAAGATTACCAGTTATGTTCCAGTACATGAGGGTGGGGGGCAGAATATAAATTGTTATCTGGGATAACTATCATGAAACTGAATCAAAGTACTTAAACTATTCTTGATACTAACAGAAATTAGGTCACCTCAGAGATAATAAGTTTACTTTAACTTTTTATATATGTCCTTGAATATTTTGAAATAAATTTTAAAAGCAGCACCCATTATATCATTTTGAATTCTCCATCAATTATTATTCCTTCAGCTCAAGTGGAAAGAATTATTTGTCTAAATATTTCTCAGCCTTTTGATAATTGTAACAAAACTGTGGACAACAATTCCCAGGTGAAAAATTACCAGTCATGAACTTCAATGGAACACTAAAAACATTGAAACCTGTATATAATGTTAAGTTATTTTTTTTCCTGAAAATGGATTTGAAGAATTTTATTTTCTATGAAATAGTTGGATTGCTGTACATTCCAAACTACTAATCCAATAATAAGTTTAAACTATTGTAAGTTTAATTAAACTATTGTTAAATTTTCCTTTATGGTGCATTGATAAAAAAAACTGTGCTTAATAAATGCTTTATTTAAACTTCCACATTTTTAGATTTATTTATTTTCATATCTGTCACAGTCTCTTAGAAAGCTATATAACATATTTAGGATTGACTATAATAACATAAATCTGGATTCCTAATTTTGACTAATCTTTGAAATATATGGCCTGTATCAATATGCTCTACTAGGGAGAAAGGACAAATTATTTGTAAACTAAGGTACAGAGCCATTCTATTTATTAAGCAGCATTCTCACAGTACTAGGCAAAGTGTTTAATACTGAATCTAAAGGTATAATTCTGCATATAAACAATACTATATCATAGTCAAATAAAAATCTTTAAAGATTCAGATATATTTTTCCATAAGTCATTAATATAATATTATTGCATAGAAATAGTCTTGGAAACTGAGTGGCATAGAAATATGTGTAATACATAAATAAATGGACAAATTCTCTGCCAATACTTTGCATAACTTCTCAGGATTGGGGCTTGGTTAACCAAAGTTTTTTGGTATTATTGAGCAAAACAAGGCCACTTGCACAAATTCTTTCATTGCTGTACTACTAGGAAAAAATATTTCTTCTTATGAATTTGCATATGATGATGCTAATTTTTATGTGGAATGCAAAAGAGGTAATTAGGAATAGCCTATTTCAATCCGTTTGTTTTGACCATTGTTAATACAAATGTATCAAACTTGTCCATTATTTTCTCAATATCAAACTCATCAGATAATGCATTATATAATCATTAAATAAAAATATTTTTCATACATATTTGAAACTACAATTTTTACAATTATCTAAAATTTCTCCACATTCTTTGTAATTTTATGTAAATTTATATAATCTACTATTAATTAATCTACTTACTCGTCATAGGAGAATGATCATCAGTCATTATAATTGTCCTTTTTCTTGGAACAATATAACATTCTAAAATCTTGTCATCTTAAATTATTTATCACAGCTATGTGACATTCTGAAAAGGATTCATATAATCTCATCATATGTTGTTAAGAATACATGTACGTGGATTATTAAGGTTCAATGCATTTAATGCTTTTAAAAATACATTATTATACAAGGAAACAGTCTTTAACTTAGATCTGCTTGTTAATTCACAAGGATTTTCATTGTTTGGTGATTCAATAGTTCCCTGTCAATACAAGTGGAGGGAATTGTGGTTGAATCCAAGGCCTTGTGATGTGGTGGGGTTTATTCTTAGTTTGCTCAGTGGGGATTCAGGCTTTCACAGCATGAGCCTTTGGAATGAGGATTAATTGAATCAACTGTTCCTGGACGGAAAAAGAAGCAAGAACATCAAATATTTTACAGCATCTTATAATAATTTACATCAGAATTGAAAGCCTGATTCCAGTTCAATAGCGAACAACATTTTGTAACTGTAACAGAAAAAAACAAATCTAATTTTCCATGGCTTCTACATAAAAAATATATATTTGGCTCAATAAAAACAGGTACTTTTATTTTAGCCCCAGTCTTTGGATGATGTAAACCTTCCTAACTATGCTTTTTATATTGCTACTTTGGTTTACATTAGCCTAGTTAAGTGTATATAATTCTAGTTGACACATTAACATGGAGTGTTTCCATATGGGTTATCAGGAGCTGTTTTGGCAGGAAATTAAACTTGAGAGTATAATTTTATTTCATTGTGGCAAAACCTGTTCAACAGTTCAGAGTATATAACAATTTTAAAATTTCAAACTACCTGTTCACTTATCTAATAGCTACACATCGGTAAATAAAATTTAACTGAAAAGTTAAATTGTATAAGATAGCAGTACACAAAATTATGGGTAATGCACACTGAAACATAATTAGTATGATAAAGAGTTTATGCTGGTAGTAACTACAGCATAATGCAGACTTGAATGTGTTGAATATGTCACTTGTTAACTGTTCCTGAGGCCCCACAGATTTCACAAGTGATTTTACAGAGTGGAGAAATCTGATGCATGCAGAAGCAAATTTGTATTTCCTTAGGTTTCTCTGGCAGAAAATTAAAGATACTTATTTTTTAACTGATAGATTGCAGTTTTTTTCTACAGGGAAAAATAGAGAGAAAATGGGCATTTTCTACAAAAATGCATTCTTGACTTTACCAATCTGAAACAATTCATGTTTTATAATTTCTAGCCTTTTTCTCTAAGATACTTAATAGTCTCTCATTTGTATTCACATAATAACTCTCCAGGATAAATTAATTCTGGTTCAATCAGGATTATTTAGTCCAAAATTCTATCCACCCAGAACATTCACAAATAGCATATAAATCTGGCTTTCCAATCCCACTCATATTCCCAAAATTTTTCTGATTTTAATTGCTGACAGACAATGAATATAGTTATGTGTACTGTTATCCTTTGATAACTTTATCACATGAATCACTTCTAAAGTCATCCAAGTTGTAGAATGTAACTACAACTTTAAAAGCCCATGTATTTCATTTCACTTGTTCTAAATCTCCCTTTATTAAGATCCATTTGATATCTTGAGTTATTACATCATGAGATGATGAGGTAATGGGAGAGAACACTATTCTACTTTCTTCACACCATGAGTAATTTTATATAGCTCCATCATGTTTTCACTTACTATTTTTTTAATTAAAAGCCTATATCTCTTCCATATAAATTTTCAGAGTTTCTATTCTAAACGTTTCCTAACTCCATAATATTTTGAGAAGAGGTGAGCCAGATTACTTCTACACAGAAAGCACTTTTTTTTGCTCATGCAAAGACAACCATTTCTAAGTGATATTTAAATGTCTGGAGTAAATATAGAACCTTGGAAATTATAAGATGGATTTCAGACCCTTATTTTTGTTGTTCATTAGATGTTTCTCTTCTTGAGCAATAACAAAGTATATCAACAAGTGGGCATTGTTCCAATACCTGAGAAAATGCGGGAGAAAAGCCTATAATGTTTATAAATGTCATGTCCTATGAGCAGCACCCCACACTGTTGCCTGTATTGCCTCATACTTTAATACAGATGGCAAGCTCCTCTGTGGAAATCTAAAGCAAAGTTAGCAAGACACAATAAATGCAGACATGAAAATTGCCCAGTTGGACCTGGATGGTGCGTTTGATTGTGCAAGATGGCGTTTGTCCATCTGAAAAGTGGACCCTGCACCTGCAAGAATAATGCTAGGAAGATGATGATTTATAGTAAGCTAATGAAGGTTACTATCAATTATCTTTAAATTTTTTGAAATGCTTCTTAAGTTTCTTGACATCTGGACTAAGTTGCTGTTTATGACTCACCTCCCGCCTTTTGATTGTTTAGGTCTCCTCTACCCTCCATTCCTTTCCCAGCCCTTCATAGTCTCCCATAGTGTGCTTGTCCAAGGAAAACATGTGGTGTGTATCAGATTGTGCACCACATGTTCCAAGCACGTAATCACAATCTAGATTTTCTAGAAAGCTGTAAAGATTAGCAAATCTATTTTCCTAATAATTCCTTCAGTGCAGTTTTTCCAACAGCTGTATGTTTCGTGTAGAGGGAGGTAAAGAGCTTCTGGATTCATCAAGAGAAAAATAGAATTGGGCTAAAGCTGGTGCCAAGGGGAGGAGCCCAGTATTATTTCTATTACTCTGAAGTGTAAACAGATGAGATTGGAAGAAAAATGACTTTGAATTTGCTTTGTAGGCAAGGGCCTCAAGAGTAGAACAAAGAACGCATGGGTCAGTAACCCAGTCAGTTACTGAGCACAACAAAACTTTCAGTGGAGTTGAGAAGAAGCAAAGTATTTGCTTACTACGTTCTAAATGTTCCCTGTGTTTTACTTGTTGGGGGTACTGTCTTTAATTCAGCTTCAATAACTTGGACACAATAAATACCCGGCTCTTTAAATAAGTGTCACTCTATTGACTTGACAATATTTCTGATAAATTCCACAGAAAAAGAATTGAATCACAATACATATATATATAACATTTTTTCCAGGCATACGTGAGAGGTTGAGCTTCTGGCTAGACTCAAACACAGAAGCAACATTCTGTCTTTTTTGGCAAAGGGAGGCATTTTCTTGACCTCATGAAATAAGATTCTCACTATTACAAATATATCTTTATTTGCAATCAAATGTGTCATGATGCATGCACTGTAAATGCAAAGTAAGCCCAATTAAAGAAATCAAGAACAGAATATTTGTTTTGTGTCCATTTTAAGTGATTATTGAAAACATGACCAAACAGGTTGAATGTTAGAAATTATTTATTCTCACTTACTCTGTACAGAACATTTTACTTGGTGATTTTTTGCATTAATCTGTCTTGTTCATTCATTTAAGTAATAGTTTCAAGACTATAATTCATAGGCTGTGTCTATGTGTGTGTATTCATCATTGATGATATAGCTGTGGTATTTCCCTTTGCAACTAGATCAAATAAGAGAAAATTAATTCATTTTATTGAATAACTGATTATATACTACTGTTTTCTTGCTACTTCTCATACTTCAAATTGGAATTTTTAAAACACTTTAATTTTAAGGTCTACCTTTTATTGCTAGTGTTTTAAATATTTTCTTTTGACAGTGCTGCAAGAAATTATAACATTATAATTGTTTTGAGATGTACCTTTTAATAGTCTATGTATCCTAATCTTTGTATAAGAGCAAAAAAGTTTATTTCATTTTTTAACTTTTACTTCTTCAGGGATCAGGGTAGGATATTTAGCTGTTGCCAATATTTTATTTCAGAACAACTCTTTAACTTAGGCTAGTACTCTTCCAGGCAGAGATGCAGTTCTTATGATAGATGACAAACCTCCTATCAAATATTTGACTGATGAAATGATGTTGTGCCTGAACAGTTACCATGGTAAGATTTCCTGGAATATTCTTGTACAATCACAAACAATGTGCTGACAAGAAAATCAATTTTAAGTAGTTAATACTACAATACAGGAATCTCACATTTCAGTGCCAACAGGTGTCTGCAGGTTTAGGGATGTCTGGCCAATAACTGAGCACTAATTAGTAAAAAGTTCTCAATCCTTAGATATCAGAAGAACAGATAGTGATTGGCTATCAGTTTGGTGTGAGCATGACTCACACATATCTAAACATAGCATCTCAAAATCTATAAATGTCAAACTACTTTGGATGATTCATGGCTGCATTTTAAGGTACTATCAGAAGATCTGGGCAATGAAATGTGGTTCATTTTAGAGAATTGTAAAGATTACTAGCCCAAAGATTACTAGACTTTGGGTAGGGATTCAATCCCAAATTCCTAGTTCAACATTATAAGTGTTTTTAAATAACAATGAATTGAATATATCACTGAATATACCATAACCCCAGCAGGGAGCCAAAATTAAGCACTGACTGACCTGAAGCAGCCAAAGCAGCCCAGTCACAAAAACATTCTAATTTATTTCCATGTAAAACAGCTGTCTGAGTTTAGGACTTAAAATATTCTAATTGCGGAGCACTTTTTCCTGCCTTCAAAATTAGCATAAAGTTTTGTTTTATTTTGATTTCTGAAAACGATGGTGAAAATTGAATGCTTGAAGATAGGAAAGAACACAGCATCTGAAGCCTGAAAATGAAAGCAATATTTGAAAATAATTCTGAAAATGAACTTGAAAAACTGCAAGGTGATTCAGAATTGTGCCTCAGGAAAAGAGGTCCAGAACAAGCTAAGACAAATATATGCCTGCTCAAGAATGAGCAATAATACTTTAATGTTCAGAAAATTAAATCTGAAACCTGAGTACCACTGTATTCAGAAAACACCAGAAATAGTGTGAAGCTTTCTGATTTTATCAAAGAACTCTTATTAGGATCATTACTGGAAAATAAATATGCATTAGAGTTAATCAAACTTCATGTTGAAGTTTCCCCTGAATATGTAATTGCCAAAGTGGAGGTGTGCCAGCATGATTTGAACATGTAACTGAAAGGAATTTTCTAAAACAACTAAAAGGGAGAAAGATAGTCTGCCATTATTATAATAAAGGAGGATACAATGAAGGGAATGCAGGCATTATAAAACTAAGATGCCTACAACAGAAAAAGATAATGAGGTCCAATAACTTTATGTAAAAGTCATACCTGCACAGAAAGTACAAAAACAATGAAATAAATACAAAGAAGTAGCATTTTTATAAACACATAAATTCTTATTTGATTCTAAAGAAAAAAAATTGCTGGATAGTTATTTATCAATCACGTCAATATGTCTGCAACAAAAATAATCCTTGCCATGAAAAAATTAATTTAGCAAATGGAAGGTTGATAGATGTAAATGGAAAAGGCAGTATTCAGTGGAAATGCCTAATAAATCATAATGAACGCAGGCATAAAATAGTTCAAGAAACATATGGTATGCCTGAACTGGATGCAAATTGGTCCAATGATTAAGGCACTGGACTAGGACCAAATAAACCTATATTCTAATCCTGGCTTAGACACAGAAGTCAAATGCGTGACTTTAGGTCAGTTATTTCCTCTCAGTCCTAGGAAAAAGGAAGACAGTGACAAACCATTTCTAAAAAAGTTGCCATGATTTTGTCAATAGGCAAACTAGGCATCATATGTGACTTGAAGTTGCATGCATGCACAATAAATGAAACAAACAAAATGTTAAAAAGTCATGATATTTATGTTGTTGTTTACCAAGCACATCTAAATTATATTAAAGTAACTCAAATATCTTTACAATCTCTAAAGCATTTCACAATTTTTGAACACCCTTAACATTTAGAAATTGAAAGTTGAAAATTTTGACACACCCTAGACATACCCATACTAATATACACAATGTGGCTTTGAAATTGTGCTCAAGAAAGGACTTTGCACTATTATAACGGACCATAAAGTAATATCAAAAAGAAAACACTGTGAAGTTAATTTGCTAGAGCTCATGCAATCTAAAGTAAACAGAGTAGCAGGATGCATATTTAAAAATAAGCCTGCACAATAACATCATAGCATTTAAATTTTGATCATAGAGATCAAACTCTCAAAGTCCTGCTGGGCTGCCTCATTATGGTGGAATGGGGATGTTCCTGGGAAGGATGATCAAAGAAGATTGGGAAGGTATGTCAAGAGTAGATATTCCCAGCAGGGTTACCCAAAATGGGAAGACCATCCCAACTGCCCAGCTAAAGCAGGCAGACACCTACATTGAGCAGTGGTGATACAGGAGGATGCTGGAGGCAGATTATCACTTCAGTGAGAATGACAAATGTATCTTACTGCTTGGGAGAAAGCAATGACAAACCACTCCTTCATTTTTCTAAGGAAAATATCATGGAGCAATATGATTGGTGATATAGTGCCAGATAATGGATCTCTCAAGTTGGATGGCACTCAGCATGCTACTTAGGAACAGCTGAGGATACTTCAATCAACAAAGTTCTTACTCAGGGCACAAATGACCACGTTCAAATTATTGTACTTTAGAAACATTATGCAAAGATTTAGATCTGGAGAAAACTCTAATACTGGGAAAGGTGGAAGGAAAGAAAAGAGGATAATCTGCAGCAAGATAAATGGACTTGGTTACCGTAGTGATGAACGCACTGTTAGAAGGCCTGAAAGACCAAATTAAGGACAGATGGAGAAGATCTAGCTATGTGGTTGCTCTGATTCAATAGGTGTAGTCCTTGACTTACAACAGTTCATTTAGTGACCGTTCAAAGTTGCAATGGCACTGAAAAAAGTGACTTATGACCATTTTTCACACTTAGGAACTTGATCAAAAGTCATGTGACCCTGGCAACTGACTCATATTTATGATGACTTCAATGTCCCGGGGTCATGTGATCACCTTTTGCGAACTTCTGACAAGCAAAGTCAGATTTAACAACCAGGTTACTAACTTAATGACTACGGATTCACTTAACAACTGTGTTAAGAAAGGTCGTAAAATGGGGAAAAACTCACTTAGCAAATGTCTTACATAACAACAGAAATGTTGGGCTCAGGTGTGGTTGTAAATCAAGGACTATTTGTAACTATTAGTTGGTACATAATCAATCAATTAATCAATCACACGGATGTATCTATCTTTAAGAAAATAAAGGATGAGGACCAAGCAATTGAACTGAATGTTTGTCTTTGCAAGAAACAAAGGAAACCAAAAGTGTGAATGTTGTCTCAGAGCAAAGATAAAAGGAACAATTTTTCCAGACTTAAATTCAAATAAGCTAGCTAACCATTGGAACTTGCTTTTTCAGGCATTTGTGATCCATGCCAATCAAAACATGGCATCTATTTCTTAACTAACAAAACTAAAATATTTAAGAAATTCAAACCGTACTATGCTTATTCTGAAAACAAATTCAACAGAAAAATAGAGAGCGTAAGCTCTGAATAAAAGGTAACATGTTGCAACTGGGAATTTTAAAAATATTTTGAACAATAAATTCAGAAAACATCAAAAAAGTTGTTATAGCCTTGGGAAAAATAAGGCTGCAGAATCAAAGCCTGTTAAGCATGATAAGATATCTTCTGATAAATAATCTTCTGATACAAGATTACCAAATGAATTCTGGAGAGAAGCCCAAGAGAGCTACTTATCCGTAAATGCATTTACCAAAAGTGCAGATAAAATTCCATATGAGTTACAGAATGGGAGCAAGGGTATCATACCTAAGGGTATCTGGATTCAAAGCTTAGTCATATAAGAGATTACTGAAAATGAGTGTGAGGAATCTGAAACAGCATCATGTTCAAAAGAGACCGCTAACACTTAGTCAGATTTGGATCCAATTTAGAATTAATAAGATTTCAAAGAACTAATAAAGGTATTTAAATAAAGAATGAGCTGTACCAACAGTGCAAGAGATATGTTTGATTCCAATTCAGATAAAGAATAGAGGGACTTCCAGAAGCTGAAACCCTTAAATTGAGGGTACAATACTTGCATAAAATCCAAACATGCACCCTTACTTGCAATACCTATCAATGGGCAAAAAAGCCATAAGCTGTAAGTGTTGCTCTGATCCAGATATAGGGATTAGCTGGGAATATGCTGCATGCAAACCAGAATGGAGTGTGTGTGTGTGTGTGAGCATGTGCATGTGCATGTGCGTGTGGGCATGCCTTTAAATCATTGCTGACTTCTGGCAACTTCTGGTGACTGTACAAGTCTCTGCAGGTTTCTTGGCAAGATTTCTGAAATGATTTTCCATTGCTTGCTTTCTAGGACTGAGAGAGTGCGACTGGCTCAATCTCATTCATCTGGCTTTGTGCCTAAGGAAGAACTAGAATTCACAGTCTCCTGGTTTCTAGCCTGGTACCTTAACCATTATGCCAAACTAGGTCTTCACGGTGCTTCTGAAAGGGACAGATTGGCTAATAATAGAGTCCTTCCAAGCACATTCAGAAATCAGGAATTGTTTTCAGATCCAGGATCAGGCTTCCTGCCTTCTAGGAACATGAAGTGATGCATGTTGGAATTATCAATTTCAGCCACATTTGCAAAACAAAGCCCCCAAGGAAGAGGCATGATAAATATGAAGGATGCCTCTCAGAAAAGGAACTGTCAACTGCGCTCCAACCCATGCATTGTCTGTAATTGTAGTTAGCAAAAAGAAATTTAAAACATTAAAGAAAGTCATGTTAATGGCCCCATCAGAGCCAGATTTAAAGGAGTAGTTGGAACTGGGACTATCCAACGAAGATGGCAGACCTCCCTTGGAATGTTTGGAGAGGCTGAAGCAGGGGTGGGTTCTAAAATTTTTTACTACCGGTTCTGTGGGTGTGGCTTATTTTGTGGGCATGGCTTGATGGTCATGTGACAATTCCTTAGGATTTAGCAGAGGTACTGATCTACCAGGCTTTTAACTGCTTGCAGAGCTGTACCAGTCTATTCATTTGTTTTTGGAGGCACTGGTCTACCACCACATTGCCTTTTAACACTGATCAGCTGTAGGGCGGCCCTTTGAAGCCCCGCGGCAAGAGTTTAAACAGTTTTTTTCCTTCTAGCTGCTCAGCTGGGACTCAGGAGGCAGCAATATATTGGGGGTGGGGCCAAATAAAAGGTAAGAATAACATGGACCAGTTCGGTGACATCATATCATCACCACTACCGGCTTGGCGGAACCGGGAGGAACCGGGAGGAACCCATCACTGGGCTGAAGATGATGCTGTCTCACATTCCTCAGGCATTGGGGAAGGTGATTGACAGAGAGCTGCCTAACCTCACAGATACAGGGGAAGATCAGCTGCTAACAGGTAGTAGGACTGATAGCAGCAGATCCCCTCTGATAAGTAACAGCTGCCTCCCGCATTTGATCCAAGGGCATGAAGAGCAGAGCATAGGCAAGCTCAAAAAAGGACTGTGAGGCTACTTGGGAGAAGGTCACATCACCACTCCTCACAAGGAATACCTGGAGTGGATCGATTTAAGGAGAATTAGTGGAGAGTTAGTCTTTGCCAGGAACAATTGTTTGTTTTGGTTTACATTCCCCAGGCTTTGACTCGTGCCTTCTGCCTTGCCTTCAGTGGTGGGTTGCCCCTGGTTCGCACCGGTTCTATAGAACTCGTAGTAAAACCAGCGGGAGGCTCCACCCATTGACCTCGATGTCATCAGAATGCTTCTGCACATGCGCGAGTGAAGCAAGTGCATGCGTGTGCGTGGTCCCATTGCGAACCGGTAGTAAAGGTAAGTAGAACCCACCCTGCTTGCCTTGCCTTGAGAACTGCCATTTGCCTTATACCTTGCCTTTGCCCTGAGGATTGCCTTGTGCTTTGCCTTTGCCTCATGGGCTACAGTTTACCTCATGGACTCGCTTAGCCAGGTGGACTGGACTTGGGAACCTGGGCCTTGCTCTGTGAGCAGAGGTGGGTTTCAGCAGGTTCTGACCAGTTCTGGAGAACCGGTAGCGGAAATTCTGAGTAGTTCGGAGAACCGGTACCGACTGGCACCGTCCCCATCTATTCTCTGCCTCCCAAGTCCCAGCTGATCAGGAAGAAATGGGGATTTTGCAGTAACCTTCCCCCGGATTGGGGAGGGAATGGATATTTTACAGTATCCTTTCTCTGTCACAAACACTAAGCCATGCTCACGAAGCCACACCCACAGAACCAGTAGTAAAAAATTTTGGAACCCACCACTGCCTGTGAGCATGCTCCTACTCTGTGGATTTTCTTTGTTATATATTCCTTACCAGTTGTTGGAGGGGCATTTGTTGGAACTTTTACTTAGAGCCATAAAGGACTCTCTAGAGGCCTGTCTTGCCTTGATGACCTGGGTCATAACAAGTCATTGTCACTCTGAGAGAAAGATAGAGAGAGGGGAAAAACATCTCAGCCTGCCCCCACTCCTCCCCACACAAATGGAACTGCATAAATGACATTATGCATATGAAAATGTCCAGAAAGATGCAACAAATGTTGCAATCCCCAAAATGGAATCCATTAGCCTCTTTAGAAGAAAGATGTTTTCTTGTAATAGAAGCATAAGCCACTAACCCTGACCTGATATACAGTTATTCTCCTTGTCGATGCAATCTCTTGAAGCATCCTTCACATTTATTGTGCCTCTTCCTTTGGGCTTTCTTATGAAAATGTGGCTGAAATTGGTAATTCCAAAGTGCTTCATTTCATTTCCAAAGTGCTTCATAGAATGGAGAAAGCCTGATCCTGAAACTGAAAACAAATTCCTGATTTCTGGATGTGCTTGGAAGGACTCTATTATTAGCCAATCTCTCCCCTTCAGAAACACCACAAATCTCCGCCCGCCAGACTGCTATCTTGCCACGAATCTCCTGTGTTCAGCCAAGTGGCTCCCTGCAACAGCATAGAACCGTGATGGCGAACCTATGGCACACATGCCACAGGTGCCACGTGGAGCCATATTGGTGGGCACACGAGGTCCCACCAGAAGTTGGCAAACGGGCCGTTTCCAGCTCCGGAGGGCCTCCGGGGGGGGGTAGGGAAGGCCATTTTTGCCCTCTCTAGGAGTCTGGGGAGAGCATAAAATGGGCCTACTGGGCCCACCGGGCCATCGTGTGCCAAAAGCGGGAGGAGCGCGGGTGTGTGCGTGAATGCGCAGGGGCAGGGTGCATAGAATTATAGGTGTGGGCACACATGCACGTGATCTCCCCTGCTCCCCCCGCTTTTGGCACATGATGGCAAAAAGGTTAGCCATCACTTGCATAGAATGTCTGGAAGGCAATAGCTTCACCATATCAGCCCGTTTCATGCACACAAAGCACAGCAGGTCATATTATTCTGCTTCTTGCTAGGGGAAACAACGTGCTACTCAACCTTTCCAGGTTTCACTTCAGGAAAGTGAAGTGGGACTGTGTCCAATGGGAAGGCAAAGGCTCACTCTTTGGCACATGGATTGGCTGCTGGGACATGCAGCTACTTATCCCGTACAGTGAATTGGCCAGGGACAAGTGTCCCTCAGCAAATTACCTGGGACGAGGATGCAAGGGAGGAGTGCTGATAGAGGATCAGCTGAGAATGAACACCCGCGGTGAATTGGCTGCAGTGGGTGGGCCCACAGTGAAGTGGGCACAGCTATGTGCCTGCCACTAATTGTCCCATTCTGCAAAAGGAAACCTAGAAAAGGTAGTGTCTGAAGGTATCTGGTGAATATTCCCACAATCCCTAGCCTCAAGCTGTATCTTACCATCCTAGCCAGCAATTGGGGGGGGGGGGGATCAGAGGCACACAGAAGAGATTTTTTGTGGGGGAATGAAGAGCTAGAGAGAGGAAGAGGGAAAAAAATAGAGAAAAAGAGAATTTATTTTCCTGGGTCAGGATTTACCATTCAGAATCAGAAAAGGGAAAATAAAGCTATCATATAATTTCAGTAGAACAAGAGATCCTTAAAGGATGTGTGAACACTAGAATGTGTCTAAACTAGCACATTATTATCTAAAGTTATCACAAAACAGCAATATAAATCAAAATGAAACACAACACAACAAAACAGAGGTTCAGTTAAGTATGTCAACTGCACAGCCTTGCTGCTGAAATTACACAAAAAGCTTCCTTATTCATTTTTCATTTAAGCAGATTCCGTGTTTTCCACTTCTGCAAGTCAGCTCTTTAAAGCACAGGGGAATATGCAAACTATGTGTACCTGTCAGAATTTCTTTCACAGTCAGAATCCTACATTTTAAATAATCCATGCTTGGCGGGATAATAAAGGCTAGTGCCAAAAAAACGAAGAGGATTTGAAATATAGGCTGCAAAAAGAAAAGCTGTGTATCATAATAAATGATTTCTTGAGGGTGAATACGGCAATTTGTTACAAAAGAAATAATAAAGAGCATATGATTTTAAATACTCTTTTTGTCACGAAGAACCAGTGATCAAACACTTAAAAAGAACACAATAATAAGGAAAAGACTTCACTAGCTACTTCTGGAGATGGAAAATTAATAGCTGGAAATGAAATTATTTATTTTATTTATTTATAAAATTTATAAGCTACCTATCTTACCTCAAGGTAATTATATAGGATCAGAAAGTTGTTATTTGAATTCTCCCAACAAAAACCAAGCCCAGCAATAATGATCTTCCAAAAAATTCAATACATTTACAAATAAAATATCTGAACAAACTATAGTTGACTGCTAATTTTAGTCACTATGACTTTATTGATTGGAAATTGTCATGAAGAGTAAAGGGACCATCTTCACAGAAATCTCCAACAGCCTTTTTCTTCTTCTGTTCAATCATGTCCAATTCTTGAAGACTGGCTGGAGAAATCCTTGCAGTTTTCATGGCAAGGTTTTTCAGAAGTAGCTTGCCTCCTTCTTAGGGCTAAGAGAAAGTAACTTATCCAAGGTTACCCAGCTGGCTTTGCAGCTAAGGTGAGATACCCCATTTTCAAAAGGCAACTCAACTTTCTTCTTTTTTGAAAAAGCATCTTTGGGATAACCATGACCTGATGACTGAGAATCTCCATAGACATTTTTCCTGTCCAGTGAACATTGGAAGAGAGAATTTCTTACCATTGATAGATTACATTTCATCAAGTTAGTGTCAATTCTGACTGACTGCATAGCTAGATTTTTCTTCAGTCTGGTCCTTCAGTTCTTCCAACACTGCACTCAATGTCACTGTAACTGAATCTATCCATCTTGCTACTCCTTTCCATTTTCTAACATTGCAGAGTTCTCTGTAGAGTGAGGTCTTCACATAGTATGTTCAAAGTATGATAATTTTAGCCCAGCTATTTGTGTCTCATGTGAAAATTCATTTGATGATCTATTGTTTGTTTCATTGGCTACCATGGTATCTTCAGGAATCTTTTCCAACATCAAAAGAGTCAATATTGTTTCTATTTTATTTCTTCAAAGTCAAGTTTTTGTTTCTATAAAGCATCAGAGAAAACCATAATTAAACAATTCTTATCTTTATAGACACATCCCAGAATTTATCTTTTCCAAGTCTTCATTGCTATTCTACCAAATGCTACCCTATGGTGTTGCTTTGGTGTTGACAGTTGATCATACAGCAAAGTACTTCAGTTATATTAAATGCCAATTAAGTCTGGTTGTGTACCTGTTGCCATTAGTTTAGTCTTCTTTTCATTTAATCTTAGATTTATTTTTCTTCACTGTCCTGCTTGACTTTCATTTTTTTTAAAAATTTATATTTATATGCCGCCCTTCTCTGGAGACTCAGGGCGGCTTACAATGCGTTAAGCAATAGCCTTCATACTTTTGTATATTTATACAAAGTCAGCTTATTGCCCCCACAAACCGGGTCATCATTTTACCCACCTTAGAAAAGATGGAAGGCTGAGTCAACCTTGAGCCTGGTGAGATTAGAACTCGCAGTAATTGCAGGCAGCTGGATGTTAAATGCTGCCTTAATAGGAGGCATTAGCCTGCTATGCCACTCAGGCTCCTGCATTATTGGGGTTATAGAACATTTGCATTTTTAGCTGTTAAAATAATGTCATCAGCATTGTGCAAATTATTGCTATTTCTTCCACCAATTTTAAATCCATACTCATGTTCTTTTAAGTAGTATACTCTCCATATACATTGCCTAAATAAGGCAGAGACTTATAAAGTTATCTCACTCCTTCATCCTAGATCAGTGATGGCGAACCTTTTTGCCATTGCTTGCCAGGAGAGGGGGGCAGGTGAGGGTCGTGCACGCACGTGCCCACACGCATGCGTGCGCAACCTCCCTCCCCCCCACGCTCCTGGCACATGATGGCCTGGTAGGCCCGTTTTCTTTCTTACCTGGCTCTAGGAGCCAGGTAAGAAAGAAAAACGGGCCTCTCCCACCCACCCCAGTCCCTCCAGAGGCAGGAAACAGCCTGTTTCCCTACTTCTGGTGGGCCCAGAAGGCCCAAAAATTAGCTGGCCAGTGGGCTCATGTGCCCCAGAGCTGAGCTGGCATGCCCACTAATATGGCTCTGTGTGCCACCTGTGGCACGCGTGCCATAGGTTCGCCATCACGGTCCTAGATACTCTGTCCATGATTTGGCATCTTAACCTATGTTCATGTTTTGCATAAAGACAATGAGATGTTCTGGGATTCCCATTTTTATAAGCACATTCCATACAGTATTGAAACATAGTTATCCATATTCTAGTTTCTACATGTGAAACTAGTGTTCTACCAAATGATAAAGAGGTACAATTAAAGTTAACAGAAATTCTATCTTGCACAATCGATAGGGACAATTGTAATCAATTCATTTGATAAGAGTGCTAAGACCACCTGTATCACAGGAAACAAAACCGATTCTGTTGATAGAGGATCTGGTTATATACCTTCCTTTCTTGATTATATTTTCTAACAGTGGAACATCAAAAGATAGGTCAGTCATAGAATCCAGGAAGATATCCATATCCAACCTGTTTGGGCAGTTCCTGACAGGTGTATTTTTATTTTAATTGGTTGCCCTTTATTCATTTATAATCTCCTTTTGGCTGTTTTATTGATGTTTCTACTGTGTTTTATACTATTTGTTCTTTAGGTTTACAGCAGCATTTTCCAACTATTCTTTTTATACAAACCACTATATCAATATTGAAAGCTTTTGTGAATCCCTAACTAAGCAAACCTTTCAAAATATGCTCCCTCTTGATTAGGCTGGATAAAAGCCATTTATTTTTAGATTTCTGTTTTCTGAAATGTGTAGAATGCATACATTTTGCTAAATAGAATCATTTTGCAAATAATAATATAAATATTAAATATGATACATATGAAGGATATGAGATACTATTATCATTGTCATCACATATCATTTCGTCCTTACCACACAAATCACTTAGCAACCAGTAAGTTTAGCTGTTATATGAGCTATTACTGTATATTCTAGTGAAGCCAAACAAATAAATGAATAGTATTTTTTATGCACATTTCAATTGATAAATTAAAATAAGTCGCTATTCATCTAATGTATGAATCAGTTGGTAGGTTGGAGACTGATACAATAGGAAACACAGAGATTTGGTCCAAAGATAGAATAGTAATTGGCCTACCAAGCTAGACAGATTTTGCCCTGAATGTAGTCAGTGGGTTATGACCTTGTGAGTCAGGATTTTGAGGTCACTGAGTAGGCAATGATCTACTATTATCCAGGATAATGCTCAGGCCGTGTTTATCCCCTTTCAGAAATTTATGATTTCCTTGGAATATTGGGCAATATAAAAGCAGATAGAATTTAATAGCACCTTATCTATCTTCCAGCAGCATTCCAAATTAATGTTTTATCATGTGTCTGATAAACGGAAGCTACCAGAATCTCTCTTGAAAGCTATTCCCAATAAATAACTTTCTATTTCTCAGCAGTTCCATCTAGAACACCCCTTCCTTCAAATAGAAAGAAGTCTCTCTTGATAACATGATTCATTTTTAAGTAGATAGATGCATAGACATTAAAGTGTTAATGCATTATATTTATTATACATGCTACTCCTTCTCCTGCCCATCTAGCAGCCTGCAAATGCAAGTAGATAAATAGGTACCACATCAGTGGGAAGGTAACAGCATTCCATACACCTCAGTGTAAAGTCACGCTGGCCGTATGACCATGGAAATGTCTTCAGACAACACTGGCTCCTCACCTAAGAAATGGAGATGTGCACTGCCCCCCAGTGTCATACACAACTGGACAGGGGAAACCTTAACCTTTACCAGTACCTATTATAAATGAGTGTTATATTTATTTATACATTTATGTCTAAGTTTTATAATAAGTACATTTTAAAATTAGCATTATTAAAATATTATTATTACTTTAAAACCAATTGGCACAATGTTTTGCTTCTGCAGACATCAGCCTCAAAGGGGGAAAAAAACTGTTAAAAACAGAAAGTTTAATTACAGAAGTTTTATACTCAATAAGTTAAGAAATACATAGGTAATGCTCTACAAAGACCTTGTATTGCTTGGAAGACTAAAGGAACAGCACCCTTAGATTGAGCTGAAATTTTCTATAAAAGGAAAGGAAGACTTTTGTTTATTTGCTCTTTTTTTCTCCTTGGCAGTACAATGGTGGGAGATGATTTGTTACAACTTTTCCCACAGACCAATCCCTGGGAGTACATTGCTAAGGAATACGTGTTCTCATGATTCTACAGAAATAGTATCTTTGCATTTTTTTTCACTTAAAACTATTAGGCTGGACTCCCTCCAGCATTACATTAGTGTAATTTCCCTTTGTTACTGATAATTTTAGGAAGCTAACTCAACAAAACTAATTTATTCTTTATTATTTTTAGTGATGATATAAAAACATGGTCCTCAAGAGCCAATGGAGTTAAGAGTTCACATTCAATTATGTGAAACTTTTTATTTAGTCTTTAAGAAGGTGTTTTTTTCCTCCTCTTATGAAGTGTTACAGCTTAATACAAAAAGCCCTCTCTCCACCAATCATGTTTAATCTAATGCACAAAAAGTTAAGAAATATTTATATAGCTTTGCAAGCCATCCATCAGCTCACTGGCACTAATATATACAGTCCATGAAACAGGCTGCACAACAGCAGGAAGACTTGGTATATCCCAGAGGCATTCTAGATTCTGTGGATTGTCTTCTAAAGCCACAATAATGCTAGCTGTTTCTACCAGTCATCCAAGATATAAGCAGATTGCCAATTTTTTTTCAAGTTACTCTTTAAGTTCAGCGTAAGAGTTTCATGCTCTTTCCTGTGCACAAAAATTAATTCTCCATAAATTACTGCTTAACTAATGAAACAAAGGATGTATTAATTTTAGTTCAGTGATTTATTATGGTCCATGAACAACATAAGAAAACAAAGTCTGAACAATAAAAAATTGATTGAATACAAATGTAATATTCATATAATGTCTGCATTACAAACTTCAAATATTTTTTCCATAATTAACTAAGACTGAACAATAAGTGCCCTAATTTTACAAGCCACACCACAGAATATGGTAAGTTAAAGTGTAAGATTGTTGTTAGAGTCTCAATGAAGGAAGGAAACATAACATTTTCTGTCCTGCCAGGAAAGGAATATTAACTTTACAACAATCTTCTGTTAATAATCTTTTTGCCATTTTAAAAGCCTTCTGTAAAGTCCAGAGACAAAGAAATCTTCTTAATATGTACAGTATATGTATTAGTGAAAATCTACAATGGCGACATGAGTTTCCCATCTAGATCAACTTCCTATCTTTCATGTTATCCAATGAAAGAAAAAATAATGATCACACTATCAAATTAATTACAGCAATTACTAAATATGATTATTTATGACTCATCTAAAAGTATATGGGAGATAAAGAGTTAGTTTGTAAATCTGCAAATTCTCAGCTATCCCTAACATATTTCATGTTTTTGAAACTACTTCATTTCCAGTGGAGCATATTTGGAACCAAAGGTCTACCACATTTACCACCTTAATTCTCACAGGAGCCAACCTTATCTTTCAGGAAGCCAAACATTATCAGAGTAATTATTTTATTTGCATACTTGCGCTCTCCAGTGACTCGTATTTAGAGAACTAGCATTAAAGAGGTTAGCCAGTGATTGATAGATAATACATTATTTTAATCCCCTCCCCTCTCTCTGAATCCCCATTTTGACTGTTTTGGTGGATCATAAGCTAATCAATCAATTTATTATTACAGTCTTAGACCAGAAACTTATAAGCTGAGCATAAAACGATAGTCCCAAAACAACCAATGTACTCCTAGGCTACATTAACAAAAACGTAATATCAAGATCAAGAAAAAATAACTGCTCTTTTATGTTGAACAACCGCATCTAGAACATTACAACCAGTTCTGACTATATTTTAAGAAAGTCATTGATAATAAGAGTATGTCTAGGGAAAGTAACCATAAGGTAAATAGTCTAGAAGTGGGCACGTGAGCTCAGCTCTGGCACACGCATGCATGTGCCAGCCAGCTGATTTTTGGGCCCACCAGAAGTAGGGAAACAGGTTGTTTCCTGCCTCCAGGGCCTCAGGGGGGTAGGGATGGGGGGGATGGGAAAGGCCTGTTTTTCTCTCTCACCTGGCTCCAGAGTCTTTCTAGAAGTCTGGGAAGAGTGAAAACGGCCTTTCCCACCCCCCCGGAGGTCTTCCAGAGGCCAAAAATGGCCTGTTTGCCAACTTCCAGTCCCACCGGAAGTTGGCAAATGGGCCGTTTCTGGCCTCTGGAGGGCCTCCGGGGGGGGAGGCCATTTTCACCCTCCCCAGACTCCTAGAGAGGCACTGGAGTCAGGTCAGAGAGAAAAATGGGCCTACCGGGTCATCGCGTGCCAGGAGCAGGGGGGAGAAGGGGGGTTGTGCGCGCATGCGTGGGGTGCATAGAATTATGGGTGTGGGCATGCACGCAAGCGACCCCCCGCCCCCCTCCTGGCATGCGATGTCAAAAAGGTTAGCCATCACTGATCTAAGGTATCCTCCAACACATACATTTTATGAGATTTTAATGAGATACTACTTTTATTGTTTTTTTAAAAAATGTTTTAAAAACTGTTAGCTTTATTCAAAATGAATGTAGTAGTAACAAACACCAAGAATAATAAACTAAAGCAAGAAGAAAGGATGACTTAATCATTCCACTTAATCATTTAATTTAATTATCTTTATTATTTCAAAACTGTCTTCAAGCACATCCTATAACTATTTAAGACAATTAAATAAAACAAAGTAATAAAGAGATGATTATATTTTTGTATTCCTTTGGGAACACTGTTCACTAAAAAGAAATTCCACAATCATAGCTCAGCAATGCAATTATACATGTTTTTTATTCTAATAGAGATTGGCTTTCCATTATTTTAAACTCTCAAATACCAATCTTGTACATCAGATCCAATTGGGTCTTTCCAAAATTAGCAATTCCTTGACAAGCTGCAACCATAAAATATCATGCTAAAGGTTTGTGATTTACATTTAGCAATAGATACAGATTTAATAATTAAAGGATCTAGCTATTTATAGTTGCATAATTTTTTCTGCTTCTTTAAAGATACGTTTTCTGAAATTTATCTCTTATCACTAGTGGTAGTTAATACCCCTTACTCAGCATCCTCTCAGGAAATAGTTTTGTTAACAACTGAGATCTGCAAATACGTATTTTGCTACATATGGAAAGCTTTTTAATATTCACAGTGAGAAATTAGGAAATGTTTTTTGTGGCATTTTACTCCACTTTTCTATAGTGTTGTTTTTTCTTTCCAAAGTAATTATTCCATATTTTTGAAACACTCATAATTCCATTATTTCCATGATGTGTTTTACATTTTGAAGGAAAGTTCTTTTGCTGCTCTGCATTTCTAAATTGGGGTAAACCTTCAAATAGTCTACTATAGCTATTGATGCTCAGGTGGTGTATATTTGTTTTTATAACATTTGCTCTTTTCAATCTGAATTTTATATATTTTTTTATATTGCTTGTTTTTATATTTGTTGTTTGATTGTGAGATGTAACCCAGAGTCACATTTTGTAAGATAGGTGGCTATACAAATATATTAAATAAATAAGTTGAAAGTAGCCTTAGTCCCTGCCCCATCCATGCTCTATTTCTGCTCAAACATCCGATTCTGAATCTAAATAACTACATAGGGATAACAAAGGGCTTCCTGTATCTCTTTGCTATCATCTAGTGGTCATCCAGAATATTGCAGGTTAATTATAATATGCTAGTTCAACTATTTGAATGTAGTTAGATGGATGGATGGATTTATATATGCATTCCAAATTTATTTTTATACAGACACACATTGCACAATTACATGCTTACATATGTAAGCAAGCAGCAATGTCTTCTGATTTATCCATAAATTATAATATCTTCCTGTTATACCTGTTATATAATCAAATTCATAACAATGATCCAATATAGGACAGGAATATCAGTATTATTACTTGCCTCTCTGTCCTCCAAAAAATTAGTCAATGAATGGTGAGATTTCAAAACAGATAAACCAAAACAGATAGATATACATACATTTAGATCTATGGTCTTTAAATTTATTGGAGATTATTGAAGGGATGTTATTTTAATTTGAAATATTCATTACTATTTTATTTCATTTGCATCTTCCAGTATAGAAGTTAAGTATGATTCTGCAATCTAATTAGGTGAAGGGATTTATCTGGCCAGGTTAAAATTATTGCAGTTTAAAGGGTTAAACAATTACAGTTTTTCATGGAAGTGTTAATGAGAGTATGATACTGCATATGTGGATCAAATTGGAGTGGAAGGAATGGGTAGGCTCTGCTTCAGAAATGATGGAGTCACTTGAATTCTTTATCTGATATTTAGATGGTCTGCAATACTTTGCATATGCCAAAGAAGGTGAAGCAGCACATTAGGTCAGTTTTAAATTCAGACTTAGTAATACAGAATTCATAATGTAAATAAACTTCAGTGGAATGAGGATGAATACTTCTCCCACTTGAGAAGAAACAGAGAGCAAAACTGTGAGGGGAGAAAAGCCAAAGCAGCCTCCATATATTAGGGGATACCTTTGACTAGCTTTGTTGACTGAGCCCTTGCTCAGATTTATGTCAGACCCACTGAACATGCCTCTGCCAAGGAAGTGTCATAGCGCCTGAGAACCAAGAACATTTTACAGTAGAACCAAAGGGGCGGTGAAAGGAAGGATTATTCAGCAACTGTAAAACTAAAAAAAAAAAAAAACAACTAACATGTCCATGGAGATCAGATGAACTTTGCCACTTTGGAAGAAGTTTGCAAGCACTGGTCACTTTTTGAAGAAACACAGAATGTAGGAAATGTATTACCTTGATTAGCTCAATTCTGGCACACTATTCTAAACCCAATTAAAAGACAGCTTCAAAAAAAAATGAACAACAATACTTTTACATTCAGAAATAAGGTTTTTCATCTATCAGAGCTAGAAAGAGTCATGGCAATTACACTACATGTAAAGATATAAGTTTTTTCTGCTTAAAGTATCATAAATGAAAAATATTAATTGGCAAGTATAGACTTATATAATTAAAATTGGGTGTCTAATAAAATCATAGTAAAGACTGGTGGTGCAATTCTGGAATTTAGAATTGGTTCTCTGGGCTATTATGCAATGTTTTATTCCACAGGGATCCCAAATTACCATTAAGATGTATTGGGTAATACCGGCAGCAACGAATAGCCCAGATTATTAATTCCCATTGTGATCTACCTATCTACTCAGTGGATTGAAGACCTGATTATGCTTGCTACTTATGAGCAGATTGCCTATGGACATACACTTTATATGAACAAGTATAATAAAATGTAGGACTCATTTATGCAAAATATAATAGGTTTAAAAAGTGTGAAGATTATATAAATATATTAGAAATAATGTACACACAATCTTGTATGTTTTCATTAATTACCGGTATATATAGAATTGTAAATATTTACTCTTGTAATGACATATTAGAGTCATTACAAGATGTGATGGCTAACCTTTTTGCCATTGCGTGCCAAAAGTGGGGGGAGCAGGGGGGGCTCACATGCATGCGTGCCCACACCCATAATTCAATGTGCCCCACCCCACCGTGCTCCCCTTGCTTTTGGCAGGCAATGGCACAGTGGGCCCTGTAGGCCCGTTTTTCGCCCTTCCCAGGCTCCAGAGGCTTTCTTGGAGCATGAGGAAGGTGACAACAGCCTTCCCCACCACCCCCGGAGGCCCTCCAGAGGCTGGAAACAGCCTGTTTGCCGACTTCCGGTGAGCCCAGAAGGCCTGAAAATCAGCTGGCCGGTGCACACATGTGTGCTGCAGCTGAGCTAGGACAACACTCATGTGCCCACCATTATGGCTCCGCGTGCCACCTGTGGCACGCATGCCATGGGTTCGCCATCACAATATTAGATTCTATATTTTAATTTTTATTGCATTTTTTCACTTATATTACGCATGCATTTTTCATTATGTATGTATCTTTGTGCTTTGTTCCTTTTTTAAAATTTTCCTGTAATTATTTTAAAAGCAACATTTATATTTTAAAAAATCCTATTTGACCTACCCTGATCTAAATACATTTTGATTCACCAATGTGGAAAATGTTTGACTTTAGCAGTAAAACAAATATATTGAAAATATATGTGGGACATGGGTATAGTAAAAGTTTTCCCCCTATACTATAAATACTTTCTCATTACTTTCTACTCAAATAGAGCCTTGGTGGTGCAGCAGAATAAAGTGCTGTTAAGTAGCACCAGCTGCCTGCAATTACTGCAAATTCAAATCTCACCAGGCTCAAGGTTGACTCAGCCTTCCATCCTTTCGAGGTAGGTAAAATGAGGACCTGGATTGTAGGGGCAATAAGCTGAGTTTGTATAAAAAGAACACTGCTTAGGGGCGGCCGAAAGCCCTACTAAGCAGGTATATACAAAAGTATGAAGGCTATTGCTTAACGCATTGTAAGCCGCCCTGAGTCTCCAGAGAAGGGCGGCATATAAATCAAACCAATAAATAAATAAATAGTGTTTATGCTGAAGTAATTCACATGGCAGTCCAAGGGAGGCTCTGTTAATCTAAGTCTGTCCCCACCATTTTTTGTGGCTATAGCCCCACTAGACTCAAGGCAGAGATGACCAGACTCAAATTATCCTACTTCCAGTAATTATGTGAAGTCCCAACTCTCTGGAAAAAGGCTCTAATGCTGGGAAAGGTGGAAGTAAAGAGAAGACAAGTACACCTAGCATCAAGATGAATGAAGTCCGTGATAGTAGCAATGGGTGTACCATTGGAAGATATAAAGGGCCAGATTAGGACAGATTGTCAAGCAAAAAAATCTATCTATGTGATCACTAAGAATCAACAATAACATGGCACATTAGCAATTGTTCTACCAATATTAGGGAGAAAGCAAGCATATAAAAGCCAAATCTAAAGTAGCAGGCACATTGTTATGCCAGTTTCATATGGAAGAGGTAGTACATTATGGTATGAAAGGTAAATCCAAAATCTTTTATATTGTCAGTGAGGACCATTACCCAGAAGACCATTCCACTCATATGTTCATGACATCATACCAGTATGTGTTTGTTGATTTTTATGGAGACATATCCTAAGGTTTGCTGGAATAACAATCCCTAAACTTCCCAAGCCAGCATTTTTAGAATTTAGTCTTGAGCTCTAAATTTATATAATCTTCCTATTTTAATGTAAAGTTTGTGTTTTATAATTCAAATGCAGTTCTCTTGCTTGCAATGCTCTGAAATTCTGGGTAGCAGACTTCATGGTGAAACAGAAAGCTAACTGAATACTAATAGACATGTCAGTGAGCTGCTCTTTTCTGAAAAAAAGGTAGTGCATTTGAGCTCCAAGGCAGATGTGAATTTGAGTTAAGCAACAAGGTTTTTATATGATGTACAGAGAAATATATGATCTATCTAGGAAGGCAGAGTAAATGATATTCAGTAAAAGCAGCTAAGCATAAATCAGATGATCAATTATACCTCTGATCTTTAGAAACAGGACCTATTAACTGTACTTAAATACTTCCAGATTCAGTTAGACTTCATTTAAAACTACTCTACAGCAGTTTACTCTGGGGACCATTAGCTATAAAATGGCTTTCTAATTCATATTATTCTGACTTCCAGGCATCTTAAAGATACAACCTTCAATATTTTTTGCCTTAAAACATATTAGAATATAATAACTATATAGAAAGAGGGGGGGAGATGATTTAAGGGTAAAATTATACTAGATGAAGAAATACAAATACAGGGGGGGGGGGACACAGTTCAATCTTATCCTGAAATAAAATTCCAAAACCTAATTAAGATTGAATATATTTTATATTATTATTGCCTTAATATTATTTGCCTCTCAGAAAATAATATTTTAAGCAATACAAAGTCCCACTTTTTCCTGTTTAGGTACTTCATTTGTTTTCAGTTTTATGCAACATTTAAAAATATTTTTAAACCAAATAAAACAATTAAACAAATGCTATAAATCTAGATGCACTTGTAACAGATAACCTTAATATTGAATATTAAATAACAAACCTTTCCAGACTAATTTAGCATGTGCCACAACCAGAAAATATAGGATTAAAATAAAGTGTAAGATTAGTACATTAAAAACAGCTTGTGGTCTCTTTTACCACATAGAACCGTACACAGGTAGCTGCATTTGAATAGATACTACTGAGAGCACCATTATGCTTTCCCTATCCTGACTGTAAGTACCATTTTTAAAGTACCTCACTTTACATCACTTACTGGTGGCCAGGATTCTGCATTGAATATATTTTCTAATTCTTTTGCATGCATTGACTAGAATTATTAGGACAAAAGATGCCACATGAATCTTACCAACTATTAAATTCATACTTGTATATTCTATACCAGTGATGGTTAACCTTTTTGGTGCCAAGTGTCCAAAGTGAGTGCACACATGTGCGAACGCGTGTGTGTGCCAGAACCCCCAAAATGCAGTGCGAGTGCCCCACACATGCGGCCCCCTGCACATGTGCACACATCCCCCCATGCATGCACCCCCCTGCTCCCTGTTTTGGCTTCCAGATTGGTGCAGGAGGCTTTCCAGGACCAAAATGGGGCATGCTCCCCGTTTTGGGCCTGGAAACCCTCCCGCACCAACCAGCAACTCCTGCGCATGCACGTTTGCATCCCCCACATGCGCAGCAGTGACCTGAAGACCAGCTGGCCAGTGGGAGGCACGCACGTATGCACAGTGGACCTGAGCTGGGTGACGGCTGGCATGCCCACAGAGACGGCTCTGTGTGCCATCTGTGGCACGCGTGCCATAGGTTTGCCATCACGGTTCTATACCATCTTGCCTTTTTGATGCCACAAACAAGTACCCTTCCTTATCTGTTAGCTTACCTCAATAGATATGTCTAGTCTACCAGGCTGGCCTTTGGAAGGTAAAATCTGCCAGATGGTAGGCCCCACATTACTGCATTAGGAAAATGACCATGAAGGAGATATATGGGCTCTGCTATCTAAGCAACAGGGGATAAAGTATTTTTAAGTCCAGAACAAACAGTAAAACTTAGAAGACCATCCCAGATTCATTAAAGTATAAGAAGAAGGTGGAAATATAGCATAATCAGACTTGTAAGATTCTGTATTACAGCCAATCTAAAAAAAGAAAAACACAAATAGCTGTAGATGTCCTATGGACTTAATGTCATAATCTGGTCTATTAATGGGGCTGACAGTCACAGTCCAAGCACTGTCCCTTTGGGACTACATTTAACATCAAATACACATAGAACAAGAAGGAGGATTGTATTGCATTCCTATGTACACCATCTTGCTGATTTGGCCCCATCTTCCCAAGGGGCTCATGCAAGTACATTAAATTTTTCTTAACTAAAACACCTCTTTTAAAAGATTGATTGCCATGAAATATTCTCTGTCTATTCATGAAACAACTGAAGTTTTATTTTAAAATTTATATTTACCTTCCTTCAAAAATAACAAAAGAAAAAAATTAAAACCAGTAGTATTAATCAAATTCATTATACAAGAAAACTAATACAACTAAATAAAAAATCTGGTAAAAATAACATTTTCAAACTTAATGACATTTTTGAAATAAAAATTTGGTGTCTGGTCATTGTTGTAGAGTAAACATTCCAAAGTTTGGCTAGAGAAGTTTATAAAACTTGAATTTTAAACGAATGAACATTTGATGAATGAAGGCAAATATACATGCCCCAGGATAATGTTGCAAGATCCAATCCAAGTGTAGATGAACTTCTCAGAGAAGTTCCCTGAGGATGGGCTCCAGCACGAGTCCAAAAGCCCAGAAGACTAAACACCTCTGGTCCCAGTGACTGACCCAGATTGGATCCAGAATATTTGAAGTTCTATTAATTATTTTCAATGCACATTTCCTCTCTTCTTTTGCATTTTTAAAATATTTTTTCATGATATTTCATTCCTTGGACTCTAAAATTATAACACGTGATAGATATTTCAGGTCATGTACTAGTGAAGTCTATAGCCCATCTGAAAATAATTTACAGACTTTTTTCAAATACTATCTGAATGCATATTTCTTGAACAATAATGATTTTATTAAGTAGCTGAAACAGATATTTTTAGATCAAAAGCAACACCATTTTATCACTGTCTTTGGAAAATAATATTGCTAAAGAGGGGGTTTTATTACTGAATATGCAAAGTAAATGACACAACTATTAGTTAAAATTAGAAAAGAAACTTGATACATTATGCATATCTTAAGCAATAAGCACTGTTAAATATGAGGTTAACAAATTGCTGCATGTATATTACATTTTACAAAACCATGATATTTGGAAAACAGAAAAATCTAGTGGCATTTGCACTTAAATAAATTAAGCAACATATTCTTGTGCTTGTGATATACAATACATGGAATAGGGCATACAGATTAAGGCTGTGCATATCTTCAAAGGAGTGTTTTGCTTCAATAATGCATTGAGCAAAGCTTTCTTCCAAGCTGTTACAGGAAGCGAAGTGGCTTCTTGCTTTTAAAAGCAAAGCAAAATGGACACATGGCTTGGCTTTACCTCAATTCTGAAACCTTACCAAGAGCTCTGATATCTGGAAGAGGCAGTCAGAAGTCTCTTCTAATGATTGGAACTGCTACTCAAAGCTTTATATGGTTTCCAAGCCATCTGAATAATTGTGTGAAAGAAAGAGATGGAAGATGCAATTACGCATAAGAAAACAAGGCACACATTTTTTTCTAACAAAGAAATAGCTGTTCAGTGGTTGGTTGGTTGGTTGGTTGGTTGATTGATTGATTTGACACATTCATTTGGCTGCCCATTTAACCAGTGGAATTCTGGATGGTGAATAATATAGTACACACTCTGTATCTATTTAAAAAAACCTTAACCAGTGGTGGGCTTCTGCCAGTTTGGACTTGTTCGGGCGAACCAGTAGTTCTGATGATAAGCTGGCCCTGCCCACCCACCCATGCCCTATTCTGTCCTATATTTCCTTCTTTCTGGCTCATCTGATTTGCGCGGCACAGCTGATTTCCACTTCTCCACTGTTCTACTTACCGGGGCTGCCTTAGAAGGTAGGCAGGTCTTCACAGCCTTCTAAAAAGTCAACAGGGTTGTGGTCACCCATATTTATGGGGGCATGATGTTCTATAAGGCTAGTGCCATAACAGAAAAGTCACTCTTATCATTCCTTGAACATTTTATCATTCCATCTATCACTGCATTCATAAGGCCAGAAACATAAAAGGAACTGTTAACAAAAGAAAACATAGGATTTGGTACACAACCCTCTAAAAGGATGCAAATGACCAGCTGTCTGCAAGGAGTATAAATCAGTGGTGAAATGCTATCGGTTTGGTCCAGTTCACCCGAACCAGTAATAAAAAATGTTTTTAAAAAGTTCCGATGATCAGCTGAGCGACCCACGATTGTCGGAACTTTTTTTTTTTTACTTTTTAGGCATTTTTTTACTACCGACTTGGGCGAATAGGTAGTAAAAAATGCTTTACAAAAGTAAAAAAAAGGCTCCGACAATCACAGCTGTGCTGTGCAATTATTGGAGCCTTTTTAAAAAACTTTTTAAAGCATTTTTTTACTACCTATTTGCCCGAGCTGGTAGTAAAAAAATGCTTTTAAAAGGTAAAAAAAAAAGGCTGCGTGATCATCGGAGCCTTTTTTTTGGGGGGGGCGGTTTTGCTCCCACTTCCCTGAAGCCTGCTAGGCAAAAAACGGGATGGTGGGGGGCTGTTTTTGAAAGAGAGAGAGAGAGAGAGAGAGAGAGAGAGAGAGAGAGAAAGGGAAAGAGGGAGGGAGGGAGGGAAGGAAAAAGGAGAGGAAGGAAGGACTACAAACCTGGCACTAGACGCAGCTTCAGAGGATAACCCAGGGCTGGAAGGGACCTGGAGGTCATCTAGTTCAACTCTGCTCCAGCAGGATATTGTTGTTGAGTTTCTATCGTTTGATCCCCCAGTCACATGGTTAAATGGTCATGGCCATGCAGTCATGGCCTACCAAGCCACGGCCACCAAGCCACGCCCACAGAACTGGTAGGAAAGAAATTTAGATTTCACCACTGGTATAAATCCTTCCATTCCCCACTATCCTGTCAGATCTGAAGAAGCTTCTTGGATGAGAAGTGAAACTTCTTCAAAGAAAAAACATGAAAGTCCAGTTCCCTCTTGAAAAAGCACCTTTGGGACAACTTGCACAACTTGTCTTCACTACAGCAGGGACCTAGAGGGAAATCACTCCCTTAGATTCTATACATACAGGAAAGGATTGCCTAATGTGGGACAGCAGATTGCTCTTAGAGGAGGCCAGCTTTCTTCTCCCCCCATCACTAGATCTCTCAATTTCTCTATGTACAAGAAAAGTCAGCCTCTTTCTTCACGAAGAGAGGAAAGAACCATCTGATAAAAGAAGAAACTGAATCTCCTCTTTGAGGGTCTGATCTATTAATGATGGAATGAGAGCTCCTCAGAAGATTCAGAATCTCCTTCCAGGTATAATATACTGTAGCCCTTGGGAAATATCTCAGAGGCACTCCATCTGATTCCTAGACTGCTATGAAGAATCAGAGCTGCCTTGATGTTGTAATAATGGTTCCTCAAGGATTGATCAAAATAGAATTCATTTCCGGAATCAAAGTGGAGTTTTGGCATAAGTTTGAATATGTTATCTTTGGAGCAAGAAACGAAGAATGAGCAAGAAAACTCCTCAGCCCCTATTGCTGTAATTTACAATACTAAAAGAATTATGATGAACCAGGGAATCATTAACAGACAAGGGGAAAAAAGAATTCACCTGAACAAACACTGATGAAAGCATGACATTAATTGCTTCCTCTGGGACTGCAATAATATAGTACACCTAATAATCTAGCGGCATCTTGACAGCTTTTCTCTCCAATATCTCACTTCAGATTATTGCCAAGGAAATACATAGCATCATCCTTGCTTCCTAAGCAGTATTTTATTACCTCCTACGTTTTTGCAAACAATGAAACTGTGAGAGGTAGTTGTAGGATTTATGCAAGTTCATTCTGCTAATGGTTTGTGAATTGTGAAACATAATTATTCACTCAAAAGAGATGCTATTGGTCATGAGTTTTAAGCATGAGAGGAAAAAACCTGCAAAAAATTACTGATACATAGAAGAGAACATAAAGTATTATTGGGTTGTTTTTTTCCCCCTTCACCTTGAAACCACAAGAAATATGGCCAATTACAACACAATCACTGGAGTGGGCAAAGTCAACATTTTTCACTCTTTTAAATGTTTTGGGGACCTGTTTTTCAGTAGCAAATGTCTATTATGTAGCAATCGTAACCTTAATATCATGTCTTTGACGTAAGCACTCCAAAAACATTCAAAAATAACTTGAGTGCACGTGGTAGGTAAAGCATTCATGTTCATAAAAATCTGTCTCTGTGTGTCAGTGGTGGGTTTCAATTTTTTTTACTACCAGTTCTGTGGATGTGGCTAGGTGGGCATGGCATGGCTTCGTGGGCGTGGCTTGGTAGGGGTGGCAGGGGAATGGAAATCTCCATTCCCACCCCACTCCAGGGGAAGGATACTGCAAAATCTTCATTCCCACCCCATTCCAGGGGAAGGTTACTGCAAAATCCCCATTTCCTTCTGATCAGCTGGGACTTGGGAGGCAGAGAATAGATGGGGTGGGGCCAGTCAGAATTTTTACTACCAGTTCTCCGAACTACTCAAAATTTCCGCTACCAGTTCTCCAGGACTGGTCAGAACCTGCTGAAACCCACTTCTGATTGTGCCTCATTTTGTTCCATGTTGCCAATGAATCGGAACAACCACTCTCTAGAAATTAGGCTGATCTTTTTGGCAATGGTCTTCTGGAAACTAGAGAAGTCTGTATTCTTCTGGAGGGCTTTGAGGATTTGACTGTGTGCCATCATTAGTGCTATGAAGCCTCAATTGAAGACAGATGTCAATAAAATCTGCAAGAAAACTATGAGTGGCATCACAGAATAATACCCACAGTTATTATAACAATGTACTTCCAGTGCTCCCATTGTGCTAGTTTGGCACTGCACAACAGCATGTCTTCTTTGAAACTGAAAGACTACCATATACTATTTTTTTAGCCCCTTAATGTTATTGTTAATGTGGGGTTTTGATTGTGGGTTTTGATTCAATGATTCATTTTGGGATATTTATATTATTAGGGTTATTGAATACATTTATTTATTTTTCTTGGCATGGCTGTTTCATTGTAATCATAATTTTAGCAGTGAAATGATAGAAAAAAATAGAAACCAAAAAGAAGGATCATCAGGAATCATCAGAAACTGTAAGCCTATTTGACTCAACCATGATTGGATTTAAATTGAAATGTCAAAGAGGGCTTGATTTGAGTCATGATTCAAAATCCAAAAATAACTTCATTTTCAACTATTTTGAGATTTGATTTAAAAATGATTTGTCTGTGAACTATAATGATTTATCTGTGAGCATATAATGGGAAACCTAGCTTCAGTTGCTTTATTTGAGATCTGTGTGACATGAGAATAACAAGAAGGTAGACCTTTAGGGGAGATTAAGTTTTAGCTTGTTATTTTCCTAACCATACAGTTGTGATCAAAATTATTCAACCCCCACTGAAATTGAGTGTTTTGGCCAGTTTGACATTGATTTTGATCATTCAGTCATCTTGCTTACATTTACATCAAAGAGGCACTTGTAGGTCAGACAAATATAACATAACATTTATAATGAAATAACCACAAATGTCGTTTCTGTGCTCACATCATTATCAGTTTTATTCAACCCCCAAGTGACATTCAATCTTAGTACTTAGTACAACATCTTTTTACAGTTATAACAGCTTTTAAACGTGAAGCATAGCTTGACACAAGTGTCTTGCAGCGATCTACGGGTATCTTCGCCCATTCTTCATGGGCAAAAGCCTCCAGTTCAGTCACATTCTTAGGCTTGCGCACTGCAACTGCTTTCTTTAAGTCCCACCAGAGGTTCTCAATCGGATTTAAGTCTGGTGACTGCGATGGCCACTCCAAAATGTTCCAGCCTTTCCTCTGCAACCATGCTCTAGTGGACTTGGAGGTATGCTTGGGATCATTGTCCTGTTGAAAGGTCCAACGTCTCCCAAGCCTCAGGTTTGTGACGGACTGCATCACATTTTCATCCAATATCTCCTGGTACTGAAGAGAATTCATGGTACCTTGCACACACTGAAGCTTCCCTGTACCTGCAGAAGCAAAACAGCCCCAAAGCATGATTGACCCTCCGCCATGCTTCACAGTAGGCAAGGTGTTCTTTTCTTCATAGGCCTTGTTCTTCCTCCTCCAAACATAGCGTTGATCCATGGGCCCAAAGGAGTTCTAATTTTGTTTCATCAATCCACAGAACACTATCCCACAACTTTTGTGGTTTGTTCACATGACTTTTGGCATACTGCAGTCGACTCTTCTTATTCTTTGGAGACAGCAAGGGGGTGCGCCTGGGAGTTCTGGCATGGAGGCCTTCATTACGCAGTGTGCGCCTTATTGTCTGAGCTGAAACTTCAGTACCCACATCTGACAAATCTTTTCTCAGTTCCTCAGCAGTCACACGGGGACTTTTCTCCACTCTACGCTTCAGGTAGCGCATAGCAGTCGAAGTCAGCATCTTCTTTCTGCCACGACCAGGTAGCGTTTCAACAGTGCCCTTTGCTTTGAATTTGCGAATGATGCTTCCTATGGTGTCTCTTGGTATGTTTAACATCTTTGCAATCTTCTTATAGCCATTGCCCTTCCTGTGAAGAGAAATCACCTCTTCTCTTGTCTTCCTGGACCATTCTCTTGCCTTCACCATGTTTGTAACCACACCAGTAAATGTCTAGAAGGAGCTGAGTATCACAGTCATTTTAAAGCTGCCTAATTGGTGCTTATTATGCTTGATTGCTGCTCGGTGACATCCACAGGTGTTTTCAATACCTGATCGAAAACACCTGAATGAACCTCTGTTCTTCAGAGTGGTAGTCTTTAAGGGGTTGAATAATTGTGTCAATGAAGAAACCACAAAAGAAACATTTACTACTGTATTACAAAAACAATTGATGTCATTTTAGTTGCATTTGGTTCTGTAAAACGTCCTTGTAGGATTTCATTCTGAATACAATTACAAATGTACACTATAGTCCCTAAACCCCTTTACAGCATTGGGGGTTGAATAATTTTGATCACAACTGTATATATCTGGTGCATACATACATACTAGCTGTGGGTTTCAAAATTTTTTACTACCAATTCTGTGGATGTGGCTTGGTGGGTGTGGCATGGCATGGCTCGGTGGGCGTGGCAGGGGAAAGATACTGTAAAATCTCCATTCCCTCCCCAATCCAGGGGAAGGATACTGTAAAATCCCCATTTCCTTCTGATCAGCTGGGACTTGGGAGGCAGAGAATAGATGGGGTGGGGCCAGTCAGAATTTTTACTACCAGTTCTCCAAACTACTCAAAATTTCCGCTACCAGTTCTCCAGAACTGGTCAGAATCTGCTGAAACTCACCTCTGATACATACATATTAAAAAAATACCTCATTTGCCCCCTGATTTAGCAGGCCTGAAGCTCTGTAGAAGTGCAGCTTTGGCAACTCCTACAAAAGATTATCATTGTGTGCTGGGAGTACTCAATTAACTCTGCATTAGTTACTTAGTGGAATATTGGTTATTCATTAGAGGCAGCAAAAGAAGCCTGGCACAGGAATATGCAATACAGAAGAGCAAATGACAGAGAAAAAGGCTGGCACGGAGAAAACAGAATTTTCAGACGTAACAGTAGCCAGTGTAGTTAGGTGGTCAACATATTGAACTATGACTAATGCTATAAACCCAATATCAGCCACAGAAACTGCCTGGGCATGTTTGAGCTAGCTATATTTTCTTGGAAAACATATATCCCGTCCAAGCTTTTTACTTCTGCACATGCCATCGCAGAAGCAACGTCCTCTGAATGTAATGCTACAGTATACTGTATGTATGGAGTGATACAGGTGGAGAGCCTCAAACTCCTGTATTTAAGATTTTGTTCCCTGTTTATTTATTTTGAGATAACTGTTTTGGGAAGCAGAACAGAAAAGTTCAGCTTAAAATTGTACCGAGGAAGGAGACTATATGCCTAAAGCGTATTAGTCACTGACATAGTGGAGGAATAGGCATAGTGGAACAGCAATAAATCATTTCATTTTCTAGTATTCATAACTATAGTATCCCTCTTGTCTCTGCATAAATAGGCAAGATCATTTCAGTTTAAGATTGTCCAGTTATCTGGAAGAATTTCTTTATATACTGAGCCTCTGGGCAGGGCCTGTCTTAATTGCAACAAACTTTCTTATCTGTATTAGAAACTGAAAACAGCTATAGTATGCTCAAAATTTTAGCATCTATAACCTTCCTCATTATGCCACAGACAACAAAGATAAGATGCTCCATGCTAAGTCCTCAGACTTACGACTGGTCCTCGGACATACGATGCAGCATCCCCATTGGCTAAGATGCGCCAGAGCCGACGGGAGAATTCCTGCCACCCCATTGGCTGAGCAGTTTGACAGCTATTGTATAAATAGCTGTCAAGCGCCTGAGTCGCTGTTCTAGTTCTGAACTGTTCTTTTACTGTTAGCAATAAAAGCCTTGTTCATTTACACCTGTCTTGCCTTAGTTACTGCCCACCGTCGCTCTACAGAGCACTGGTGACGAAGGTGGGATTCTGGGCATGAGGTGACAGGTAGCTAAGTCACTACGAGCTGGCCATGTTAGCCAAGGGCCACCTGAGTCACTCAGACAGCTTCACGAAGAACTAGAACCCCGTCCTTGTCAGGATGGCACCACCAACCTTCACTCCCTTCAATCCACTGACTGAGACCTGGAACTCATATGAAGCCCGTTTCGAATGCTTCCTTGAGGCAAATGACTACACAGGTTTGACCAGCAACCGTAAAAGGGCTCACTTCCTGAACTCGTGTGGCCCAGAGATGTTTGCCACGGCGCTGGCCTTAATGGCCCCTGTTCCTGTCCAGACGGTTCCCTGGGAAGTCTTGAGGAAGAAGCTTAAGAATCACTACTCGCCAACCCCCTCACGCATCGCCCGCAGGTTCAATTTTAGGCAGATTCTCCAATCCGAAGGGGAGTCTATCAATCAGTACATAGTCTCCTTCAGGACTGCTGCCTTGAACTGTGAGTTTAAAGACTTGGAGGATTCCCTATTAGAGCAATTCGTTTGCGGGGTTAAAGACCCGCGCGTTCAATGCCATTTGCTTGAAAAAAGGGAAATCACCCTCCTGTCAACTATTGAAGAGGCGCAGGCGTGTGAGCTATCAAGTAGATCTACCACAGAGATAAGGAAATCGCAAGGCTCCGTCCCTGCCATCAAGCCAGCCACTATTCACTCAGAAGAAGTGGAGCTAGATGAAGGGGAAAGAGATGAGGACAAGGTGAGCCGGTTCAGAACAGTGAAAGGAAAAATAAATCCCTCAGAAAAAGACTTTACCAGCTCCACCTGCCAGGGCTGCGGTGAAAAACACCCCAGAGCCAGCTGCCGTTTCAAAACAGCGATTTGCTGCAGCTGTGAAAAAAAGGGGCATTTGGTGCGCATCTGCAGAGCCAACCCACAGAACTTCCAGGCACCCCCCAGCCGACGACCCTTCCTCAAAAATGCGAAGCCAAGGGGGGACTGCTACACCATCCGTCGGGAAGCAAGATCCCCTGATGTGGCCACCTGCCAGTTCAAAGCGCCATCTAGCCACAAAATTTACCTCACGATTACCATCAAGGGTGTCCCTTGTCGCATGGAGGTGGACACTGGGTCATCAAAGTCTCTCATCTCATGGAACACCTTGCAAAAGCTGGTCCTCACATGCAAGAAAAGAGACCTGAAACCCTGCCAGCTGCGACTGCGAGACTACCAAGGGAACCCTATTCCCACCTTGGGCCAAATCAAACTCCTAGTGGAGTATAAGACTTTCACTGGCCACTTGCCCTTAATTATTGTTGGTGGCCACCTCCCCAGCCTGCTGGGTCTCAACTGGTTTGGCGCCCTAGGTCTTGGCATAACTGGCATCTGCTCAACCACCTTTGATGACTTTGAAGACGTCCTGGCTGAGTTTGCTGAGGTTTTCGACAACGATTTGGGTAAATATAATGGGTCCCCCATCTCCCTTAACCTAGACCCCCAAATTGCTCACATTAGGTTAAAGCCTAGGAGAGTGCCTTTTGCACTTCGACCCTTGGTAGAAAAAGAACTTGACAAGCTTATAGCGCAAGGCGTTCTGGTGCCCACTGACCATGCCCCCTGGGAGACCCCCATAGTCATACCCATCAAGCCTGATGGGTCCATAAGAATTTGCGCTGACTATAAGTGCATGGTGAATCGGGCCCCCCAAGCCAACCCCTACCCAGTACCTGTGGTGCAATACCTGCTGCACTTTCTTGGCCAGGGGACCATCTTTGCCAAATTGGATATGGCACAAGCCTACCAGCAGCTTCCTGTGGATGCTGCTACAGCAGAGGCTCAGACAATTGTGACCCACCGGGGCGCTTTCAAATGCCAATGTCTCCAATTTGGCATCAGCGTCGCCCCTGGCATTTTTCAGGGTCTTATGGAGCAACTCTTGCAAGGATTGCAAGGAGTCGTTCCATACTTTGACGATGTGCTCATCTCAGCCACCAACCAGGCTGAACTGAAGCACAAACTAAGGGCAGTCCTGCGCCGTTTTCAAATGGCTGGCCTCAAACTAAAAAAACAAAAATGCAGAATAGGGGTGCCCAGGGTGGAGTTCCTAGGATACCTCATTGATGCCACTGGCATCCATCCTACTCCCTCTAAGGTGACTGCCATCAAAAACGCCCCAACCCCCTCCAACAAAACCGAATTACAGGCTTTCTTAGGGCTCCTCAGTTTTTATAGCATTTGTCTGTCCCACAAGGCTTCTGTCGCAGAGCCTTTGCACAGGCTTCTAGATAAGAAGACCCCTTGGTCCTGGGGCTCCAAAGAAGCTGCTGCTTTCGCAGCTGTCAAAACCCTGCTCACTTCTGATGCTGTCCTAGTACAATATACTGACAGCCTCCCCCTGGTCCTAGTTGCCGACGCTTCCCCCTTTGGCATCAGGGCTGTCCTCAGCCACACTCTGCCCAATGGTACGGAAGCCCCCATTGCATTCTATTCAAGGACCTTGTCCTCGACGGAACGCAATTATGGCCAAATAGATAAGGAAGCATTGGCTGCTGTGGCAGCCATAAAACGCTTCCATGACTATTTATACGGCCATCACTTTACCCTAGTCACAGACCACAAACCCCTACTAGGATTAGTGGTGGGCAACAAACAAACCCCCCAAGTTCTCTCTCCATGCATGTCTAGGTGGGTAGAATTCCTAGCTTCATACTCCTACCTCCTAACCTACCGCCCAGGTAAGCATCTTGCCCATGCAGATGCTCTCAGCCACTGCCCACTTCCCATCTCAGTGCTAGACCCCTCGCCAACCTTGTCAGTACTCCTTATCGACTCCCTCAACCTACCAGTGATGGCTTCTGACGTCGCTGCCCACTCTAACAAAGACCCCATCTTGTGCCAAGTCCTTGACTGGGTGCGAAGGGGCTGGCCCATGGGGAAAGTATCCGCGGAGTTCAAACCCTACCAAGCCAGACAGCATGAGCTGTCACTCCAGCAAGGGTGCCTCCTATGGGGAAGCCGGGTAGTAGTGCCACCTCAGCTACAACACCGGGTCATGGAATGCCTTCACGAAGGACATCCTGGCATCGTCAGGATGGAGGCATTGGGCCGCAGCTATGTTTGGTGGCCCAAATTTGATCAGACAGCCACCACATGGGTCACCAGGTGCCAGGCATGCCAACTGTCACGCCCAGCCACCCCAGCGGCCCCTATGAGAGAGTGGGAAAAGCCCAAAAGCCCTTGGTCCAGGATTCATGTGGATTTTGCGGGGCCATTCCACGGGCAAACCTTCCTAATTGTGGTGGATGCATATTCCAAATGGGTTGAGATAGATTTAATGACATCCACCACAGCTAGTGCCCTGGTCAAGGTAATGCAGAGACTCTTCGCCACCCACAGCCTTCCAGACATCCTAGTCTCTGATAATGGGCCGCAACTAACTTCTGCCATGTTTCAAGTATACCTGGCAGGGCTGGGCATCCGCCATGCCAGGGTGGCACCGTTTTGCCCGGTCAGCAACGGCTTGGCAGAACGTGCCGTGAGATCAGCCAAAGAAGTCCTATCCAGGTTTTTGAGAGGGGACTGGTCAGAGAAAGTGGCAAGGTACCTTTTAACCCAACACGTAACACCTTGCCCTTCCACCAACAGGAGCCCTGCTGAACTGCTAATGGGCTGCTGGCTCCGAACGACCCTTGACCGCCTGTACCCCAGTTACACCCCTGAGAAGCCCCCAGGGTCTACCAGTTGCACCCGCAGCTTCCGTGTGGGCGACTTCGTTTTTCCCCAAAACTATGCAGGCGAACCAAGGTGGCTTCCCAGGACAATAGTTAAAATCTCAGGCCCCTACTCCTATCAAGTAGAACTGCCTGATGGCAGGCTGTGGCAGCGCCACATTAACCAACTGCGCGCATGCATCACAGGAGGCGAGGGCGACACAACAACCCTGCAAGAAACCGAGTCATGTCCAGTCCCTAACTTTGAAACTCCAGGCCCTGCCTCAAGCGCGCCACCAGCAACCAACTCACCTGATGAACCGGGCCAGCCGTCCGAAGTCGATTCTGATGCTGAGGTTCCAGAAGACTCGCAGGCAGTTCCAACGGCAGCGCAGGCACCTCCTATCCCATCGGAACCCATCCCAGAACTGCGAAGGTCTGCACGGACCAGGCGGTGCCCTGACTACTTGAAGGACTACGCATGTGCTATCCAGGAGGGAAGGGGTGCTAAGTCCTCAGACTTACGACTGGTCCTCGGACATACGACGCAGCATCCCCATTGGCTAAGACACCAGAGCCGGCGGGAGAATTCCTGCCACCCCATTGGCTGAGCAGTTTGACAGCTATGGTTTAAATAGCTGTCAAGCGCCTGAGGCACTGTTCTAGTTCTGAAGCTGTTCTGTTTACTGTTAGCAATAAAAGCCTTGTTCATTTACACCTGTCTTGCCTCAGTTACTGCCCACCGTCGCTCTACAGAGCACTCCAATTTAAATGTCATCTACTTCATTTCAATAAAAGCATGCTAAGATACTACAGGAATGTAAAGGGCCCATATGTGATTACCATTATTATAGCTTCTGATCTAAATAGCTGGTATTCCACTATTGTTAGTTTATACACTGCCAACTTCTAAGAAAGTTAGAATATTACTGTGGCTACAAAAAGTGTGAGACCCAGTAGTGAAATCTTAAATTTGTTACTACCGATTCTGTGGGTGTGGCTTGGTGGTGGTAGGGTAATGTGACTGGGAGGGCATGGCCAATTTTTTTTTTAACTTTTAAAACCATTTTTTTTACAACCTCTTCAGAGGTTAGGGTTTCTATGTGGTTCTTGCTTCTTTATTTTGCCAATTACATAGGGCTTGACACAGTGGTGAGATTCAGCCAGTTTGCACCACTTCAGGAGAACCGGTTGTTAACTTTCTGAGCAGTTTGGCAAACTGGTTATTGGAAGAAATCATTAGGGGAGAGAACCGGTTGTTAAATTACTTGAATCCCACCACTGGCTTGACATATATATCAGCAGTATAGTCTGATAATTCTTAATCAAAGTGGACAATAGCAAGTCTTTACGATATATATGGCCCAAGCCAATTCTTTTTCTCTTTTGTAGAAATCAGAAAATAGAGGCTCCAGGGTCAAATATTTAACTTTAACTTTTTATTATGAACTTTTTGATGATCCTCAGAAAATCACAATCTTCTATCATAATTTAGTTCACCAGTCAAAATAATTAAATCACTTTGCAAATCAGTTTTCTTGAACAGCCCATACAGTATTAATGCTAAATAAATAATGATCAGTCCAGTGACTAAAACTACCATAGACAACTACATGATTAAAATTCTACAGAACTATTTTGCTGCCCACTAAGCAATGAATGGCTCAGAGAGAGGCACAAAATTCAACAATTTACTGATGGGAACAACTCTACCTGCCAAAAAATTGTGAAGTTTGGATGGGAAGAAGATTGCACAGTTGAACTTATCACATAAACTAAAAAGGGCAGCTAAAATATTGTCTTGTATAACTTATCTAAATAAGTTATCTATTTGGAATATTATTAAGTTCATCAACCAAATAAGAAAATCAGCATTAATCCAATTTGATAGTAAAAACTCTTGATTCTAGTTCCTTTGTTTCAATGTAACAACTGTTATTGACAATACATTTGCTGTAATGAAAATTTGAACTTAGTTAACATATTGTTGCATAAAATGTACTAAAAGTGTTAAAATTAATATTTTAATATTTTGCTCTTGTTGCATAAAGTTGAGATTTTTTAAAAAGACAAAAGAACCCTGGAAATCTATCAAAGAAACTATAAAGATGTGCTTGTAGTGTTCTTCGAAAAGAACAGCAAGAACCAAATATCCTTTTTTGTGGTCTAGTCTGGATTCCTGTTCAGAGAGCAAATGTGTTGTCGATTTCCACTGTCCTAGATCTCAGGCCAATGTCAGCCCACAACAATTGCTGCTTGAAGGTAACAAATGATTCTCTCCCACCCTACCAATAAATTCCATATGCAGAAGCTGACCACAGAGACAAATAGATCCTATATGAACACTGTCAGTGTTCAGGTTGAAGCATGTGGCACACTTTATCTTCCAATGCCTCATCCTAACTTTGGTCATCCTTGAACTTGCTTTTAATTATTTAAAATTGTCCATGTCCATCATGCATGGTTCTACCAATACTTTTATATCAAAGATTTAGTAAAGAGATATGTTCTCAATGTTCTAAAAATAATTTATCACATAAGGTCATTAATTCTGAATTAAAGTATAATACCAGGGATAATCCTAAATATGAGCCTTGGTGGCACAGCAGACTAAAATATTGTTAACTAGCACCAGCTGCCTGCAATTACTGCAAGTTCAAATCTCACCAGGCTCAAGGTTGACTCAGCCTTCGAGGTAGGTAAAATGAGGACCTGGATTGTGGGGGCAATAAGCTGACTTTGTATAAAAAAGAACACCACTTGGGGGGGGGGGGCGGGGCAAAAGCCCTACTAAGCAGGTATATACAAAAAAGTATGAAGGTTATTGCTTAACACATTGTAAGCCGCTCTGAGTCTCCAGAGAAGGGCGGCATATAAATTGAACCAATAGATAGATAGATAGATAGATAGATAGATAGATAGATAGATAGATAGATAGATAGCCTAAGACACAATCTAATATGAATCCGGAGCCTCTGTTAAATTCTTAGTAGTACATTTACATTTTATGTTAGTGATTTTGTGTTTCCTGTATTTTTGGGTTCTCTGAGAACATTGTCCTTAATATATTGATTGTGTGTTTCCTGTACTTTTGGATTCTCTGAGAACATTGTCCTTAATATATTAATCCAGCATCTTAATCCATCTTCAAAGGGTTAACAACAGATGTGAAATGTTTTTCACTGGAAGCATTCAAGAAGTGGGAGGGTGATCAATTACTAGACAAAAATAGCACTTATAAAACCCATCACTTATTTCTGGAACAAAAGAAATGCAAAATATTGTTTATTTCTCCATCCTAAAGATTTGATAGTTTTAACAACAGGAATATCTGTTTGCAATTAACTACAGTTGTAAAGTGTTGTTTGTACAACTTTGTAAAATTTAATTCAAATTTGTCATCAGCTACAACAATTTCTAAATCCCAGAACATAGCAACATTATCTGCTAGCAGCAACTGTTCTACAGTGAGGGCAAGAACATCCTGCACAAATCTGAAGTTTGTCATTCCCAGGATGGTCCAAATTTTCCAAGTTTCTTGGAGTTCATAAACATCACAAGAGAATTCTTTCCAGCTGGCTTCCTGTCCGTGGCTTCTTTGACCAGCTGCAAAATGTCACAAACTCTCCCCTCAAACTCTGGCAGAAGATAGTGTATGTTTGAACTCTTCCAAGGATATGGTTCAGCAGCCACTTCATCTGGTCTAGCAATGATTATCACTGTCACTTGAGAATGCCACAATTGCTTCTAATCTGCAACCATCCATCTACCATCAAAGTAAATCAGATTTGGAAACCAAAGTGGTGAATACTAAACCTACTTTTATTATAGGATTACTATAACAGAATCTTATGTCTGAAAGCAGCTACCCGCACCCCCTATTTATCCTAGACAGTAATAGGAAATTTCTTCCTATCCATATAATTACTATCTAGGGTTAAGTGGGGGGTGGGGGAGAAAAGGTTGGGAGACAAATATGGAGGTCAATTTTTAAAGTATAATTTTATTTATTTTTATTTTATTTTTAGATTTCTATACCGCCCTTCTCCCTGGGGACTCAGGGCGGTGTACAGCCAAGTAAAAACACATAATATAAACAATTAAAAACCAATTAAAAAGAATATCTAAATTTGGCCCAGAATTTAAAAACACCCCACTTTAAAATCATTTAAAAGGCTTCGCTTAGGCCAGCCCGGCTTGTTGGAAGAAAAATGTTTTAAGGGCCCGGCGGAAGGCACAGAGGTCATGGATTTTTCTTATCTCAGGGGGAAGCTGATTCCAGAGGGTAGGAGCTCCCACAGAGAAGGCCCTCCCCCTGGGGGTCACCAGCCTACATTGCTTGGCTGATGGCACCCTGAGGAGACCCTCTCTGTGGGAGCGCACGGGTCGATGGGAGGTTGTCGGTGGCAGAAGGCGGTCTCGTAGATAACTGGGCCCTATGCCATGGAGCGCTTTAAAGGTGGTAACCAACACCTTGAAGCGCACCCGGAAGACCACTGGGAGCCAGTGCAGCTCGCGCAGGAGCGGTGTTATGTGGGAGCGCCATGTAGCCCCCGTGATTACCCGCGCGGCCGCATTCTGGACCAGTTGGAGCCTCCGGGTGCTCTTCAGGGGGAGCCCCATGTAGAGAGCATTACAGTAGTCCAGGCGAGAGGTGACGAGGGCGTGAGTGACCGTGCACACGGAATCCCGATCAAGAAAGGGGCGCAACTGGCGAATCAGGCGTACCTGATAAAAGGTCCCCCTGGCCACAGCTGTCAGATGTTCCTCTAAGGACAGCTGCGTATCCAGGAGGACTCCCAGATTGCGCGCCCTCTCCACGGGGGCCAAAGACTCGCCCCCGATAGTCAGCGATGGCGTCAGCTGGCTATATCGGGAAACTGGGAACCACAGCCACTCAGTCTTGGAGGGGTTGAGCTTGAGCTTGTTCCTCCCCATCCAGATCCGTACAGCTTCCAGGCACTGGGACATCACTTCAAGGGCATCGTTGGGGTGGTCTGGGGTGGAGATGTACAGCTGGGTGTCGTCAGCGTACTGATGATATCTCACCCCAAAACCACGGATGATCTCACCCAGCGGCTTCACAATATGATGTTCAGGTCTGCTTATTTAAAGCAGTACTTTATAATGAAAAGCAATGCCATCTCACTACTTAACTCTGGTCTTTGCATGTCTGTTTATTTAGAAAATAAAGATGGTAAATGTCCCAAATGAGAAATAAATAGCAATAGCAAGCAATAACACTTAGACTTATATACTGCTTCATAGTGCTTTTACAGCCCTCTCTAAGCAGTTTACAGGGTCGGCATATTGCCCCCAACAATCTGGGCCTTCATTTTACTGACCTCGGAAGGTTGGAAGGCTGAGTCAACCTTGAGCTGGTGAGATTTGAACTACTGAACTGCAGCTAGCAGTCAGCTGAAGTAGTTTGCAGTACTGCACTCAAACCACTGCACCACTTTGGCTCTTGATACCATTGCCATTGTCCAGGGAGGAAGAAAGATGAAATTTAGAGGGGGCAGCAGGGACTTATGATATTAAGAAAATGAAGAATTGAAGATAATAAAGTAGTATGGTTTTGGAGGTGAATAATAGGTGATAAAAGGAAATAGAAGGCTTCAAAACAGATAAAAACAGTCCAACTATGGAGAGAAAATGGGGAAGATAGGATATGCACTAGACAAGTATATGTCTTGGGTATTAAGTGATAGAAAGGAAAAGGAAAAAATGAAATGTAACATTACAAGCTTGTTATTGTGGGGAAGAAAGTGTTTTATGATTATGCCGACTATGGCAAACATTTTGTGAATGGACACACTTTACATTAGCTATATAATACCTTTGAGTATTTGAGATGTTTGAGAAATTCCAGATATGTCCTCTAGAATGTAAACATTTTAACAACATTGCAAAAGCTAGCTTGAAATGTCTGTTTGACTCTATCCAGTGTATCCAAAAGCATACATGTTGTTATGATACTTCAATGGGATAAGAAGCAAACATATTCTTGGTTCTACTTAAGTTTTCTAAACAATTTCTAGGCTTGTTTGTGATGTTATAATTTAATTACATCTGCCCAAGACAGTTTATACAGAATAAACTATTAAACTCACTTGCTTGCCTGCCTATGCTTGTCTGCACTAAACATAGACTTCCATCAAAATGACAATGAAATTTATTTCAGCCAGGAATGTCAATAAACAAAGGAAGAAATTGATGGAAATATTTTTTTTAAATGTTCAGAAAAATATCCAAGTAAATTAATAGTTAAAGTATGAATAACATAATCAAGAAAGAAATTTAACAGAGGCAAGTGAAAAATGTTTTTTAAAATGGAAATATACTGAATATACTGTGTGAGGCAACAATTCTGCCAATCCCATTCTGGAGACATGGTAAGAGGAATACTGAGGGCAACAATGTTTAGTGCACTACTTCCACTGTTAGGGCTATTTGCATGAACCTTAAAAATCAGATTCATTTAAATATTATGCTAGATAAAAAAGAAATATGTTGTTTTCATATGTCCTTGATTGAAACCATTTCCAGCTAGATGCAAAAAACTGGAAATTAGAATCTGAAAGAGACAAGGGCAGTAGAGATTAAGTAATCAGAGAGGCTGAATTTATGAAGAACTGAAAGAGAAAGGCTATAGAAACAGTTATATACAAAAACTGATCAGATAATCAGCAGATGCTGCTTGTCTTTAAGTAGCTGACAGATTCTGGAAAGACAGCGAAATGTGATGTCTGTGTTTTCTGGTCCCTGACAAGAAAGATGACTTCAAACAGAAGCTTTCCAACCTTTGTCTCAAAAAACACCACCAGAATAATATTTTTAAGGAATTATCCATGAGAACCTGTCAAGGCATTCCAGTCAAACTCATTCGTACTGTGCCTGAAAGTAGTGGTGGTTCCAACAATATATAAGAACAGAAACAGTGGTCTCATGGAATGCAGGATTATTCTGGTTTTACCATAATATACAGCTGGGGAGTTTCAATGCTATCTGTGGGAATGGACTAATAAAAAAAAAACTTATACATAACAGACTTAAATATAGTCTGCTTCTTTGACTCTATCTTCTAAAGATTTTTTTTTGAAATTAAAAAGGTAAAGGTTCCATTCGCACATATGTGTTAATCGTTCCCAACTCTAGGGGGCGGTGCGGATCTCCGTTTCAAAGCCGAAGAGCCAGCACTGTCCGAAGATGTCTCCATGGTCATGTGGCCGGCATGACTAAACACCAGATGCGCATGGAACACTGTTACCTTTCCACCAAAGGTGGTCCCTATTTTTCTATTTGCATTTTTACATGCTTTCAAACTGCTAGGTTGGCAGAAGCTGGGACAAGTAACAGGAGTTCACCCCGTTAGGCAGCACTAGGGATTCGAACCGCTGAACTACCAACCTTTCGATCGACAAGCTCAGTGTCTTAGTCACTGAACTGCTGTGTCCCTAATTTAAAAATTTTTAAATTACTCAATTTTAAAAATTTAATTTTTTTAAAAAAAATAATTTAAAAATTACTCAGCCTTATTTAGCCTTAGCACATGATCTAAAATATAAGAATACACCATGAAAGAAATTGCCTTAATTTATTTATTACATAAATTGCCTCATCTATTTAACACCATAACTCTATAACTCTATAATCCTTGCATCAGAGGTGCGGTATACTAATTAAGCTCATTAACAGGGGTATGCTTCATAGAGATATTTTTCCCGTTTGCATTGATGTGCAATGCTTCAATGGATCTTATAGTGATATTCTATTTTATTTAAAAAAATGGAGACCTGTTTTTAGAAACACCTAATATACAGTCTCTCCATGTATTTGAGCCACAGAGCATACAGTTTATCTGGCTCACTTTAAGATCCTGCAAGTCCCTTTAATAGTATTGTGGACATATGTTCTTACTTCTGAATATATGTCATTTGTTCTGAGGCTCAGCTTCACTGTTCCTTTTCAGCTCCCTTTGAAGATAGTCCAAAACTTCAGCAAGCTCAACATGTAGTACCAGAAGGTTTAAATAGGACCAAACATCTAGAACACATTATAGTCTTTTTCATCTTCTTCTTCAGCATCCTCTGATTCAAAACCAGGACTAATCCAAATTGTTTGCAACTGAGAAGCCCGCTTAGAGCTATTGTTATTTTTAGTGGCAAACATTCTTTTATGACAATCATCCTCTAAAGTAGTAAAGACACAAAATGTTTGTACCATAATTTCATATATATGAAATTCCATATATATATATATATATACACACACACACACACACACACACACACACACACACATATACCATATATACTCGTGTATAAGCCGACCCGCATATAAGCCGACACCCCCAATTTTACCCCCCAAAACTGGGAAAACTTGTTGACTCGTGTATAAGCCGGGGGTGGAAAATGCAGCGGCTACTGGTAAATTTCAAAATAAAAAAAGACTGGTCAAAAGTGCGAGGATCTGTCAGAAATCACTTTTTTCAGCCCTCTGGGTAGTCCTTTTGTGCACATGGACTATTCAGAGGGCTGAAAAAGTAACTTTTGACTGGTCTTCGCACTTGTGACCAGTCCTCAAACTTACGACTGTCCTCACATTTTACGTTTTTGCCCTATCTTGTCACCATGGTGAAGAGAAGCAGTTGTGAAATGAGTGACATGGTTTTAAGAATGCTGCACGGGCATAAATGTGAGGATGGTCATAAGTGTGAGGACCAGTCAGAAGTGCGAGGACTGGTCACAAGTGTGAGGACCAGTCAAAAATAACTTTTTCAGCCCTCTGAGTAGTCCATGTGCACAAAAGGACTTCTGACAGGTCCTCGCACTTTTGACCGGTCTTCGCACTTATGACTGGTCATCATTTATGCCCATTGTAGCATTCTTAAAAACGGTGTCACTCATTTCACAACTGCTTCTCTTCACCATGGTGAAAAGATAGGGCCAAAACGTAAAATGTGAGGACAGTCGTAAGTTTGAGGACTGGTCACAAGTGTGAGGACCAGTCAAAAATAACTTTTTCAGCCCTCTGAGTAGTCCATGTGAGAGGAAGAGAGGAGGAGAAGAAGAAAGGAAGAGGAAGTAGGGAGGAGAAGAATGGGGGAAGAGAAAGTAAGAAGAAAAGAAAAGAGGTGGTAGGTTTGAGGAGAAAGATTGCTGTACAATAAAAAAGATGAAAGGGAAGAAAACCAACCCCAAACACATATAAAGATATTAAGATAAAGAATGAATTGTTAAACTTTAAAGAATAAAAGAGAACAAATATGAATAAATAGCAATAATTAAAAACACACATACAAACATACAATGTATTTTCTTTGAACAGAATATTTGGCCGGTTCACAAATTTAAACAGTGTTTAGTCATTTCACTTAAATTTACAATTTCTATATTTCCTTTTTGCCATATTTATTCCTCATCTATATTTTAAAAAACCAATATTAACCTTCATCCTCATCTCTAATCTTAATCAAATTCAATTTTTCACTTCTATTCTATATTATACTCCTTCCCATTGTCATCTATTTTTATATCAATCCTCACATTGCTTAATTATGTAATATTACAGTTGTTTAATACAAATTCAACATTTTAATATAAATCAATTAGTTATATAACTATCTTTTTTGTATATTAATCAATATGAACATGAATATTCCAATTATTTCCATGCAATCCAATTTCTTACAAATCAATTAATTATATTTACCAATAATAATAAACCAAATAATTTCCCCCAATATTCTTCCAAACCACAACTTAACCATTTCTGCTTTCAACACAATATACAATTAATATCTCAATTATTACAATTCCCTATTGAAATAGAGCTTTTTTTTCTTTTGTGTTTTATGTGTTTTTTTTATGCCATTTGCCATAAATTTCCCATTGTTTGCACCTACCTTTTTTGATGAGGAAAAAGAAAAGAAATCTGCATTAGCAAACAGCAAAGCCAACAAGCTGTTTTAGTTTCGCTTTTGGTTTCAGCAGGAGAAAAAAAAATGTGCTCTTTGCAGGAAGCACCTTTTTGCAGCCAGCACCGATCTTCTCATTTGTTTTCTTTTAACCCTGATCAGCTGTAGGGGGGGCCTTTGAAGCCCTGGGGCAAGAATTTAAAGTTTTTTTTCCCTCTAGCCATCAGCTGGAACTCAGGAGGCAGTCCCAATAGATTGGGAGTGGGCGGGGTAAGCAAACCCCGTTCTCCCGCTGTTTCCTAGCTTGCAGGGAAAAAGTCATTTTTTTCGTGACCCGCGTATAAGCCTAGGGGGCGTTTTTCAGCCTGAAAAACGGGCTGAAAAACTCGGCTTATACGCGAGTATATATGGGAGATATATATATATATATATATATATATATATATATATATATGTATGTATATATATCCTGATTATAGGCAGCACACTTTTACACAGCATACATGTTTTACCTTACTGTGATTTTTAGTCATATAAAAAAAGAGCTGAAACTAACACTGATTTGAACTAGTTTTAATTTTGGACAGTAGCATTAAATTTTTAACAAGTATTCTTATTGTATTATGTCAATGTTTAATAACATCATTGCATATCAGCTTCCTTTTGTTAAAAAAATCGGTAGCAGCACAGAATTATCTTTTCTGGGTTTCAAAGCTAAGGTAGATGCAACTTAATTAATATATGAATGTAAACTGTCATATAATTCCAGATCTATAAACTGGACAGGAAGGGGAAGGGGAAGGGGAAGGGGAAGGGGAAGGGGAAGGGGAAGGGGAAGGGGAAGGAAATACATCCTGGAAAAGAGCAATGACAAACTATTTCATTTTTCCCAAGAAAATTGCATGGATGGGTCCATGTAGTCAATGGGAGTTTAGTTTGACCCTCAGTAATCTTATTTTTAGATTTATTTTCTTTTGGGTGGGAGGAATATATGTGTGTGTGTATGTATGTATATATATATATATATATATATATATATATATGTATGTATGTATATGTATATGTATATGTATGTATGTATATATGTGTGTGTGTATATATATATATATATATATATATATATACATATAAAATTATATTTCACTGATAAAGAAATAAAGGGAGACTAGTATAGATCTATTTCAAGCTATTTAGCTAGCCATACCCTTACTTGGATTCAAACTTGGGCTGCCTGCATGTTAGGCAGTTGTATTAACCTCTGAGCCACAAGTTCTCCTCCCTTCATCAACTTGAGCCAGGGGAGAGATTAAGTGTTTTTCTATCGAGGCACCTGATCTACCCCAGCATGTGGGAGGGAGCATACTGCAATCACATTCACAACAAACCATTCTTTATCAGTGAAATATAAATTTGGTATAAAATGGTTTGTCGTGAATGTGACTGCTTGAGAGCTCCTGGATTGGAGCTGAAAGGCGAAAGGGATGCAGTATGCTCCCTCCCACATGCTGGGGTGGACCAGGTGCCTCAATAGAAAAACACTTTGTGTGTGTGTGTGTGTGTGTGTTAATTAATTAATTAATTAATTAATTCATAAATAGATATTTATAAGATATATATTCCGCTCTATATATTTCATTCATAACTTAGACCTTCATTTTTCTGCATGTTTATCTATTCTATTTCATAAGATCATACTCTTCACATCTATCCTCTTTCTCTTAGTTTCACAGACACATTAACTTGTTTATTTTTCTTTCTTTCATTTCATTTCTTAGTTCATACTATTTATCATTTACTCTTTGTTACATTTCAAGTTATACATTTCATGTACAAGCATAATCTCTACACTGCCATAAATGAATAAATGTGTGGTGGAATCAGTGTTTCTTCCCTTTGAATGTTTCCATTTGTCTGGATTATCACAACTCTACTTCTACACTTTTACTACAAGACTACAAACCTGATATCTGATGTACATCTTTAAGAGATGCTGGCATCCTAAGGTGTCCTTCTATGTGTACTTCTCAATCTTGTGATGCTTGAGACCAAGTATGAATAAATTGTCGGAATAACTTCCAGTGTGTGAAAATCTATGCACAAGTTCTTGTTTGAATTGGAACAATTGCTATCTGAAGAACTCATTTAATACATATTATTTTGGAAACATGGTTTGTAAAATATAGAAACTCATCGAAGTTCAGTGCTCCTCAAATAATCCTTCAGTTCCTAAACTTTGACTTTTGAGCTGTGATGATGGGATGGAAATAGATAGAAATAGCTGGGAACTTCACAAAGATCAGCTCTCTGGAGATTTCATTTAGTTTCTGTCCATGATTGAATAAGCACCGTTGCAAGTACATACTAAGAACATTGCACTGTCATAATTTTTTCCAGTCCTTACCAAATAATATGGAAAGGGGGGGAGGGAGGATTATACAAAAATAAACTATTTAGTTAGCAGTGTATATTGATTACAATGTAAGGAAACAAGTATTAATTCTAAATACAAGGTATAATTCTTACACTTTGCATATGAAACCAACCTTGTTGCATTATTCCTCTAACCATCAGCAGTGATGCCATTTGAGCCTGGCCACCTCTCTGAGATCTTATGGACAGGGGACAACTAAATATTTAGACAGGTCATACTAGAAGGATGTTCTCTTTATCTATCAGGAAGGGAATCCAATGTGTCACCATTGCCAGCATGCGCTCAAAAGATCAGCAGATTGGTTTTTTAAAACCCAATATATACAGCTGAGGTTTCAACTGGCTGGTCAGCAACATTTGTCTTTCGATGTCTGAAGCAATGATGGAGACAGACTTTTACAATAAGAAGATTTCCAATAGTAGAGGAGCAGTGATGAAAAGGGAAGACTAATAGGAAGGAAAAAATTAAGAGGAAGCAGTAACTGGAAGAGGACAATGAGACTGCAGGAAGAAAAGTGATGGGAGAAGGGAGTAAAGGCAGCAGCAATGACAAGGGGAAGAAAGTGATGGGGGGAAAGCATAGAAAGAAAAGAGGAGAATGATAGGAGGAAAAAGAAATCCTTGCAGAGTGGACAGTGCATTCCCTTTCACCATAACTCTACATTAGTTTGTTACTTGGACTTTATATACCACTGACTGCTGAAAAGTTGTGTTTTCAAGTGAAAAAGAAGGCTAGGTCTTTTAGTTCATCAGGGAGCACTTCCTAAAAGCTCAGAAGGTTAATGTCCAAGCCTAGAAGTGAAACAGCAAAATCCAATCACCTTCAATCCTTCATTTGTTTATAGCTGATAGATAGAATCTTGCCAAACTAAAGCTTTAACTTTCTAATCAGCTAGATCAAACCCACAGTATCACATTGTCGTCACATGACTTATCTCTACTTTTTCCCCGTTCACTAAACTGGGGGTGAGCATGACCAGCATGTGACCCACAAGCTGCGAGTTTGACACCCCTGAGCTAGATATACCCTGAAAGATTGTAGTAGGACATGATTACCCTGGACCTTTTCCCCTTCCCTCTCTGGCTTGGGACTGTGCAGCCTCTTATTCCAGGCCTGTCTCTGGGAAAAATCCGTGTTTCCAAAACTCTTTCCCTCTGCTCCTGCAGGCGCACATTTGATCACAATTTGACAGTTTGATTGTGACATGAACTTGCCTCAGTGGGGAGTGGTAGTAGGTAAGTTTGAAGATGATATTCCCTCAGATAACCCAAATCCAAATTCATTAAAGGTATCTTTAATGAGTTCATGATGTATCTTTTCTGGAAAAATTCAGCCCCTGTAATGAAATTGAAACATTTATTTATTTACTAATTTAAAATATTTATATAGTTGCTCATCTTACAACCATCTTTGGGTGGATCTCAATCAGAAGTTAAAATAACCTACAAAAGCATATTAAAATTATAAAACTAAACAAAGTCAAACATTAAACAGAACAAAAATCTGGCACCAAATCAAACTTCTAATATATGTTTCTTTATAAAACAAAAAGGGTTGACAGCATTACCAATCTGGCTTTCGAATTCTCTAGTTCAGGGGTCTCCAAACTTGGCCACTTTAAGACTTGTGGACTTCAACTCCCAGAATTCCCCAGCCAGCATGGAAGTCCAATTCCTGGAAATTGAACTTGAAACTGATCCTGTCAAACCATACAAGAGGATTTACTGGACACCTTTTAAATTGTCTTTGCATCAGTGCAATCAATGAATTTAGGTTTGATCATCTGTTGTTACCTAGTATAGCTCCAATTAAATCTACCTTTGTTAATATAAAAGCTGCCAAGTTGATTTCTCTTCTGTTTTTCACTAGCCAAATAATTTGTGGATCTTGCATATAATTGAAACAATTCAATCATAACAGCTGGGATGTGGACACATACGCACACAATATGAGTTTTGAAAAGCATATGTATTCTTGCTTCGCATCAGCAAGTTTTGGGAGAGACTTCATGTGTTTAATGCTACTTTGTACCTGGTAAACTAAGTTTAATATCTGAATGCTCCTCATTATACCACTCAACAATTTAACTTGTACAGTTATGGTTGTAAAACCAACTACATGTCCCTTCCCTCCCTCTTATTTTCTAACTAAATTGCCAGGTGAAGAATTTTCAACACCTGAAAGTGTGGAGTTTCCTTCGCTAATACTGTATTGCCTCTGTAGATGTAAAAAATTATTTCTTCTAATCATAAGAGAAAATTAATTGTGATTATTAATAGAGCTGCTAAATTTGAAGTTATGAGCTCATTAAAAAACAATTCCATACCTATGTCTCAAAAAATGCAGGCAATTGTTCAACATTTTCAGATACTGTTTCAACATAGAATTTGATTTTCCCCCCCTTCGTTATGTTAAAGTCATGTAATAATGTCAGTCCTAAAGGAAATCAACCGTGATTGTCGTTTGGGCAGATAGATGCTGGAGCTGAAGTTCAAATACTTTGAGCACCAAATGAGAAGGGAGGAGATGTTGGAAAAGATCCTGATGTTGGGAAAGATTGAAGACAAAAGAAGAAGGGGACAGCAGAGGATAAGATGGTTAGATAGTGTCATCATTGCCATGGGCATGAGTTTGGGGAGAAACAGGGAAACAGTGAAGGATGGGGGGGGGGGGCGGCCTGATGTGCTGTGATTCATGGGCTTGCAAAGTGTTGGAAATGACTTAGTGACCAAACAACAAAATGTAATAATGACGACTTGATTATTGCTTTCCCACTAAACAAAAGCTTAGCATGATGTAGAAGGAAATCCTGCAGAATAAGAATTATACAATAAAAGTAGCAAAAGTAATAACACCAGACATTTATTAGTACAATGGTTGAAACTGAAAGCTGTGATTGAAAAACAAAGTTTTCATAGCCTTCCTCAAAAAGAAAGGAAAAAAATCAAGAAACAGGAACCGTTCAGATTTTTGGTGGAGTGATTTCCACAAAAGGAATATGCATATGTATACCTCTGTATCAGAGGTGGGATTCACTTACCTTCTCTACCGGTTTGCAAATGTGAGTGTGAGTGCACTTCACTTGCGCACGCCACCTCTGGCTGAGGAATTCTGGGAGTTGAAGTCCACAAGTCTTAAAGTGGCCAAGGTTTGAGACCCCTGTTCTATACGATAGTGCAGTTTGAGAAGGATTAAGGTTGTTCCCATTTACTGTAAACTCAGAAGGAATCTAGGTTTCTCTACTTCTCAGGGATTTTATAAAAAGCACATATTTAAGAAATGATTCAATTTCTTGTTGCTTTTGAGTTCTGCAAAACTGGAAGTTGGAGAGCAATGAAAACTTTTGGCACATGAAGGAAGCTAAAAAAAATAACAAGCCCTTGTTGCAGATGTCTCATGTCACACTCAGAATCACTGATATGTTTATTTCTGTTTCCTAGGAAATCCTTGCACAAAATACTACAGCCTAGCTGTCATAAAAAATTACAGCCGTTTATACAAGCTGAGAATATAGAGATTGTATATTTCATATAAGCATTTAATTACTGTCTATGCCTCCCAATTCAGAATTAATACAATGATTATATTAAAACAAAAGGATTAAAACCAATAGTAGAATCAGCAGACGGAGTGAAGGCTTTAAAAGTAAATAGAAGGCAATATGATACCAAGGTGATAAGATGTGACTGCTGGTTCAAGCTTCATTATATACAGTGCAGTGGTGGGATTCAGCCGGTTCTCTCTGGATGGCACGAACCAGTGGTGGCGACTGCAGGAGGCTCCGTCCACCCACCCGGACAGAATACGTGACTACTGCGCATGCACAGAAGGACATGTGCATGTGCAGAGGTGGTGTGTGCGAGCGAAGCGCGCTCGTGCTCACATTTGCAAACCAGTAGAGAAGATAAATGAATCCCACCTCTGATACAGTGGTATACATATGTGAGTTCCTTTTATGGAAATCACTCTACCAAAAATCTGAAGTTCCATTGTAATTATTGCTCCATTTAACATCTCTCTTTGCTCTTCTGTAATTTGGTTTATGCTCAGTGTATCTAGATATTGTTTGACTTTGTCCTCTGCAATATTATCTTGGGAATATAGTTTTGTAAAATATTCTTGTATTATATTCTTTTTTCCTTCCCTTCTATGTTGAATCGCTCCTTTCTCGTCCTGTAGTTGGTATATTATTATGTTCTCTTTTTCTTTCTTTAATTTGTATGCTAACCCCCATCCTGTTTTATTCGCATGCTCGAAAAAAGATTGTCACCAATTATGCATATATTTTCATATTCCATTTCCATTATTTTGTTATGTATTTTTTTTGTAAAATTCACATTGGTTATTATTTGGTGCATATATTATTGTAAGTAATATTCACTTTTGCTCTGTTTCTAATTCTTTCATTAAGATTCTACCCTCTTTGTCTGCGTATATTAGTCTTGATTTTATTTTTTCTTTGACATGTGTTGCGATTCCTCTTTTTTTTTGAGGTGTAGTGTTAGTGTTGTACAAAGTTTTCCTATTTTTTGGATTTTCAAGTAGTTTACTGTGTTCTTTCTTAATGTGTACTTCTTGTAAGCATATCACAGCTATATCTAATTTCCATAATTTTGCAAAGGTTTGTATTCTTTCCTTGGTGAATATAGTCCGTTTATGTTTATAAAAAGCATTTTAATTTCTTCTTCCATTTTTTACTTGTATTGTTTTCTTGTGTTTCTTGTCTCCCTCTGTACTCTTCATCTTGCACCTTCCCATTCTATTCGTTCTCTTTCCTGTGTCCTTTTTTCTTCTCTCTCTTTCTCTCTCTCTTTCCTCTATTTGATCTTCTTCCTGGCTTCTACTCTCCACCTCTTCTCTACTCTCTTGTTCTTCTTCAGTTGTGAAATTATGTTCATACAATTCTTGCGCTTTATCCAGCATGATTTTTTTTCTTGCCATGTGATCATGATGCCTTTCAGCACCAACCACCTGTACATAACCTTGTATCTGATTAATTGAGTTGTTAGAAACTGGTATTATCTTCCTTGATTTCTCACCCTTGTGGTATTTGTTTCAATGTTATTATTTCTTTCCTCTTGTACATTATTGGTTCTTCCCTCGTTTTTTTGTATATTTCATCCCTTATCGCTCTCTTCATAAACCTTACATGTACTTCTTTGGCTAGTCTGCGTCTTCGTGCATAATTAGTATTCACTCTGTATATTTCATCTATGTCTCTTCTTACGTCTTGTTTGTCTTTCTGTAACTTCTCTGTGAGGATCTCTGCCATTTTCTCACCGAGGTTTTCTTCCTTTTCTTCCATGATATTTTAGAATCTTAAGTAATAAGATGCCTTTTCCATCTCAAGAAAGATATTTGATTCTTCAAGCTGTCTATTTGCAAGTATGCATTTTTGCTCAATTATTTCCATTTTTCGGTCTACTTGTTCCATTTTTGCTTCAACTGATTTTATCCTCTGTTCATTTTCTATAATAGCTTGTTGTATTCTCCCTATTAAGAAGCAAAAAATAACAAATCACCAGGCCCAGATGGAATTCCTGATGAATTGTATAATAATACACAAGAAAATTTAGAATGGTTAATATTAGAAATATTTAATGAAGCATTTGAAGTGGCCAAATTACCACTAACATGGACAGAAGCACTTATTATCCTTATTCCAAAGGAAGAGCAGATTGTCAGCAAATCAAAAACTACAGACCCATCTCATTAAACACAGATTACAAAATATTTGCTTTGATTATATCAGAAAGAGTCAAAAGAGTCTTAAATGAATGTATCCATTCCAATCAAAATGGTTTTTTACCAAAACGACAGATAAAATATAACATGAGAACGATTATAAATATGTTAGAGTACTATGAGGCACACCCGGAAAAACAAGCTGCACTGGTTTTCCTAGATGCCCAGAAAGCATTTGATAATTTAAATTGGAAATTCATTATTACACAAGTAAAAAATAGGAAATTTGGGGGGAAATTTGTAAAGATAATGGAAAAAATTTATTCAATTCAAACAGCAAAAGTGAACGGTGATACCATAGAAAAATTTGATATAACAAAAGGGGTAAGACAAAGATGCCCGCTTTCTCCAGTTCTATTTATTCTAACTTTAGAGACACTTTTAATAAAAATTAGAAAGGATCAAAATATAAAAGGCTTAAAAATTAAAAAAGAACAGTATAAAGTCCAAGCATTCATGGATGATTTAGTATTTATTTTAGAAGAACCATTAGAATTGGGACCCAAATTAATTCAAAAAGTAGAAGAATTTGGTGAGGTAGCGGGGCTTAAAATTAATAAAAGTAAAACAAAAAGAATAACAAAAAATCTTACAAAAAAAACAAGATAGGGAATTGGAAGAAAAAAACAGGTATGAAATAGCTAAGAAAATAAAATATTTAGGGATTTGGCTAATGGCTAAATGCTCCTCAATCAAGGAAGATAATTACGATAAACTACTATAAAAAAATAAAAAAAAGACTTAGAAAATTGGAAAAATCTGCAACTGTCACTCATTGGAAGGATTGCATCTATTAAAATGAACATATTACCGAGAGTACTATTTCTATTCCAAGTTACACCAATAAAACCAGGGAAAACGTTTTTTGAAAATTTAAACAAATTAACCACAAAATACATTTGGCAAAGGAAAAAAATCAAAGATTAAATTAAAATTATTGCAGGATAGCAAAGAGAAAGGAGGCTTCGCACTCCCAGATTGGGAATTGTATTATCAGGCAACAGCGTTAACATGGGTCAAAGATTGGATTGAACTGAAAAATAAGAGGATCTTAACACTAGAAGGGCATGACTTACATCTAGGGTGGCATGCATTTATATGGGATGGGAAGAATAAATTCCACAGTTATTTTCAAAGACATCTAATTAGGAATGCCTTATTACAGGTCTGGCAAAAAATAATAATAAAAAAATCACTATACCAAAATACCAAACTGGTTATCCACAATGGAAGCGCTGATATGCCCAAACCTAGCAGATATAGAGAAATTAATAAAGTACAAGGATCTGATAAACGAACAAGGGAATTTGAAAACCAGACAAGAATTAAAAGATCAGGGTATAGATACAGATTGGTGGACATATATACAAATCCAGACCAGATATAGTAAAGATATAAAACTATATGAATTCCAAAAGAATAGTAGGAATTAGACAGGATCTTACAAGGAATGGAAGAAAAGTTGATTAGGAAAATATATAAATATTTACTGAGATATAAAATGGAAGAAGAAGTGGTTAAAGAAACAATGATAAGATGGGCAAAAAAGTTTGGATATAGCATAGATTTGGAGAAATGGGAAAAACTTTGGGAAATAAGTTTGAAATTGACTATGTCAGCGGCATACAAGGAAAACCAGTACAAGATGTTTTATAGATGGCACTGTTCTGCCCCAGCTATGGACCATAAAGAACCCAGCACACACATAAGTCTGTACAAACCTTAGTTTACTAATTAAGGACTACTAATGAGCTTTCTTAGTAGTTGTTCAAACACAAGTACAGTTTAAATCAGTCTTTTCTGAACAAGGGCTGTTAATTTAACTTCATTAACAGCCGACAAGAATCCAAGGAATAATAACTCAATTCTGAGGCACAGTCTTTCAGATAACCATAAGCTTACTGTGGTTGGCAGAATGGCCAGAAGCAATTTGCAGGAAAAATGACAAGAGAGAAGCAAGAGCCAATCAGACATTTCTGGAGTCCATACGCGAAGGAATATGAACGAAGTTGTTTTCTGCAAACTGCCTCAGTCGTCGTCATTCCTTAAATAGGCTAGGGGAGTGGCCAATTAGCCCCAAGCCTTACTCTCGAGGAGACCTCCTTCTGAGGAGCCATTTCTGCCTTTTGGCAGCTCTGCGCGCCCGTGCATTGAGAAGAGGCTCCTCCTCTTTTTCCTCTTCACTTATGGGAGCTTCTGGAGGTTCTGAAGGCCCTGGCTGAATCCCCGCCTCTGGCACCAAATCTTCTCTAGCCTCTTCATTGTCTGACTCAGGTACCAGCTGCCCAGGCTGCTGGCGAATCACCACACCAGCCTCCTCACTGTCAGAATCAGCTACCAGCTGCACAGGCTGCTGGAGGGCCACAACAGGCACCTCCCACCGGCAAGACTTGCTAAAATGTTCCTAAACTCATCACCGATCTGTTGGAAATGCAAGAAATCATATGGGACATATTATCATCTATGGTGGACCTGTGTGACAGCAAAAAAGTATTGGACCAAAATTAAAAAGTGGCTTGAAGAAATAACAGAACATATAGACTGGAAACCGGAACTATTTTTATTGGGTATACCCACAAGAAATTATAATAAAGAAATTATAATAAATAAATACAATATGTACATATTATAACTGCAGCTAGGATAACCTATGCACAAAATTGGCAAAATTATGTCATATCAAAAGACAAAGAGGTGATAAGGAAAATTTTGGACTGTGCGGAGATGGACAAATTGATGAAAGAAATAAAAGGAAAAGATGAAATGGAATATTACTTAATATGGGGAAAATGGTACAAATGGTTAGAGGACAGGAATAACAAACAAGAAAATAGAGATGATCTAGAAATCAGGAGCCATCAATAAAATGATATTAAATATATAATATGTGTAAAGTAACATATGGATATAATAGTTTGTATAATAAGTAAGGAATAGTTTATAATATACTAATATATATATATATATATATATATATATATATATATATATATACACACACACACACACACACACACACACACACACACACTATAATATGAAAGAAATAAGGGAACCACAAAAAGAAGTATGTGAATACGTAGGGGTGGGGAAACACAAACTGTGGACATACACCGATACGGAACTGTTGTAAAATGGAAATTTTTCTTTTATCTTTGTTTTATAAAGAAAAATAAATAAAATAAAAAATAATTAAAAACAGAATATGTGTCTTTCATTATTTTATGTAAATGCTTAATTGTGGCACAGTTGTGAAATGCATTGGTTTTCATTAATCATAATGAACTTAACAGTTGACAAGTAAGTCTGATGAAATAAATCTGCCTTGTTGGCACAATGAGGAACTACATCTCAAATATTTCCTGAATAGACCTCCTGCGTCTTTGTTGAAACAGTATCAGAAAATATAGCATTCCACTCTGATCCATTAAATATTTTCTTGGATTTAAGTTTCATTTCAGTCAATAAGTCAGTTTAGTCTTGCAGTCTTACAACATAGTATTATCAATGACTAGATTCATAGGTACAAGCCCACTGTTTATCATGATTTGTTAAATAAATCTTAAGTAACACCGAGTTCATAAATCACATCTAGACTCCTATATCACACTAAGCTAAAAGCATACATTAGAACGTAGCACATTTAATTAACCCATCCTGTCACACAAAATCTGAAGTTAATCTCATACTAAAGTAGGTATAGGACTCATATAAATTGCTAGAGCAATTTTTAAAACATTAAATATAGCCTTCACCATTTTATTCCCTGCTGCCCATGAATAACATAACATAAAGAAGACTGAGTTCAAAGAAATCATATTACTATGTCTTTCAATTATGTGAATCCAATTTGTTACATTAAAAAAACAATATTCAGTTCTTCTAAAAAGAAAAATACAAATCCTAAAATAGTTGGGGGGAAAAATCCAATAGAGCCACCCCATAGTGACATCACTGCCAAACTATTTTAGGAGATCCGGGATCCTCATTCCCTGTGTGCTCTTTAGATGCAAAAAAATTACCTGGTCTGTCCATAATCAGGCTAGGATTGCAGGATTTTTCCATTGGTTGTATATGCTGAACTTGGAACATATTCTTGACACACCTTAGTTTACATTGCAACTTGATATATGAACTTCAACAATTAAATTACTGTATGCCTTTTTTAAAAAGTATAAAATTCAAATGGCTTTTTTGGTTCTGTCACTTATTTATTAGGTTAGATTGCTTTATCTCAGTATGTATGAAATGGCAAGGAAAGGAGTTGCTGCTGGTTCCAAGCCAAGAAATTTACCATTTATTCCTAGTGGCTTTTCTCCAATTTCATAATGCATCAAATTCTACCCAGGCAAATGCTTAGCCAACTTATTTTTAATATGGATTTTTTCCTTATGGTATCTATTATTGTTGATATTTTTATTAATTTATATTTTGCCCTTTCTCCTCAAAAAGTACAGAATAGCATACAAAAAAACTATACATTAAAATAGTAAACATAGTCGCAAATCAATGTTTAATTGTACAAACAAGTTTACCAATGCTAAAACATATGTGTTCAATGCCTACTTTTTTAAAGTTATGAAATGCACTTTTGAAAGATAGGAAAAATCCAACTTCATTATTTTTATGTGAAGACAGAATCCAAATTAATATGCAAATGAGAAAAAGTTTTAAATGTCACTTGTTAAAAATCAAGATAAGCAGCAAGATTCATTTCTGTAAATGAAGCAACTGTATTGATGCCAGTATTTTATATTCAGAGTGTCCAAAAAGAACATAGAGTTCTCCTGTCTTCTCCTGAATCCTATCATTGGTTTATCTAAATTGCTGCTGTCAATGTTGTGGAAGCCATTGTTAAATATTCTAAGATATAGAAGCACTTTATTGGCTTTTTTATAATTTATAATAGAACACACTTTTGCATATCCAAAGGGAATCTCTAGTTTGCAGTGATTCTCCTTTACAATAAAAAAAACATTTTCCTCATCAGGATAATTATATTATACAATTATAGACAATTATAATAATCTTTATAATAATTTTAAAAGATGGAACCCAGATCACCAACTTAGCCCTGATTAAATTGCTGTATCAAAGGTAGGTCTGCATCTGATATTCTGTCCTACAAAGAGCTCTGCAATGTCATGATATTAATTTCACATGTAGTTTTCCAAAGATGTGATAAAAACAGAACTGTTATGGAATCTAATGACATTCCATGGACTCAGCAATCAAAAGAAAGTAATCATTTTCACTAGTTGACTCTAATTGAAAGTTTAAGTAATCCTTGACATATAAACTAATCTAACTCTAAATTCCCATTGTTATGTAACAATAGGATTTATGTTTGAAATGTTAAGTCTGCTTTCATTTCATTAAGCAGAATGACTGGGTGCATACATCATTCAGTGTTACAAAAATGCACCTATTGTGGTTTAGAAACCATAATTTTTACATCTTAATTTATGCCAAAGCAACCCATTTTGATTTTTCAACAAATTCCGATTAAACAAATATCATGTGGCTAAATGTGATATGTTAACGCAGCCCATTTCTCTTACCCTTTTCTTATTCAGCTTTTTGCTGATATCTAAGGAGCTCTTTTCAAAAGCTCCTAAATGGTGTAAGGTTACCTGCAGGTAACCCAGTGACTTTTTTTTTCTTTGATCATGATAACAATAAAATGGCTTCATTCTCAACATGTTTTGGATGAAAGAAATATGATTTAAATAATTATTATTTAAGTAACTCCACCTTAATTATGCTAGATATAAGTTGATCTGGAAACCTTCTTTGACAGGTTTCTGTTCCATTGCCCTACAAGCAATAAAGATCTTTGAGATATCAGAGTGGTTCTTATTTCCTGTCTTTGCCAGTGTCCAAGGACGTAATACTAATCTTGAAATTCTGCCAAAACAATTCTCCAACTAATACCTAGCATAATTAAGGCAGAGTCATTCTGAAGCTCTTACATTGCAATTAGTTGAATTATGGGAAGGAACAGGAAGGAACAGGAAGGAACAGGGAGATTTAAGTATGCTCCCCACCAGCTTTCCACAAGGAACTCATAGCAAGAAGTTGGAAGTCAAAAGAAAAAATCAATGAACAAAAATGGTAACAAAAAGACCAAAAGATCCCCCCACCACCAGCAATCAGCACCTAGATGAGGATAGATTAACTAACTCCATTATTAACATCAGGCCAACAACCAAGTAAACAATACCCCAATCAAGGAACTGCCTGACAAGGCAACAGTAAACAGTAAACAGCCCAACCAAAGAACCTTTAAGACCAACCCAGGGCAGGCCATTAGAATATAAACTGTGAGCAAATCCCACTCCTTACTAGCACTGATGATGTTACGAGGTTGGATAATGAAATGTCTGCAAGAAAACAACCAAGTTCAGAGAGTACCAAGCTACAAATATTCTCCTTTATTGGAAGACACTTCCATTGCTTTGTTGCCTAATGGTTACTCTTTTTCTCTGTTTAAGGAAATATCTCTGAAATTATGACCCAATTGAACACAGTTGTCTAGTTCTACCATCTACTATAGCAATGATGGCAAACCTTTTCGGCACCGAGTGCCCAAACCAGAATGCACATGTGCACACGCATGTCGGAGCTCCAGAAACTCAAAGATGCACATGCACACTAGCCATTTGGTCTTCTGGTTCCTGACATGTGTATGTGTGCTGGTCAGCTGGTCTTTGCATGTACCTGAACACCAGAAACTCGAAGACCAGCTGGCCAGTGTGCATGAGCACACTGGAAACCAGAAAAGCAACTGGCAATGGCACGCATGCCCACAGAGAGGGTTCTGCATGCCACCTCTGGTACACGTGCCATAGATTTGCCATCATGGTACTATAGTATTAAGATATGGGAACCTTCCAAATTTTACTGAAATAAAGCTGTTGCAGTTCCATTAGTTGGCATAGCCAATAATGTGGCAATGGCATGATAGTAATAGTAGTTCAGGAACAACTGCAGGCCCATAAATCTTTGATCTTCATTGGCTGAAACTAAATATCTATTCAAACTTCAGAGACTTTAACATCCATACAAGAAATATCAAGTATGTTAGCTTGAACAGCATGCATTCAGCCCTTGAATAAATACATAATTGCTAGTGGCCCAACTGTCTCTTGAATTCAAGATAAAGCTTGAATCACACCTTACAAAAAAAGTTAGAGATAATCAGGGAAAATCTTTTAATTTGCAATTGTAGCACTAGGAAACAAAGTGATTACAGAGAAGAAACACTGCATCCAAGTAACGCGAAGTTGAATTTTGCTGTATGTAACCCAGCACAATGTAGCTAAAGTAATTTCAAAGTGAACATTATATTAAAATGCTAAAATTAAACTCAAATAGTATAAATTAATCTCTGTCTTTCTGAAACTTAATGGTCAAGAAAATTGTTGGCAAACTTCAGTAAAATGCAATTTATTTAATGAATCAAGTCCACCAAAAAAGATATGGATACTTAAGAATTCTTTGTTTATGGATGTGAAAGGAGACCAGAACAAGAAAATGAGGGCAGATTTACCTTTCAAAGTGAGACTGAATAACATCTATTCTAGGAAGTGGAATGATTTATGAAAATCTTCTTCAACTGGATCCCCCCCCCCCCACATCCCCTAAGAACAATAGATTATTGTGCCACGGTGTTGAAAGACAAATGTAAAATCTGTGAGTTTGGAAGATTTATAGAGTCCATAAAAAAAGGAAAGGCTGTTTTAAAAATTATACCACAACTTGAAAAAGAAATTGTTAGGAAATCAAAGCTTCATTTTAATAAAGAGTACAGAAAAAACGTAGTCTCAGTGCCAACAAAAGGATTAGATAAAATAACAAAAAATCACAAGGAGAGCCTGATGGATCAGTCAGAGATCCATCTTGTTTTGTAACTGGCTTCCCTCATTGACTGAGCAGCTACATCCAAGAGAAATCAACAAATAAGCATCATAGTAATTCACTTTATTGCATTATAGTTGCCAGAAAGAGAAATTCAGCAACATTCTGTTTCTGAATGGGAGATTCCATATCAGTGTTAGGACTATTAGCTATTGATAGATCTATGACATATTGGCCTGATCCACTTTTGCAATCACATAAACCAGATTAGGCAAATTTAAGTACATTGGGAATTCTGGGTGGATGAAGTTGTCAGGAATCAAGATTTGACTCCAAAGCATGTAATAGAATATTACAAATAGGATGTAAATGATACCATTTCCCTGAACTTTGTAAAAAGGTCACGCTTCTTTAATACATACAGTAGTAGAATCTCAACATGTTTGCATTTGTACAAAGTCTAGAGTATTCCTTGCAAATTCTTTTCAAAGGATGCATGACCCTGTTAACAAGGTGATTCAACTATCTTATTTTATAAATATCCAGATGTACTAACAAACTTTTTACAATCTCCTTTCTAAATAATAACTTACCCATTTCTAAAACTTAAGAGAATATAATAATATTGACGTTTTTGATGTTTTTGCCCAGAATGAACACTGCTTTAGAAAATGCTTGATATCTGTCTATCATTACTATTTTTTTGACATTACTATTACTATATACATTACTGTCATTACATCTATCTGCCTGTCATTATTGTTGTACTATCATAACAAGAGAAACGCACGAGTTCAAAAGATGGTATGAAAAGAAAGCCATAGGATCTCATTTGTGCATTAGTAAAGTGGGCTGGATTGCCATTGTTACAAGATTTTTCATGTAACAATTAGTGATGAAAGCATGCAAATATGTCTATCTGTTGGCACAAGATATTTTAATTGGCTCAAGGAATGAGAAGAAAATTGATGAGAAAGGGAGAGATTATGGTGGGGAACAAGAAGTGATAGAAAAAGCTTGAAGGAAAAGAAGAGGCAGCCAAAATTGGAATTATGATGATTGTACAGGTTTGCCTGAGGCCCAGGTTGACGAGTTTATATATGCTAAGAGTCAAATGAAAATGTGTCAAAGAAACCAGGAACTGCTTTAGTTACGTCCTTGACAAGGAAATTTCCAATACACATGGGGACTTTACACAATAAAGTTTTTATTGGCAATTCTGAAATATTGTGAAGCAATAAAAATAAATACTATTGTTATCAGCAAACATGGTGGTCCTTTTTGTTTTTACTGGTAGAAGGGTTGATGTCTCCCAAATAGGGATCAGTTAAGAATTTTAAAAAGTTTTTTAAAGAACAGATTGGATATACATACAATTCTAAACCAGACAGTATTTTCTGAATACTGTAATGAGTACACCATCATTAATCTCTAGCTTTTATGATGGACACTTAAAATGGAAAGGTGCTGCCTCAGACAAATGATACAAAACCCAAAAGTGTTGAAATTGATGGATAACTTTGAAGAAAGTTAGCACCCACCCCCCTCCTAGAAGAATGAAATATTTTAGGAAATATTAAAAAGGCAGAATATTATATTTCCCTGGATGAGAAAAGGAGAAACATGTTTTAAAGACAAAGCAGCTCCCTGTAGCTCTCTGCCCCCCGCTTCAGCTCCAGGGTGATGGGATTAAGACATGGCCCTCTGGACATGATAGGATTAGCCCTCTACCCATCTAGCAACAGAACTCTCACCACATGGCACCTTGAGAGATTGCATCACTCAGCAAGATTCAAAGTTACCTCTGCATGGCCCCATGGGAGTCTGACAACCAATCAGAATACATTTCTTACACAGGAACAGGAAGCTCTAAGGCAGGGCCCAAAACATAAATCTCTCTCTCTGTCTCTCCCATGTGTTCATTTTGCCCAGGACCTCAAACCACGTGGTCCTGTCCACCATTAAACCATCTTTCAAAATACCCTCCATGTTTCCAGTGTCTTTCTCACCACTTGGAACTGAACCCAGATGGACATTTCTTCCAACAACTTTCACAAGGTTACACTTGATTATCATCTTGATGTTTTAAAAAATCAAGGAAGCCAACTGTATCTAAGTTAGAATACTTTCTTGTTACTAAGATAGTCTCAGGGAAAATAATTCCATCTGATGGTGTCCTGTTGTATAAATCATGAGATCTTACCAGTTACCACTGCCTTTATCTTTGCAGCAGAGAGTGTTGCTTCCTTTCTAAGAACATCCACAATATTCATCCTATTTTTGGAGCACAAGTTATGTAGAACAGATAATTGAGTAACTCAAAATCCCATAGAAAGACAGCTTCTACTTAAGTATCTTTTCCACTTTTGGCAATGTTTAAGAAGAGAGTAGATGGCTATCTTTCAAGAAAGTGTTGTAAATCTACACTGTTATTTAATCACCAAACTCCTGCCAGTTCTGAAAATCTATAGCATGAAATTCCTGAACAGAAAATTCAACAACTAACACCAGTCTTAACTTATATTGCATGCATCATGCAGAAGACATAAAATATTTAAAAGTTTCAAAGGGGAAATAATTTTGCCACTAAAGCTTGGATTGTTTGAAATGAAATGTTAAATCTTTCAAAACCAGGCTTTTATTTAATATGTATTTCCAAATCTAAAACAACAGAATTGTTAAATTTACAAATCTTATGAAAAATTCATATGATTCTAATAAAAAGTGACATTAATGGATGACTGGATGAAGTTGATTGGTTCTATGAAGCCCTACAGCACCATATAGAATTAACACCAAAAAATGATGTCCTTATAATCATGGAATGCTAAAGTAGAAAGCCAAAAGATAATCGGAATAAAAGGCAAGTTTGGCCTCGAAGTACAAAATGAAGCACGGAACAGGCTGGTAGAATTTTGTCAAGAGAATACAATAGTCATAGCAAACACTCTGTTCCAACAACTCTACACATGGACATCACCACAGAAATCAGATTGACTATGTGCTCTGCAGCCAAAGATGGAGAAGCTCCAAACAGTCAGTAAAAATAAGACCAGGAGCTGACTGTGGCTCGGATCATGAGCTTCTCATAGCAAAATTTAGGCTTAAATTGAAGAAAGTAGGGAAAAGCACTAGGCCACTCAGGTACGAACTAAATCATATCCCTGATGAATATACAGTAGAGATGACAAATAGATTTAAGGAATTAGATCTGATAGACAGAGTGCCTGAAGAACGGACGGAGGTTCTCAACATTGTACAAGAGGTAGCAATTAAAACCATTCCAAAGAAAAAGAAAGGCAAGAAAGTAAAATGTCTGTTTGAGGAAGCTTTACAAATAGCTAAGGAAAGAAGGGAAGTGAAAGGCAAGGGAGAAAGAGAAAGATATACCCAATTGAATGCAGAATTCAAGAGAATGCTACAAGAGATAAGAATACCTTCTTAAATGAACAATGCAAAGAAATAGAAGAAAATAGAATAGGAAGGACCAGAGATCTCTTCAAGAAAATTGGAGATATGAAGAGAACGTTTATATGCAAAATGGGCATGATAAAGGACCAAAATGTCAGGGACCTAACAGAGGCAGAAGAGATTAAGAAGAGGTGGCAAAATTACACAGAAGAACTATAGAAGAATGAGCTTAACGTCCCTTATAACCATGATGGTTAACCACTGACCTCGAACCAGACATCCTGGAATGTGAAGTCAAATGGGCCTTAGGAAATCTGAGCAACAACAAAGCTAGTGGAGGTGACAGTATTCCAGCTGAGCTATTCAAAATCTTGAAAGACGATGCAGTAAATGTGCTACACATTTGCATGTTTTGCCATAAATAAAAACAGAACCTAGAATTTTGTAATTAAAAATAAGCCGGATTCTATGGTCTCATCATATGAAAATTATCTCAAATTAGGAAGATATATTTAATTACTATTGGATCAGTTTATATGGCCACTCAACCCATGTTCAACTCTGGATGGAGTAAAAAAACAAAAGTAGTAAACAATAAAAAGACACTGACATAATAAAGCATATTGCATTAGAGGTAATTTCAAACAACTAAAAACAACCAAAAATAATTTTTAAAAAACAGTCAAGAAGGGCATAAAATCTCCTGACTCAGGGGAAAAAGAGGTTTTTAGATCTTCCAAAAGGCTGGTGGGCTCAGGACTCTGATGTTCTGGGTCCATAGGCCAGCCCGATATATTTTGTTATTATCATAGATATATATTTCAAAAGGCAGCTGGACTTTCTTGTTCAGTTATCAAGAAAGTCCAGTTACCTTTTGAAAAGCACCTTTGGGGCTATCATGACCTGTTTGATAGAGAATTTCCTTAGATGCTAGGAAAAATATAAAGATTCAGAAAACCTTTTTGTTTGGCTATTAGAAATTTTGTTATCATAAAATTCTCTTTAATTTCATTTTAGCCACATTTATTGCCACACATCATATTTTTGGAGGTTGTTGATTTGAATGTTTAGTGAAATCATTGAAAGAGGACTTGGCCAATGAAGGAAAAAAATACACTTAGAATAAACCATCTTATTGCTTTTTTCCTTTTTTTTCCCCTAAACCTAGTATTTTGTAACTGCTCTCTGAAATGTCAGTGTTAGAAATGCTTCACTTCATTCAGCCCAATCCTTCTTAAAATAGATTTGATCAAAATGCCTTTTATCTCCAGTTGGTATGTAAATATCATAGATATACGCTTGTTAAAGCGGGATGAGGCAAATTCCAGATAAGGATTTTAAATATTTTTCAATTCAATTCAAATCTTTATTATCACTGCACAACGTATGTACAATGAGATTGGCTGAATGCACCCCTCAAACACAATACAACTCACAGCGAAGACAGAAAATCCCTAACCCAATAAATCATATTAACAAAACACCCAGTCCTATTGCACCAGTGTGAACATGTTACACATTGCGCCGGCCCTGCAGTCCATCATACTACATAGTTATGATGTTATTTCTCATTTAGGAGTCTGACATCCCACGGATAAAAACTGTTCTTCAGCCTGTTTGTACAGCTGACTATACTTCTATATCTCCTTCCCGATGGTAGGAGAGTAAAGAAGTAGTGACCAGGGTAAGAGTCGTGCCTGAGAATTTTCCGCACTCTTCTAAGGCAACAAGCCCTAGCAATCTCATCTAGTGGTATCAGGATGATTTGTGCTGTACTCACTACCCTCTGTAATGTTTTTCTATCTGCGGCTGTCAGACCAGCATGCCATATTTTTTTCCAAATATTTTTCCACTGGGGAAGAAGGCTGCTCTATTTTGTACAGTTGTGTGTGTATGTAATTAATAGTGGTATTTCTCAGCCTAAACCACCGTGCAGCAGGAAGTGATTTGTGTGAGAATCCTTCCACATATGAAATAGGGTTATTTGTGAAGAAGGGGAAAAAGGTGGAATCAGGGAACTACAGACCAATCAATTTGACATCAATACTTGGGAAAATTCTGGAAAAGATAATCAAGCAGCAGATTTGTGACCACCTAGAAATGAACAAAGCAATTAATGGAAGTCAGCATGAGCTTGTTAAAGTTGTTTACCAAACAAACTTATTGCCTTCTTCGATAATGTGACTAAATTAGTGGAGCAAGGAAATGCTGTGGATATAGCATAATTAGACTTCTGTAAGGTAAGAGTAGAACACAGCCTGTTTTTTTTTTTGTAAGATAGAACAATGTGCAATACTGTAGATCAGGGGTATCAAACTCAAGGGCCATGGGCCAGCTGCTTAGATCTGGCCCGTGGGGCTGACTTGGAAGTATCAAAGGACCGATCTGTGGTGCCTCTGCTGGCCAAAATGGGCCACAGGGAGGGCGGGAACATGGCTCATTTTCAGCCTCCATGGCCTCCTGCAGCACTCTTAGCCAAAAACGAGTTGTGAGAAGGCAGCCCATGCAAAAAACCCTCAAGAAAGGCTGAGTTAGAAGGACTAACTGAAGCCATAAGGAGGTTTAAAAAAAAGTAAAAATTAATTTATTACAGTAATGCCTTACCACTCTCCCCCATGAAGTCTTATTACTTCTCTTAAGGAAAGGAATCTGAGAGTATTTTATAGTTGAACAATATTTGAGAGTGAAATGTAGAAATTATTATCCCAAACACAAAATCCTCTTTGGAATTTTTAAAAGATTCGTTAGAAAATCCAGGTAAGCATTCCCTTCATCTTCACCTGTAAATATCTCCAAACAGCTCTGTGAGTCAAAGGGTAATGAGTGTATGCTACAACCCAAAAATAATGTGAGTCTCTGACTTACAAACCATTCATTTAGTATCTGTTCACACCCACCATGGCCATGCCCACATGGCCATGCCCACCTACGGCCACACCCCACCATTACCCCTGGGCCTCTGAGGTCAAACACAAACCCTGATGTGACCCTCAATAAAATGCTGTAGATTGGGGGTGGGCAACTATGGCTCTTTTATGACTTGTGGACTTCAACTCCCAGAATTCCTGAGCCAGCCATGTTAGCTCAGGAATTCTGGGAATTGAAGTCCACAAGTCATAAAAGGGCCATAGTTGCCCACCTCTGCTGTAGATGGTATCACCACCAGATGGGTTTGCAATTGGCTGACTAATCATACTCAGCATGTAGTCCTCAATTGAACTACTGTATAACTACGTGCAGTGGGGTACCTCAAGGTTCTGTCTTGGCCCCAGTGCATTTCAGCATCTTCATAAATGATCTAGAGGAGGGGATAAAAGAAGAGTTAATTTAATTTAAAAATACCGGTTTAAATAAATGTAAGCAATAATTTCCAAAATTTCAAGAAAAAGAAAAATACTTAATACTGATTACTGGCTGGGGGCAATGGAAGGGAAAGGGAGTTACTAGGAGTGCCTTCTTTAAGATTTTTTTTAATGCTTTACTTTTTAAAACTTTGCTTTGGTATTTCATCTCTCTCTCTCTCTCTCTCTCTCTCTCTCTCTCTCTCTCTCTATATATATATATATATATATATATATATATATATACTACTTTTTGTTATCAGCTTGAATGTAACAATGTAAAGTTGTTTTTGTTTAACATGAAACTTAACAATATGTTTATAGTAAACATAGTAAAGATTCATGTTAAAACAAAAACAATCAAGGAAAACTAGTTTAAACATTTCATTAGCTATTGTGGTTTTCTCAAATTGCTGCTTGAATTGGGACAAAAGTATTCATATTCTAGGAATATTTAATCTAACAAGAATGGATAGAGATTACAATATTTTACAATAGATTAGAAAACTGGCTTTGAAATTTTTTTTAGATTTGTCTACTAACAAGAAGACCACTAACCTAGGGGCTAAGCTTTGGACATTACTGTATAAATAATTGTCACAAAACAAGTTGCCTCTTGAATTGAAGCAGATTCCCCCAAGAAAAAAGTTGAATCGATGATAGCCAAACCACAGATTTAATTCTGCAGCACTGTGACATTTGATCTAACAGAGCTTTAGTAAATAATAAAGAATGCATCAAAGTATACTGGTGAATTAAGGATCCCAAGAGACATATACAAACAGATTCTCAAGTCAAAAGGTATACAGGTATACGTTCAGTTGAATTAAATAAACCTGAATCAACATCACCTGAAACTGTATGCATACTGTATATTGTATAGTGGAGATTTTAAGCCTTCTAGCTGACTTTTCATAAATCAACCTGACTTAGAAATCCACTTTTTGGGATCTTAAAATTGGAAGTGAGTTGTTTCTTCTAGATTAAAGGATACCATAATTTATACCTTGCAGAAAAATGACTTCTTTTCTGATCTCCTGTAAATAATTATAGGCAGGAATATGATCATTAGATCCCTTTGAATCTGCATAACTGAATGTGCAATTCAGAATAACTTCAACTTCTTTTGGAGAAGAAAGGTTTCTAGAACTCATACAAATTTGATTCAGTCAGATCCAGGCGCTTATATAACATTCTGATTTTAATCCCTTTACAATCTTGTTCTTATTTATGGTTAATTATTTAAGTATTTTGCATGGTTCTTTAATATGTTTTAATTGCTTGTTTTATTATATACTGTCAAAAGTCATCTTGTGTAAGACAGGCAGCAAGAGAGAGAGAGAGGAAGGGAGATAGAGTACATGAACTCTTGGTAAATCTGGTAAGCAGTTTTATGTTACATGACATCATGACATTAACTACTTTTAGCTTATTACCTAGAGTCTATTGTAGTATTTTATTAATAGACTTTGGTTTCCTTATTATTCTTTCTTCTGATTTTATTTTAGCATTCCAATTTGTAGCTGTTCACACTTCAAATAATTTTAGTAGCATAGAACAAAATCAGTTAATTCTAAAGTTAGAACATTTGAAATGTATGTTTATTTTCCCAGGTATCTGCTATATTAAAAATATAGGGAGAAAAGATAGTCAAAGTGTTAGAAAATTGGACTAGAGTCAAACTGTTTATTTATGAAGCCCATGCCAATAAGATACTGCTATACCTCAAAAAATCAGTAAAAAGTAGAAGTGAAGGAACGTGTAATTAACCCTGAAGTATTGTGAGGTAGAATGAAATAGCAAATAACTATTTGTTTAATGAACTAGAGAAGAAATCATCTGGCATGTAATTATTTTCAACTTTATTTCCTCCCTGTACAACAATTGTAGACCTTCTCTGTATGAAAATATTGTTCTTCAACTTTTTCCTGATGAAATGTCATGAAATTAGAGTATAGTAAATAAATGATTTCCACACACTTCTTAAACAGAAGCTTCCTTCACTACCCTTTTGTTCTTTTTTAGAAAAGGAATGAATTGCTGACTATGTTTACTTATTTTAATATGACATGCAATAAGAGCCTGCCAAAAATTTGACCTTTAAGAATGCGTCATGGTCCGTTAAAAACTATAGAACTGTCTCTATAGTTTTCCTTCAGAACAGAGTTCCATTCTGATGAGGCTTTAGTATCTTTATTAAAGGCCAGAATGAGTGAGTATAAATGCTCACATTAAGATTATTTAACTTAGCACAACCCATATTGCTTCTGTGGCTCTTACTTTCTTCAATGTCTTGCGGTTATAACATATATCACATTGTAGAAGTGCCAGGTAAAAGAAAAAGTAGATGTACCTTTTATTAAGTATTTGGGGGTGCAGATAACTAGCAATCTGAACTGGTTTCTCCACACATCATCCTTAGTGAAGTGTGCAAACCCGCCTCTGCATTTCCTGTGTCAGATGAAGAGAGCACATCACCTCCTTCTTCTCCTGGCCATTTTTTACAGAGGCACAATTGAGAACATTTTAACAAACTGCATCACTGTTTGGTTTGGTGGCAGCAGTACCTTGGATAGAAAGTCCATACAGAGAGTGGTAAGGACAGCCGAGAAGATTATAGGACACTTTCTTCCTGTCTTTCAGGATACTTCTTTTAAGCGCTATGTGCTTAGAGCTCAAAGCATTGTTAGAGACCCCACACACCCACTTTATGGTTTGTTTCTGTTGCTCCCTTCTGGGAGGAGGTTTCGAAGTATTTCTAGCAGGACTACCAGATTCTGTAACAGCTTTGTTCCCTATGCCATCTGTCTGGTAAACTGGCAAGATTTGTTTTTCTTGCCATGTACCAGTTGTGGGTTGCCCCCAGTTCGGACCAGTTCTATAGAACTGGTGGTAAAACTGGCAGGAGGCTCCGCCCACTGACCCTGGCATCATCAGAAGTGATCTACTCATGCGCAGAAGCAAGGTGCGTGCACGGGCGAAGCGCGTGCACGTGTGTGATCCTGTTGCGAACCTGCAGTAAAGGTAAGTAGAACCCACCCCTGCCATATACATGTATACATCCAAACTAGACTGTGGTTTCTCTGTGTCATATAATATATGTGGGTATATGCATAATTTTGTATTGATTGATTGATTGAGTCATGTTTATGTAGTATATATTGGAGGTAGTGACCCTTTGAAAGCTATATGCAATGAAATTTCATTTTAATGTATGCCAATTAGTGTATATAGTGTATAGTGTACATTCAAAGCGACAATAAAGTTATTCTATGTTCTAAGTCTAAGTCTTACTAAATCGATTGAGAAAATTAGTATATTACAGTATATTTTGGAACCCTGTTATCCCATTGCCAGAATCTGGCAAAAAAATGATTTTATAAATAAGATGGTTTTTACATAAAACCTTATATGTGTAAGGGTAGGAATATTTATTTATTTATTTATTGGTTCGATTTATATGCTGCCCTTCTCCGGAGACTCAGGGCGGCTTACAATGCGTTAAGCAATAGCTTTCATACTTTTGTATATACCTGCTTAGTAGGGCTTTCACCCCCCCCCCCCCAATAATAGAAGTGTAAAGTTCCCATTACAACTTTTAATAAAGTCCAAAGCTCTAATAACCATGAAAAAAATTGAGCCATTTTTTTTTCAGCCTCACATATTTGTTTATTCATGTCTGGAGCATCACAATTTAAAGAAGGTATACTATGTGACATACAATTTAAAATTTAAAATACAAAATTAAAATATGTACAAATTAAACAGGTCTTGCCCAGAAACTAGCAACATTAATTGTGTTCTGTTGCGGTGCCATGAGGTCTCCAGGTGTACACTGATTGGGGCACAAAGGACAGGTATACATATGTGTTGTCTGCATTTCACCACAATCACAAAGAGCAGAAGCAACTGGAGCCTCACGTGAACAACTTCTACATATTTAAAACCACCCCATTGAGAAATTATAATACTGATGGATTATAGCATACAAGACTGGGTAGAAAATGGATATCACAATTAATAGGAACAAGTGTCAAAACTGCCTAGAGAAAACGAGAAATGTTAAGGAACATAAATTTTCAGGAGAATGAATTGCAAAGAGTATGGGATATTCTTTGAACCAGAGGTCACACTAAAAAAACATATTTACCAAATATTAAAGATGTATAGGCTGCTTTGACCCCAGACTATTTCCTCTAAAGCTCTTATAGTTGCAGAAAATGAGTGTAGTATTAGCTAAAATGCATATTAAAGATATCAGAGTGATGGTGATACAGCATCATCTGCAGTCACAGGCCTTGGGATTCATTTCATTTACTCACAATGAAGCAACATAGATTCCTCATTCCAATATTTTTTTATTACTACGGTATGTATAGGGACTCAATTTTATAAAATCTTAAATTTTATGGAATTTATCATTGTTCTTTTTTTTTTTGTAAAATAGTGTAGAATTTACTAAAAGGCCTTCCAATTATTTACAGAAAATTTTCAAATATGTTATTTAAAATAGTTGCCAAATAGTTTATAAACCAAGCTGCTGTATCTTGCTTCTTATTCTACAATTATTTGTGTAATATTTTTTAACTATTTAAAGCATGACACAAAAGAAAAAGTGTAGAAGAAAATATTTTTTCTAAAGAAATCAAAAGTCTTCAGATACTGAGGAACAGGTTATGTGAAAGGAAGGTTATGTTACTATGATTGACTTTAAGCTATGGCACTTTCCATACCATCCTCCCTAAACTGAGCAGGAAGATTTGAAATTAAAACATGACCATGTTCAGGTTAATGCATCTGAAGGCAAACTAGACTTCGGCTAAATAAGCTTGGGCTGTAATGAGTTTTGTCTGTCTATCAAGAGTTTTAGTCTCTGTTGCAACAGACTAACAGAGATATCCTTCCAGAATCTCTATCAAACAGAGCTAGTCACAGTAGTAGGAATACTGTATTATGAATTCTGTCTAGCCATGATCACTGAAATAGCAGCCATTGAAACAAAAGTGTTGTAGCTCATCAAGAGAATACTTATGCTAACCTTATAAGATTGGATAGCTGTTAGTTTCAGGAAATTCTTCTCAATATCTAACCTTTTCAAATGAAGCTTGGCAAAGTAGTAGATGACAACTTTTCATGATCAGGAAGGAATTCATGCTTCTGTTAATACATCATGAAATAGGACTTGCCTTTTTAAGCAATTGAAATGCTTAATGACTGGCTTATATTGTAATCTGTTAGAACACCCAACTGTTCTTCACACATATTACTGCCAAGTCAGGCCTCTCCTATTCCGTACTTTTGTTTAGTATTTTTTTTCTCCCCAGAGACAAAACTTTATATTTCTCCCTATTAAATTTCATCCTGTTCATTTCAGTCTAGAATTTAGTTGTATCTATATCTTTTCTTCAACTTCTAAAGTAATATTTTAGAAATTCTTATCCAAAGAGATATTAGTTCCTCTGAAAATAATAATTATTTTTAGGCATCTGCATTCTAATGGGAAAGAGCATCTTTTAATTCATATATTTTGTAAAATGTTTCCAGAAAACATTTTCTTGCTTGTTTGGGATGAAGAGTGGTCTAGTGATGAACAATTCTGAGTGACATATGTTCTAAGCTCTGTAAACTGGGTTAAAAGCAATAAAATACAAAGAAATAGTTCAGTAATATCCAGAATTGAAATCTGTCAAGCCTCGGTTTTTGATTGAAGTATTGAACTGGAACGCTTTTAAAATTGCTTCCTTTAAAACTTAGAAACCAACATTTTTAAAAAAATTAATGCTGAAAACAGCATATCTCATATGATAACTACCAATTCTAATAGTGATATGATCCAGACGCTGTATAAAAATACCATTTTTATTATGAAAGAAGGGAATGTATGTAAATACTTTTTTAAAACTACAGTCCAGAAACAGTTTAACTCAAAACTGCTTCACTAAAATTGTTTTACCCAAAATAATGTTCAGAGGATGACATCCATGGTAGCAAAGGGCTGCAGCAAAGTAAAATGTAGAAGTACACGGATAGAAGCAAAGGATGCAGTGCACCTACATGTATGTGCAGCTATGTATATAAACTGTATTTAAGCTTCTGCCTGATCTACCAATGTCTCCTGTCATGAGTTAAGACCTACTGTATTTTGAGTCTATTATATAGCTCATGATATCAAAGAGAAAAATAACTATAGGTTTTTAAGAAGAGATTGAACAACCATTTGTCTGAAATGGTACAGGGTTTCCTACTTGAGCCAGGCAGTTGGACACCTCCAAGGTCCCTTCCAACTCTGTTAATTGTGTTATAGTGTCTCTTCATTATGCTTCAGTTGGAATGCTCCTCATCTAGAACATTTCACTACATATCTGCTTTGATGTTTTTATTTGGAGGGCATTCAAGTAATGGATTCCCTTTTTGAATGTTTTTCTTAACTTGGAGCCTTATATACGGGTTGCAGTATAATTCTCAGAAGTGATCCACCCAGTTTTGGGGAATGTAGTCTGTATAGCTGGAAAACACCAGGCTGAGTTGGGTTGTTGTAATTTCCTTACCAGTCGGTTACATTTTTATAATGTCATGCCTGGTTTGGGGGTTTCTTTCTCACAGATTTTATAAATAATACAGAGCAGTCTTTATTTTTGGATATGCAATTCAGTTTTTGCTAATATTTCTATTGTAGTGTTTTGGAAACCAAATACCGGTAATCAGTTCTCTCTTTTTGTTTCTGAAGTCACACTATACTTTTCATTTTAAAATGGACAATACTAAATTTATTAACTCTCTTGACTTCATTTGACCATTGCTATCCCATATAATAGACATCTGAATTACATCATGTCTATGTCTGCTAGGATAATAAATTGAGAAACAATTGGCTCTTAAACCAAGGAGCTCAATTTCCATTAAGATATGCTATAAGTATTTAATAAAAATTGTCTTTTTCCTTAAAAAATGCATTTTCCATTAATGTTGTTTAGTATAGTATTTCATATCTACCTGTTTCCATAATTTTATGGCAGCCTAGAATAATTCATATAATAAATCTGCAGCTCCTTCTCAAATGGAGGAAATCTTAATTGCCCATAAATCTTAATTGTCCCATAAATAAAACTGTGATAACTATTACTCATTGGATGTTTTCAGCCATTCAATTGCTATTTGAAATTTTATGAACTGAGGATGACCTCTCAATATTCCCTTGTGTTTGGATGGAGAATGTTTGTCTGAAATCAGCCTTACAGGGTTAATATCCTGGTAATATAACAACTATATGATCTGCTGGTTTTAAAATATAATTACGCATAACAAAGATAGTAACCATATATTTTCCTAGATTAATTGGTTTATACTGAGCATTAAGTTTGCAGTAATTGTACTTTAGGAACAAAAATTATTCCCAAATTGGTTTCTGACAATATTTATGGCCTATAAATAATATTCTTTATTACCATTGCTATTTTTTAAACAAGAATAAATGTTTGATAAAGCTTACTCTCTCCTATGTTAAAGGCAAGAATCATATCTAGAAAAATCATGTGACTGTCCTTCATGACTAAGCTTCCCAATATCTACAATTTAGATAATCTCTTCAATAAAATATAGTTTATCTATGTTTAATGTTTATCTAAAATTTTAAAAAAGGAACAATTAGGAAGAATGTTTTATCCATAGTTCCAAAAAGACAGGGAAAGAGAGGTTTATTTTCTTTATAAGTTATAAAATTGAAGCACCTGAATGCTATCTTTGAACCCAGAAAGTTGCTAAGTGAAAACTAGATCTGCAATTATAGCCACTTCCTCCAGACCCCAGAAAGGAAGGAATATAACTATATTATAAGGTTGTCAAAGGGATTTCTAAAGACTTTCAAGAAACTCTAAATCAGGATTAATTCTCATATAACAACAAATGGTGGAAATAATGTCCAAGCATTCCTACTAGCTATAAAATAAAGCTCCTTTTTCCTCAAAATGAGCTAATTTTATTCAGGTCACTAAATAAATTGCATTGCCTTAGCTCATTTTTTAAAAAAAAACACATTAATTTTGATATTCACCAGAAGTAGGCACTGTGAAATGTTTTTAATGGTCAACAATGGACTAAAATAATGAACATACACTCATTAAAAATTAGTTTTAGCATATCTACCTACTCAGTTTTTCTTTTAAAATAACTGCTTTTATCCATTACCTCAGTGGAAATGGATGGATCCTTCTTTCTTTGAATAGAAGATTTTTCCTATCATAATCTACCACCACGTACAATTCTCTTTCTTCAGAATCTTCATAGTTTCCATCCTGCCAAGACCAAGGACTATTAATTTCTTATTAATGTTCTACATATAGTTACAAGTGGTGTCAAAGCTGAGTCAATTCTTCAATCTAGTATTCCCCAAAGGTATTGGATTTAATCTTATTTCTTAACCATCAACAGCATACTACTTCCCCTCAAAAAAACCCCCAAAGAACATATTATAATTAGGAGATAATGATCCCTTTGTTGTATGATCAAGTTGCTTCTCCAGTATCATGAAGCTGGCCAGTTGAGCTGACAGTTGAATCACACTTTATTCATTACCTGCATGTATAGAGAGAAACTCAAGGTAATGGTATTTACCTTGAATATTTCCATAGTATTTCCTCCTCCTATTTTTCCCCACAACCACCAAATGAGATAGGCTAGGCTTAAATAAATTAACTGACCCCAAATCAGTTTCCATCCTGCCAAGACCAAGGACTATTAATTTCTTATTAATGTTCTACATATAGTTACAAGTGGTGTCAAAGCTGAGTCAATTCTTCAATCTAGTATTCCCCAAAGGTATTGGATTTAATCTTATTTCTTAACCATCAACAGCATACTACTTCCCCTCAAAAAAACCCCCAAAGAACATATTATAATTAGGAGATAATGATCCCTTTGTTGTATGATCAAGTTGCTTCTCCAGTGTCATGAAGCTGGCCAGTTGAGCTGACAGTTGAATCACACTTTATTCATTACCTGCATGTATAGAGAGAAACTCAAGGTAATGGTATTTACCTTGAATATTTCCATAGTATTTCCTCCTCCTATTTTTCCCCACAACCACCAAATGAGATAGGCTAGGCTTAAATAAATTAACTGACCCCAAATCAGTTTTCACTGCTGAATCTGGACTAGCCATTGCATCAAACTAGCCCTGTCTTACTGTTTCTGAGAGAAGCACACTAGTTAGGGATAAGTGGTAGATCACACAATACACATAATTTTTCCCCAGCATATCATCACCATTCTTGCATATTTCAACTAAGAGTGCCTTGTTCTATCTAATAAAACTGTAGATTTGTTGAATGAAGATATTAAACCATTTAACATATTTGATGTTTTATACCCTTGTATGGACTTTACAAGTACTGTGCTACTGACTTGATGTGATGCTCAAAAATTTTGGATGATATGATGGCCCACATAAAGGGTTAGGTTTGGGACCAGTGTGTAAAACTTCCTGTTCATAATTGTTCTAAAGTCTACATATTCCTTATAATTGTATTATCATTATATAATTCTTGTTATTGTTTACTCAATTACCTGCAAAAGATGAGATGATACAGGCAGAGAATTTATTAGTCTCATTTTGGACACTGAACTGATTAAAAACCTCTTTTATTTTCAAAGAAATGGAATGGTATTTCATAAAATATAGTTCATTACACTTTCTGGTGAAACATATTTTACTAACCCACTATGGACATAATAAATAAATGAAATGTTGCTAAGGCCAGTACCTTGGAAGCATAGACTTATAAACTTATAATTTTATTAAATGGTTATTTTGTCTTGAATTTAACTGGTACTAATGTACACTGATAATGCAAGTTTTTGCACTTTTCTTTCCCCCACTCCCGCTTGCCCACCCTGATTTCTGTTAATTCTGTGCATCTTAGTATGGAATATTGCCTAGCAGTTTAGTTCATCTGTGGTTGCTTCCTCTAGTCACTCACACCCCTGCAGTTATGCACATATTATATCGAAGACCTCTGCTGACTACTAATGAAAGGGTGCACACTTTTAACAATAGTGGAGAAGTCATTAAATGCTTCTAGATTTGGCAGATTTGGTATTTTTTAGCTGATTCACAGCAATACACCCACACACCAGAAGCTGCTACGCAGCAGTTGGCAAAGAGGAATTAGCTTCAAAGATTCTGAATTAAATAATTTTTAGAAATAAAGAGCATGCAAAAAACCCTCAAAACCCTACGTTTTCAGTTTAGCCGTCTTCTGTTCTCCCTAGGCTTTAGGGGACATTAACTTCCAGCCTTGACAAAAGTTTGTTTGTACATGCTAGGTTCAAAATTACAAAATAGACACTAACAATTCAAATCAAACAAAGGTGAGAATACTTTTAAAATATTTGGAGCCCCAAAGTTCCATACACAATATGCTGCTTCCTAGAATTGTGATCCTTTCCTTTCCTTTCCTGATCTCCCCTATTGTGCGCATGAATAAGCACAAAAATAGCTGTACTTTGCTAACTATAGCTTAAAGTACTTCATCTCACAAGACGCCGATGAACATCAAAACAGCATGCTGGGTAGATGCAAAGTACAATGTGTATTATTATGACTCAATTCTCCCAGCTCCCTTTTATCCGTCAGCGAAGCATCTACTTTGGGGAAAAAGTAGGGGCACACAGCTGCTTGGGAAGATATGTCCCTTAATCCTCTATAAATCTGCAAAACGTATGGCTAGTAAAAGGTATTCTCTTAACACTATCCAGTTGGACTACTGTTGTAATGGGGCTATTTTGTCAGGGAGACAAAGTGCCTGGACTTAAAAATTGCATTAGCCGGGATAATAGCATCATCTACCATCCTGCTTAGCCTTCCCTATTCCTTAAACTTGGCTGCATTCCTCACAGTAGCTGGAAGCAAAATAGACAGTACTTATGTCTAAATACTTACAACAGTTATTCTTTCTGCAGTTCACAGGGTGGGGCAGTTTTGTAATGAATGGGAATAAAAGTTACTAGCAATTAAATTAAATTTAAAAAAAAATTTAACTCCTCCCCCCCCCCTTTTTTTGCAAAATCTCAAATGTTTTCTTATCCTAAGGAAAGTGCCTCTTTTTTTCCTGAGAGTTTCTACCTTTTTCTCATGGTGACTAAGAATTTCTTTCAAAATTCTCTAAGTGGTGTTTTTGAGTTTATCTTGTTGATGGAAGAGTCCTAAAAAAGTTAGAACTGGCATTGTTTTTAAAAGATCTCTCCATCATTCTTCCCAGCTTGAAAAAAAAATGTGGTAGGAATGCCCCCGAATATCTTCCTTTAGATGTAACTAAAGTATGGAAGCCAGGAGGGAGACAAGACTGTTAGAAAGACGACTGGATAATAAAAACCAGGACATTCACACATACAGTTACCCGCTATGAACTTAACACATATGAAGGACCATATTGCCTGAAGAGGAATTCACACATATTTACTTCACTGAAATAAAATAAAATAACTTTATTGCAGTCATTAAATAGCTCAAGGTGAAATAAATTTTGAAACCAAAACTGCTGTCATTAATTTACTATCAGGGAGCTGGTAAAAAAAAGTGCAGGAAAGAATGTATTTAACAACTCTAATTAAAACAATTAAACCTACACACTTGGGAGTCAGGCTGCATATACATTTAATAAATGATAAATTACTATTATTAAAATAATGGGAACTTACAGTGGTCAGTCTATGATTAATGCATTAGAAGATTCTGCAGCAGACTATAGAAGTGGATTTAAAAATATTTTGAAAAAAACTTTTTAATTAGAATTCACCATTGCCAGAGCTAATTTTATCTCATTTTTTAGTAGTAACTTCTGATATATTGTGAGCATTCTATGACAGTGATGGCTAACCTTTTTGCCATCGCGTGCCAAAAGCGGGGTGAGCGCGGTGGGGTCACATGCACGCGTGCCCACACCTGTAATTCTATACGCTCCGTCCCCCTGTGCTCCCCCTGCTTTTGGCACATGATGGCACCGTGGGTCTGGTAGGCCCGTTTTTTGCTCTCCCCAGGCTCCAGAGCCTTTCTAGGAGCATGGGGAGGGAAAAACAGCTTTCCCTACCCCTCCCAGAGGCCTTCCGGAGGCCAGAAACAGTGTGTTTCCTGACTTTTGGTGGGCCCAGAAGGCCCAAAAATCAGTTGGCTGGTGCACGCATGTGTGCCAGAGCTGAGCTTGCGTGCCCAGCAATATGGCTCCGCGTGCCACCTGTGGCACCCGTGCCATAGGTTCGCCATCACGGTTCTATGATAAAGGTGGATGGCTAATACATTAGAAGATAGATATAAAATTTTCACACTTAGGAAACAAAGATCACATATACAGGTATTGTGGGGGAATCTTGTGATCAATATTTCTGAACAGTTGACTGCATACTGGTGAGTATTTTGAGGTGGTTGGGAAAAAAAGCAAATGCATCCATATGTGTAAATTTTCAGACCCAAGGTAAGTATTCATTTCATTTTATTCTAAATTGGTAGATCCCATCACACATTTTATGTCCAATTTTAGGCATCACACTTTAAAAAAATTCAAACTTCTAAAGATTGAGTTGATAAAGAGGACCTTACAAGCCTATGAAAACTTTAATGACTTTCAACTGGAAGGACACTTGGCAGTCAAAAATTTAACTGTAGTATGTTGCTTGAAGCAAAGGGATGTGCACTAACTCCAGCATACCATTTCAATAGCAACACATTTTTCTCATATTAATTTATTGCCAACTGAAGTAATGTAGTGAACTGTGATCCAAAACACCCTTTATGTTATAATAAATGGGTTATCTATGAAGTAATTTTTAAAATCTGCTGTTCACTTCAAATTGACATTAAAATTTTGTCATCTATTAAGATCAACTTGCAAGATGAATTTGCTACTAGTTTGCAGAATACAAATATTGGAAAGCCATTACATGTTTTGACAGTTTGGAGGATTTTGCAGGATTTCTGTGATATACAGCCGTTTTCCAACTGTTAGTGTACCTTTCATTTTGAATAAAGCTTAAATGACTATTATTATTTCACTGAGAAGAAGTACTACAGTGAAGAATTTGATGACTGAGAAATATGAAATATTAACTGGACAAAAATTTCTGATATACCAATGCTCACACAGGTCTTTCATTAGGTAATTTACCTACATTTCCTAGTATTTTCTTTTATTTGAGGGTACTGCTTAATTTTACTATACATTCATTATGTCATTATTTTATACTTCCCATTTTTTTAAAAAAATATATACTCTGTGCTAGTAAGTTGTCAACTAGAAAACAGCATCCCCACACAGAAATTATGCACGTACCAAGCCACTGTTTATTATTTCACAGACATTCCAATTTATGTTTAAACATATACAATTATCTCAATACTGGGTAGCAATCCACATGCACAGTAAGATTTTCCTTCCCCACTATGGTCTCTTCTGCACATCCCTCCCTCCAGAACAGAATCTGTGGAATAACATGGGATGAAGCCAACCGGCAGCAATGAGGCAGAGAAACTGGATGATGTTCAGAGTGTTGCCTATGGATAATGTCAGGTTGTCTATGGATGAAACCAAGACATCAGTCAAGATGACACAGTGATATATAAGTCAATATTCGACTGACACATATTTCACAATTTACCTCAGTGAGATGCTTTGCCATCAGAGTAACTGCTGATTTTGCCAGCTCTCACTTTGTATTTAAGCATCTATCAGTACGTGCATAAAAGTGCTTTGTACTGTACTAGAACCCAAATGCATATTTTGGTTAGCCTGTGTAGCTCTTTCCATTCAATATTTTAATTAAAAAAACTGAAATCTTTGTCTTGTAGAAACTACTAGGATTTCCTGAGCTTGTGACACATCTTTTATTTTAAAGTAACAATTCTGATTGTTTTGGAGTTCATACTAACCACAACCTATGCTAAGACATGTTCTGAAGAAAGGGAAAAAATAATAAAGAATTCAGTAAATTTGTTCATGTAAACATTTCTTCAACATCCATGGAGTTAACAGATTTGAAAAAAAAATGCTTAAAAAACTAAACACTAAAACACTTTTAGGTAATCCAGAGACAAACTGAGGAAGAAAATATAGCCACAGATATAAAAATGATGAATTCAAGTTTCAGATAAGAGATTTAGTTATCTTATCCTAACAAAGGTGTTAATGAAAATCATAGGAAATTTAGCAAAACAAGCATTTAATTGTAATGCCCAAATTTCTGCAATAAAAACAAAAAATCATGTTTGGAATTATACCAGAAACTTTCAAGCTGAAAACAAATTCTGAATTTATATGAAGAATTAATGCAATAAGTAATCTTTGTGTAAATCACAAGTATGATTGTCATATGACAATCTGTCACGTATAACATGATGATGGGGGAGGGGAAGTACACCTCCAGGTAGTAGCTTGCTGAGGCATCTAAAGAAAAGATCCTTCAGGCCTGTGTTTTCTATCAGACTTATTCACCTCAAGGCTTTCTTTGGAGTTGCCATATGTTATGGACTTAGTCCCTACAATTCTAATTGTAAGAAATTCCTTTTGCTTATTAGCCAAGAGACATTTTTTTCACCCTATCTTACTTTGTTTGTATACCTGTTTTGTTTCACCAAGCAGGAACATAAGAAGTTGTTTTATACCATGTCAGATCATTTCTTTAGCTACCTCATACCATGATGAAACTTTTTTTCCAGGATCCTTTTGCAGGTGTAGCTTAAAATCCTGGGACTTTCAAAATGTCAAACATACGGTTTCTTGTTGCAAAGGATTTTATTCATTTTTGATATATCCTGCATTTTGTCAAGGAGCTGAAACATTCCGTTCTCTCTTTTCAACCTCAATCTCCATAGAAGTTACCTAAACAGTTGGTGGCTGATATTATGTGGTACAGGTCTATATTTTCCATATTAAAAAATAATTACCATGATTGCAAATAAAACTGCAATGGTTTGCCATTCCTTATAATGCATTATCACAGGAAGGCAATTTAACTGGCGAGCAGCTTAAAAAGATACCTGGTATATATTGTGAGATGTTGCATTCAACCATAAAAGAGGTAAAAAAAATCCACCATCTTGGAAATGATTCTATAGGTTTTGCATTGATTTCTTAAAAAATAGATGACAGTTTAGAAACAGTTACATTTTTCCTATATTAGAAGCATCACAGGATGGTGCTGATAACAACAACAAAAAAATCAACAACAACAAAAAAAAAAACACAGGACAAAGCTTTTCGATAGGGCTATCTTTTGGGGATGAGTATTCCTGCTCATCCCCATGATACAGAAAATCACTGTATCTATAGAGTGATTTATTAAAGGTTTTTTAAAAAAACATCAAATGCATGCATGCTCATACAAAAACACAAGTGGTATTTGCTAATTAATTCCCAATGCATTCTGGAACATTAATACTTACAGGGAAGCAGGAAGACAAAATGGGAATGTGCCACATATATTTACATAGAAAAAAATGATTTGATGTGTGAAGTAAAATAATAGTCATCCAATTAATTTGTAATGCTTAAATACTCAGACCAATGGTTTTCTCTAGTAAAATTAGTCTGGTGACCAATATACCTGAGGCTCTCTTTAATATTTATCTATCAGTATTTTAACCGTTCTTTGAGAACAGATAGAACCGAGCATAGTTGGTTGCAAGTATTTTGCAGCCAAGCTCTTACATGCTTGCTTTCAAATAAGGAGTTTAGTGAGATTTGTTTCTGGAGTAATAAGCTATTCTTCTAACCAGCAATATTAGAATATAAACTTCCATTGCTGGAAAAGTCCTTGTGTATCAGTTATGTGCAACTCCTTAACCAAGCATCCTTGGTTAAAAGTCATGGCTTTTCCTATTCATTGTGTAGCTTCTTCAATTTTAGTTAACATTTCAATATTAACATTTCCAAATGCAAAAGCTCCCTGTGATCACTTTGACTGAAAACACATGCAACGCACATGTAAAATCTGCAAAATAGATGCCAGTTTCCCTTACAGTGGTGCTCCAAGTAATTATTCACCATTTAATATACGTTCAATCTCTTCCAGTCTTTTCAGTGCAGCAACTCTTTTTTTCTCTATCTCTTTTATTTCTTTTGTCGATTTCTTTTTTGTCTCTTTGTCTGTAGAGTTTTTATTTCCATGTTTTTTGGATTTCCTCTGCTCCTTGCTGCCATTAGAGTTTGTAGTCTGAGGGTTTTTTGGCTCACTTTTTACCTCTTTCAAGTGTTCAGACGGAGTTTTTTTTTCTCCCACAGATGCTACTTTTTCTGTATGAGTCACACTTGTGTCCCCTAGCCTGAGGGAAGCAATTTTACTTCGAACAATGCTTAAATGGCGTTGGATGTATTCCTCATGTGGGGCTAAGGCCAGTGTTTCCACTAAGCATTTTTCTGCCTTTAATAAGTCTCGTTCTTCAAAATAAACCACACAGAGGTTGTGTTTTCCTTGCACATTGTTTGGATCCATTTTCAGAATTTTCTCAAAACATTGTTTTGCTCCCTGTATATCTTTCTTTTGGTTCATCAAAATGTCTCCCTTCAAAATCAAACCTTTGGTATGATCTGGGTAGTACCTCAGCAACTCCTCCAGCACAGGCAAAGCTTTCAACTCTTTTGCAGTCTGAGAATAAAGCAAGGCCAAATTGAACAAAGCACTGCGGAAGCCTGGAAGTAGCTTTATGGCTTTTTTCATCCACATCTCAGCTTCATCATCTTTTTTATCATCCATTGCAAGCATGCCTAAGTTAAAATAACCATTAGCATCTTGAGATTCTTCTTTTATGTAACTTAGAAGTCTCTTTTTAGCTTCAGGCCTAAGGCTGGCCTCACCTAAAGCAACAAATGAACATTTATTTATTATTTTATTTATTTATTTATTATATTTATATACTGCCTTTCTCCCATAGGACTCAAGGCGGTGTACATTTTAAAAGATCATTCACATGTTCATGTTTAGCCCCGCCTGTTGGAACATCAGGGTCTTGAGGGCACGGCGGAAAGCACGGAGATCAGGGATATTCCGTATCTCTGGGGGCAGTTCATTCCAAAGGGTTGGAGCCCTCACAGAGAAGGCCCTCCCCCTGGGAGTCGCCAGTCGGCATGATTAATATGGACTATCCAGGGCTCTGTAAACAGGACAATATCAACAGTCTTTATTACTTATGCTTGTAGATTTAGATTCATGATACTATAATTTTACAATTTGATATTTCTTATAGTATGAAAGATCTGAAAGATCCATGGGAAACATACCCACTTTTTTCTCCCAACATCCATTATTACAATAATTTTTTTGCCCAACTGAGGTAAAGGATTTGGAATACCTATATAATTTTTGGGATTTCAATTAATTTCATTGATCTGAATGGGAAATAACAACTGATCCTTTCAAATATTGAAAAATAATTGGATAGGGGCCCAGGAAAATAACCCCACTGATTCTATCCCAAGGCTTTTAAAATTATTACAATTTCCTGCTTCAAATCTTGTTTGTAGTCCCCCGTTGGAATGTAACTTATTAAAAGAACCTATTAGGGTTAAATCTCACCTTTCCTCCAGAACTCAAAGTGAAATATATACTACTTCCTCCTTCCTACTTTTTTCTGTAACAGCAACCCTATAGGGTAAATTGAGCTGGAAGACAGTGATTTTCCATGACAAGATGTGGCCTTGAAGCTGCATCTCGTAGGTGTCTATTCAGTACCTTAACCACTGCACCAAAAATCACATTCAATCATTGTAGAAGAAGTTCAATTCACAATGCAAGGACACAGTCTTATGTTTAATTGTAAGGAGTACTTTACTTATAAGCTAGAATCTGACTTAAGAGGGAAAATTGTAAATAAAACGGAACTCAGTTCTGCAAATGTATTCTTCAAAGCTAAAACTTTAGACAATCCATCCTAAAAGGGAAATATTTAACTTGCTTATAATTTGTACTCCTGAGACAGGATTGTATTCTAGAGTTATGTGACTTATCCTTTTTTTGAAAAAGCAATCCTAACTATTCATTAAAAAATATAACTATGTTTTTCTATGGCATAGATTTAATGATATTTCATATCATTTTGTGATTTGATCATGCCAGGGACTTATTGATTATTACTAATTTTGGTTCAAAATTTTGTTATTGACATATATCAATCACGTTGTTTTGTTTTTGGAGTTCTTCATGCATTATTTTTCCTGGTCTTTCTTTTTTGTCTTTCTTCCCCATAGAGCATGTTAATAATAGTAAAACATCATACAACTTTTACAATGTTGCCTTAGCGTTCTAGGTATACATACCAGATTCTTGCATCAATAGTGCAGAATTGAACAAGGCTAGCTTGTGACTAGGATTCAGTTCTAATGCCTGATTGAAGTTCTTCAGAGCTTCAGAGGGATCTTTCAGTTCAATGTAAACAATTGCCAAGTTGTACCAAAGGTCTGCATTGCTTCGATCCAATTCAAGAGCCCTTAGGTAAGCTTCTTTAGCTTGCAGGGGTTTATTCATCTTTAGAAGCAATTCACCCCTGTTGAGAATCAAAACTTTAAATTATGTGGTTTCCATTCACTCCATTTTCTTGCTATTAAAAGAGCATTTGTTTTAGACAGTAGAGCTGCCTACTCACATTTGGCATTTCATTATGAATATAAGATTATAAAGTACCTGCTAATGTAGGCCTGTTTGAAATCTGGCCGCATGCTAATGGCTTGACGATACAATTGGTCTGCTTCTTCAAGACGAGACTCATTTGCCCGAATCAGGTTTGCAAGGTTTATGTAAACATTCAGATGGTTAGGAGCGACTCGCGCAGCATATTTTTTACCTGGAATAATCTGACAGCAGAAGAAATTATATTAGGCTTGGAAGAGCATTAACCATAAACTTATCAGAACTATAACACAATGAAAGTTTAACAGTGTCAAAGACTGCAGTTTTAAAATGAGAGGCCTAAATTATAATTACTTTAAACTAAGTACAACTTTCATTTGAATTGAGAATACACCGTTCTAATACAAAAACAGGCTGACATATAACTGTATTTTTAATTTTTTAAACAATATTAAAAGTTATAATTATTACGAAAATACAGACAAGAAAAAGGCTGAACTAGACAGATTGCTATAATTTCCAGCAAAGTAAAAAAGAAGACTCCCTATGCCCCAACATCGTTTGGTAAAAAGACATTCCAAGTCTAATGAAACTTCTCAAATAAGCAGTGTATTCCACTTACCTGTGGCATCAATGATTTTGCAACTAAATAGGATTCTTCTGCTTCTCTGGTTCTGTTTAAATTTTTGTAAGTTCTTCCTACATTCATATGGGCGCCAATATCATCTTCAAAATTGCAAGATAAACAAGACCTTCAGTACTTTCTTTCCCTCTAAAATTCCAGCCTCAGTCACAACAACTTTAAACTAGAAATCAAATAAATATTAAATCCTCCCTGCCTCCACTTCTATCTAAAGTGTGACTGATATGACATACGCTGTACGATTTTGTTAAACTAGGCTCAAGAAATTCATTTGATAATTAATTCAAAACCACAAGCATTTTGCAATGTTCCAAGTATAGAACACACACATATTGTACCCATTATAGAAAGAAATATGGTTGCTTTATTGTTGCTTGGGCCACTTGGCTGTTTAATTCAGAGGTGGGAAAGGATGCTTTTAAGCTACCTCTGGATTCTGTCAGCTTAGGCCAGTATGGCAATGATGAGGGATTACAATCTGGCATCAATTGGAGGGATATAACATTGCCTCCCAAGCACAAGCTACTTTGATAAATACAATGTTCCTAGAATCTCATGCGGAGGTCTTTTCTGTAAAGCACTGTTAAGGACTGAGCATGGAACTTTTTGCACGTAAAACATGCGCTCTGCCCCTGAATTAAAGAGCGTTCCTTTAGGAAAATCAGCCATGGAAGATTAATATGCAACTTAATAATAGCTAGATGGAGCAGGACATTTCTTTGAACAGCTTTTTAAAACATTACATTTAAGGAATCAGGACACCAGTGAACTTTCCATACTTATATAAATTCATAAAATTATATACATTTTTAAGATTTCACACTAACGTTTATTTCACTTACACAATTTATGTATTACTCCAATGAATCACCCTGAGTAGTTAACAGAAAAGCATAAACTAACATTTCATAGTAAAGCTCAATATTCCCAGACCAAAATAACCTTGCTAAGAAGAGCCAACTGTCATATTAGTTCAGAACAAATTCCTGCTTAAAAAGAGGAATTTTCAGGACTTTCTGGAGTGCCAAGAATGGGAACAGCTTTATCTCTGCAGGCAGCAAGTTCTACAATGCTGGAGCAACCAAGGAGATTGCTTGTCTTTCTGGACCACGGTCCTTTCACCTCTTGCAATGACAAGAAAGAAAAAAAACCCCTCTCCCAATAGTCTTACAGATAGGACAGAACACATGGTTAAAGTAATCCCCAATGCAGCCTAGTGTATGAACATAAAATAATGATCCTGTAAAGATATCCTGTAAACCTCCTACATCTGTATTGATTGCTGAGTTGTCTTCAAAGGCAGCACCTCAGATGGAGCACTGCAATAGTAAAATGGATGGGGATAAAGACATGAGCCATTAAAGCTTTCTGGTCCAAGCTGCAGTAACTGATAAAGCCAACTAATGCTAAGCAAAGGCTTTCCTGGTCATGGGGAAAATATTAGGCAAAGAGAGTATTATTGCCTTTCATGCTAGCTGTCTTTTACAACTCACCTGGTTGAACTTGGGTGGCCTGTATAAAAAATCTCAATGCTCTTTCAAAGTTCTTTTCATTTTCTAAAGCATGACCCACATTATTCCAGAGTTTGGCATTGTTCTTATTTACCTGATCACAGAAAACACGTACATGACATATCAGAAACAAACAAGTGTTATGGAAATTGAATAATTCATTTATGAAAGCATAATCTATTGGGGTGGAATGTTTAAGAGAGTGTTTATAAAGACCTTGCCTATACACAGACTAAGGGAATGTATAAAAGCTTTATGGGCACACCAGTAATATGAGGGACCATTTGGAGCTGGAGTCATTTATTTAAAATCTAAAATACAAAAGACTTATGATAAATGATAGTAAATTGCTTAATTGCTCAGGACAGATTCCCCCAGCTTGGTGCCTTCCAGATGCATGAATGTCAACTCCCAGAATTCTCTACCTGTCATGGCGATACTGAAAATTCTGGCAGTTTGCATCTCCTGAGACATGTGATTTGGAGATGGCTGCTGTAACAAATTGAAATGGTATGACAGTGGATACAGTAAGAAAATTTGTGGGAGGAACCAGGAAAAAAGTAAATTTGATTTTCAGTAAGTTAATATTATGGTCTGGTGCAGTGTTGGCGAACCTTTTTGGTACAGAGTGCTGAAATAGGAGTGCGCACACATGTGCTGGAAACTGGAAGAGTAGCCGCCCGGTGTGCACGCGTGCGGCTGCTCTTCTGGTTTCCGGCATGCATATGCGCACCAGCCAGTTGGTCTTTGTGCATGCATGCGTGCCAGAAGTCCAGATGGCCAGTGCACATGCATGTGCCAGAAACTGGAAGAGCAGCTGCCCGCTGCGCGCATACACACCGGGTAGCTGCTCTTCCGGTTTCCTGCACTCCTCCGTGCGTGAAGGCCAGCTGGCCGGAACCCCTGAAGAGGAATGGGTGATGCCTCGTGTGCCTGAAGAGATGGCTCTGCGTGCCACTTCTGGCACACGTGCCATAGGTTCACCATCACGGGTCTAGTGGCGCATTAAATAATTTCTCACTTCTAACACTAAAAATGACCAGGCAACAAAAATTCCTCAGTATTATATACACTGTTTTAGCTAGAAATAGTGCCCAAATAGTCATCACATGACCACAGAAGCACTGTGATAGTCATAGGTTCGGGGACCAGTTTTAAATCTACTTTTTCATCACTGTTGTAAATTCAATGCTTGCTGAATGAAGCGGTTGTTAACCAAGGACAAGCTACATTTATCAATTCCCAGTATCCTTCCTTGAGAGGAGGGGAAAGCTTTGAAAACTAAGGTATCAGAGGCTGTGAATCTTGGAGTACTTTTTTCTGACATAAATCCTTCAGGAATGCATTATCAGAAATAAGAGTTTAGAATAATGATACTATACCTTTAAAGCAGACATAAACAATGTATATTCCGATTCCCAATCCCAGTTCCTCTGCAATGTTTTTAAAGCATGAATGAACAAAACCAAAGACAAACAAATCCATGATAGCTTTCTCAGGGTACTAGTAAGTAAAAATGAAGAAAGATGTGGTTAATGTAATTCTTGATTTCCCAGGCTAATTGCATATTTCCCCAATTAGGGCATTTAACTCATAGAACCTCAGTTTACAATTCTAGATCCAATTTAACATTAACCATATTTTCACAATTAGCTGCTTCAGGAAGCAGAACAGATGCTGACAGGAGAAAAAGTGCTAAGGCAGTTTTGCTAAATGCAATGACATTTTGTATTTAGCACTTTATTACAAACAAACAGTAATAAGATACAAAGAGATAATGAAATCTATTTAGATGGAAGTTGCTTCTGTTATCACTATAGCAATTGACTATATTTGTCATTCAATCCACTGAACTGTTCTTAGCATGTCTGAACCATTAGGAGCTTGTTCAATCCCACTAGTAACTAAATATTGCTACTTTGCAAAATAGGACTTATTATTTGGAATAATTGGAATGTAGACTTCATTGCCATAATGAAGTATTACAGCTGCCTATATGTGGCCATTTGAAACTATGGAACAGATCATCTGTCTGTCTGTCAACAATTATAGTTTCAACATTCATTTCTGGTTTGCTGCTATGACGGCATAAAAGGTAATGGAGAACAAAACCATGAAGGCAACCTAAACTATTTTATTGTATGAAACAATATTTATTCTCATTCTTAAGAAGAAAGCAATGTGAAATAAAAGATTCGTTTCTTTGACAAAAAAAGGTCAAACAACTGATTCTCACTTCCCCTCCAAAGGAAAATCGAGACTCTACTTTAAGCCCTGTCTGTGAATTTAGTTTTGATGCTTAATATAACAATAATTTGCCCAGCTACAACTATGGCTTATGTTATACAGGAAACTGAGGGGACAGAAAGAGCAAATATTTTATTTTACATCTGAGTTGACAGAGCTTATGTGTTAACAAGAAAACATGTTTAAAGAGTAAAGTTTCATAATTGCAAATTAAATAATTTGATAACAACTAAAAAAACAGTAAAAATGATTAAGAGTGAATTATTTAGAACAGAAGGGATTTTTAATCCATTTTTAAAGGAGAAGCAAAAGCAAACCATTTTTTAAAACCCTTAATTTCTTTCTCGGGTGCTATGAATCTTTAAAACAAGCAGATATAGTAATAACAGGAACTACAGGAAAGAGAAAATACCGTATATACTCGTGTATAAGCCGACCCGCATAAACGGACCCCCCCAATTTTACCCCCCAAAACTGGGAAAACTTGTTGACTCGTGTATAAGCCGGGGGTGGAAAATGCAGCGGCTACTGGTAAATTTCAAAATAAAAAAAGACTGGTCAAAAGTGCGAGGACCTGTCAGAAATCACTTTTTTCAGCCCTCTGGGTAGTCCTTTTGTGCACATGGACTACTCAGAGGGCTGAAAAAGTAATTTTTGACTGGTCCTCGCACTTGTGACCAGTCCTCAAACTTACGACTGTCCTCACATTTTATGTTTTTGCCCTATCTTGTCACCATGGTGAAGAGAAGCAGTTGTGAAATGAGTGACATGGTTTTAAGAATGCTGCACGGGCATAAATGTGAGGATGGTTATGAGTGTGAGGACCAGTCAGAAGTGCGAGGACCTGTCAGAAATCACTTTTTTCAGCCCTCTGGGTAGTCCTTTTGTGCATATGGACTACTCAGAGGGCTGAAAAAGTAATTTTTGACTGGTCCTCGCACTTGTGACCAGTCCTTGAACTTATGACTGTCCTCACATTTTATGTTTTTGCCCTATCTTGTCACCATGGTGAAGAGAAGCAGTTGTGAAATGAGTGATATGGTTTTAAGAATGCTGCACGGGCATAAATGTGAGGATGGTCATAAGTGTGAGGACCAGTCAGAAGTTCGAGGACTGGTCACAAGTGTGAGGACCAGTCAAAAATAACTTTTTCAGCCCTCTGAGTAGTCCATGTGCACAAAAGGACTACTCAAAGGGCTGAAAAAAGTGATTTCTGACAGGTCCTCACACTTTTGACCGGTCTTCGCACTTATGACTGGTCATCATTTATGCCCATTGTAGCATTCTTAAAAACGGTGTCACTCATTTCACAACTGCTTCTCTTCACCATGGTGACAAGATAGGGCCAAAACGTAAAATGTGAGGACAGTCGTAAGTTCAAGGACTGGTCACAAGTGCGAGGACCAGTCAAAAATAACTTTTTCAGCCCTCTGAGTAGTCCATGTGCATAAAAGGAGTCCATGTGCATAAAAGGAGAGGGAGGAAGAGAGGAGGAGAAGAAGAAAGGAAGAGGAAGTAGGGAGGAGAAGAAGGGGGGAAGAGAAAGTAAGAAAGAAAGAAAAGAGATGGTAGGTTTGAGGAGAAAGATTGCTGTACAATAAAAAGATGAAAGGGAAGAAAACCAACCCCAAACACATATAAAGATATTAAGATAAAGAATGAATTGTTAAACTTTAAAGAATAAAAGAGAACAAATATGAATAAATAGCAATAATTAGAAACACACATACAAACATACGATGTATTTTCTTTGAACAGAATATTTGGACGGTTCACAAATTTAAACAGTGTTTAGTCATTTCACTTAAATTTACAATTTCTATATTTCCTTTTTGCCATATTTATTCCTCATCTATTTTTTAAAAAACCAATATTACCCTTCATCCTCATCTCTAATCTTAATCAATTTCAATTTTTCCCTTCTATTCTATATTATACCCCTTCCCATTGTCATCTATTTTTATATCCATCCTCACATTGGTTAATTATGTAATATTACAGTTGTTCAACACAAATTCAATATTTTAATATAAATCAATTAGTTATATAACTATCTTTTTTGTATATTAATCAATATGAACATGAATATTCCAATTATTTCCATGCAATCCAATTTCTTACAAATCAATTAATTATATTTACCAATAATAAACCAAATAATTTCCCCCAATATTCTTCCAAACCACAACTTAACCATTTCTGCTTTCAACACAATATACAATTAATAGTATCTCAATTATTACAATTCCCTATTTAAATAGAGCTTTTTTTCTTTTGTGTTTTAAAATCTTGAACGCCCCTCTTTTGCCAATTTCCCATTGTTTGCACCAACCTTTTTTGATGAGGAAAAAGAAACGAAATTTGCCTTAGCAAACAGCAAAGCCAACAAGCTGTTTTAGTTTCGCTTTTGGTTTCAGCACAAGGAGAAAAAAAAATGTGCTCTTTGCAGCAGGCACCTTTTTGCAGCCGGCACCCATCTTCTCCTTTGTTTTCTTTTAACCCTGATCAGCTGTAGGGGGAGTCTTTGAAGCCCTGCGGCAAGAATTTAAAGGTTTTTTTTCCCCTCTAGCCATCAGCTGGAACTCAGGAGGCAGTCCCAATAGATTGGGAGTGGGCGGGGTAAGCAAACCCCGTTCTCCCGCTGTTTCCTAGCTTGCAGGGAAAAAGTCATTTTTTTCGTGACCCGTGTATAAGCCTAGGGGCCGTTTTTCAGCCTGAAAAATGGACTGAAAAACTCGGCTTATACGCGAGTATATACGGTAATGCAAGGAAATTTAGAAAATCCCTTTCACTTACTCGTAAGTTAAGGGATGCCCTCAGGTTATTTTAAAATATTTACAGCATTACATAAAGGGACTGATACCATGACTGAATTGATGAAACGTAAAATAAGAGACTAGCCATTTGAAAAGTCTTGCAAATCATTGTTGTCAAGAAACGTTTACAGTAAAATAGTATTGTAGAGTATTCCATTTAAGATCCTGAATACTTAGGAAAATTTCAATTCTAATTTGTTTGGTTGTTTTATTTTATCTAATTAGTTTATTTAATTGTTAAAACATTAATGGACAACTTTAAAAAATGTAATGGTTTTTGAGATATATTTTCCTTCCTTTCCCCAAAAGGAAGTTTTACTGATTATGATGTGGAAAAGATGGTAAAAGTGTCAGAATATTCATGACTGGGAAGACATGGTAACAAGGTGAGCCAATGAATCGGCATAGCAAATAAGTCAGCCAATTGGGAGCTGAGACAGACTGGAGTCAGGGCATGTCTTAGTCTGCAGCTTCTGAGTAAAGAGAAACTGAAACCAGTGTGTGTGAACTTGTCTGCTGATCTGATCTGATCTGAAATGAAACTGTGAATCTGCTGTTGGTATTGTAAATTTACTTCATGTATTATTATGTATATAAAGAAGTTAATGAATCCTACTGCATCAGTTTATCTGTGTGTGCTTCTGGATTTGATTTTTGCAAGAAACTCTGACAAAAAGCAAGTAAAGATATTAAGACACTCAGACAACTCTTCCATACAAGCAATTTCATCTTTAGTTCCCATTCATGCCCCCACCCCCACTTCTTCCCCAAGCAATACTTTTTAACCTACCTGTTACTTGACAGCTTTTTCCACCCATGGGCAACTAGCATGCAGAATCCCATGCTGGGAACATATAACACTCGTTCTGCTACTACGAAGCCAACAGGGAAAAAAAGATTTGACGCTGGGATGAATGGCAACACTATTAAACAAAGTGCCTAAAACAGCAAAAGAAAAAAAGACACAAACACTAGCTAGTAACCCAAAGCAGAAAAATACTTAAGCATTATACAGACCTACAGCATACATGTCTGTGAAAGAGGCATTGATTTAATTTTACATTTAGAATCCCTATTTTTTTTTCCTCTAGAGTTCTGATGGAATCGGTAACTTGTTAGTCTATGCTCTTACCAAATCTAGATTTATCTTGTGTCCCTTCAAAGTATGTCTTCAAAGCTAACGGTACTTCTTAAAAGCTATACAAACTCTATTACTTTACAAATCATATACAGATAGTCCTCGACTTACAACATTTCATTTATTGACCGTTCAAAGTTACAACGGCACTGAAAAAAAGGGAATTATGACCATTTTTCACACTTTATGACCATTGCAGCTTCCCTATGATCACATGATCAAAATTCAGATGCTTGGCAAGTGACTCATATTTATGATGGTTGCAGTGTCCTGGGATCACATGATCAGCTTTTGCAATCTTCTGAAGAACAATGTCAATGGGAAATCCTGGTGCACTTAAAACTGTGGCAAGAAAAGTTGTAAAATGGGCCAAAACTCACTTAACAAATGTTTAACTTAGCAATAGAAATTTTGGGCTCAATTGTGGTCAAGGACTACTTGTATTCATCTATGTATATAAACAATTTGTTATGTACAATAACCAAATCTAATTAAACAGAGCAAACCTTTAGTTGAACTGGATAACTGTAGTTAAACAGCAATAGCACTTAGACTTAAACACTACTTCACAGTGCTTTACAGCCCTCTCTAAGCAGTTTACAGACTCAGCATATTGACCCCAACAATCTGGGACCTCATTTTACTGACCTTGGAAGTCTGCTAGTCAGGATCAAACTGCTGGCAATTGGCAGAATTAGCCTGCAATACTGCATTCTAATCATTGCGCCACCACAACTCAGTTTAAAGAGTTAAATTGGTTTGTTTAAAGGTTTTAAACAAGACAATCAAAAACATATTGATTTAACTGCAAGTTATGAAAGGAGCAATGGATTGAATAGATTTGTTAATAACAGACTCATAGAAATCAGAGGGGCTTATATCAATTCAAAGACTTGTCCATTGTCTTCACTAGATATGATCTTAAGTCTTGAGTTAGCCTAGAGCAGTCCTACATGTTCAGAGGAAAGATGCATGTGCCTGTATCAAGACTGTCAGAATCATATTATAAAGAAACATATTATAATTATTTCAAAAGAGACAAGAATTCAACTGAAGCAGTGTAATGTCCGTATATATCTAACTCTACAGAACAGCTTTTACCAGTGTACGCATCCTCCAGACTGATGCATTTCAAATCCCAGAATTCTTCAATTGGCATAGTTAGAATAAGAGAGAATTCTGTGAGTTGAATTCCCCATATTTGGAGGCCACTCTGATTGGAATTAAACTGCTGTAGGAGATCCAAACCGGATTCATCTGTACACAGTGCCAATATTGGAACAGTTTATTCACAACCTTTCTAATTCCTTGAAGTTTACACGGCTAGCTCTGCTTAGCTTTAGCAAAACATTACCAAAGATTTAATTGTAAACAATAAATCTGCATTTGTCACTGCACATGCAAGTAACTGGGTTAGCTACCCATGTTGCACTCCTAGCTCTTTGTAAGGTTATCTGCCTCAACCTGCTTAAAGGCAGGCAGCCGTCCTTTTGCTTCCACCACTGCACATTTTACGTAAGTTATATACTGCTCTGAGAAAGCAATGCTATAGTAGCATAGAGTATGTGCAATTTTATTAGACTCTGATGCCAGATATGTCATACTCCGTATGGCTTGTACATTACATACATACATTACACTGGGTAATATGGAGTGGTGCGGTGGCCTAGAGCTTTCGCCTCACAATCAGAAGGCTGCGAGTTTGATCCTAGGTAGAGGCAGATATTTATCTCTCTGGGCACATTGAGAATATATCTGCTGAACAAAACTCTGCATTGGCAGCAGGACGGGCATCCAGCCATTAAAACACTCTGCTAGCTCCATTCAGTTGCCCAGACTCCGGGATTATGGAGTCATTAAATGAAGATGATGATTACACTGGGTAATATCTCCCAATGACCAGCACCATCAGTTGTGCTGTCCAAGGCACTATAACCTATGACTCAGACTGATTTTAAATTCTGTCTCCTGAAGTAACTCAGGTTCTCAGATGATGTGATCAATAATAATTCATAAGCTTCTTCCTGGACCACAAACTACAAAAGCAGGCTTTCCTGGAAAAGGAATGGACTACTTGTTTTTTCTTCATAGTAAATACACAGCCAAATGTCATTGGATGCATCTCTGCCATTTTCTTCTCTCTCTCTTTTTTTTGTTTCTTTTTTGCTGCTGAGCCACATCTAAACTACTCCCTCAGCAGAGAGTGAAGGCAATTTATTCATAATCTTATTGAGTCATTATTAATTCAACAATCAACATAGAATGCCGATAAGCTTTTAGGAAATGAAATTAAAAAGCATGCAATTGTCTGTTTTTCATAATAATAAGGACACAACAGAAACATTGGCTAAACTTATAATTTATTTATTTGAAAGATTTATATGGCCGCTCACCCTAAGCAACTCTGAATAACTCACACAATAAGAGGAAGGCTCACAGAAATCCAGTCTTAATGTAGGCAACACTAAATGTCTAACTTTTGGTGGTATATTCCAAATCAAATTGCTACCTTTTTTGGTGCAGAATTGTTTTTTTTTAAAAAAACAAAACAAAACCTTAAAGCATTCATATACCCTTAAATGGAATCTGCTGAAAAACCAGATGGTCTGGAAAAATAGGATTTTCTAATGACATCCTAATGTTTTTGTGATGCTGACTGTATGTAACCCATGTAACCTTTTTACGTAACAGATAACATTACTTGGGCTCCCCTATAACTGTGATCAATATAAAGCACAAAATTACTCCCCTTTCTATTTAATTGTGTTCATTTTCCTAGATTATTGCTAGAACAGCAATGATTGTTAGGAAGTACTTAAGTGACTTCCAGTCTTTTTGCTCACCACAGATTTCATTTCATTCCTAGATCAAGCATTGGATGGGGGGTGGGGAGGAGTGGGGAGTCCTTTAACCCAGAATCTATCCATGGTGCTGTTACTGTGTTGTTTTAACATGGCAAAAAAGCCCTGCTGTCCATAAAGCCCACATTGTATACATATATTACAAGAGCCTCATAAGCACAGAGGAGCAAAATCTGCAGATACAAAGTTACACTGTGAAATAGCTGCTCCAAGAAATACTTTTAAAAATTCAGCGAAGAAATAGAATATGCATTATGCAACCCATTCTTGATACATCCAGCATTCCTCACAATTTTGACTACAGATAATGTACAATGTACCAGCTTGATGAAATCCGACAACGTTTTCCTGAGTGCTGAACTAACGCAACTCAAAAGTGTTACAACATTCAAGGACAAAAAGCAATGTAGAGATACAGTGGGAACAATAATTAACTCCATATCTACAAACAATAATCATTGAAATGTACCGATGCAAGTATAGCACAATAGAACATGCAATGGAAGTTAGCTATTTAGATCAAACGTGGTGATAAATAGGATCTATATTTTCATATATGCAGCAAAATGGATTTGGGAATATTTTTATCACTTACACTGAATTGGGACTGAATTGTAGCTGCTGAAAAAAAAAATCAAGTCTAAAGAAAATGTGCTGAATGCAGAATAATCTAATTCAGAACACATTTAAACCTCTCTGTACAGTTGCAAGTAATACAAGAGGGGCTCGCCTTGTGCAGAGAATGAGTGTGAGCACTGAAGTACTACAGGTTTCACTACTACCCCTCGTTTACTGTATCTGGGTTGTGTTTGGAATGGAGGATTCCCCCAGGTAAGGGAACCGAGAGGCCAGGGTTAGGGGATGCTCCCTCTCTTGGCCCATCTCTCCTGCTGGTCCCTGTGATTTACAGAGGAATTGAGGGAGTTGAAAGAGGATCAAGAGACACCTAAAGGAGCACTGGAAGAAGACAAAGAATGAGCTTGACCAAACACAAGCTAAGATCACTATTAAGATTTATCTCATGAAGGCTGGAGCAGAAAAGTGCCAATACTTCTCTGCTCCGCCACCCAGCACCCTGTTTAGGGTTACTGGATTCTCCTCAGAAAGGGAAACCTGAAGGCCCATTTACAAAGCCATAAAAAGTAATGTTCTGTGCACCCGTAGGATAAAATCGCTTGATTCATTCCCAATTGGACATCAAGTATGGTGTAAGTCCTGTGGCAATGCCCAGAGAATGGACATACCCAGTTATTTGGGACTAGTTTGATTCTATTGGACTTGAGGAAATGGACGGGATCCTCTGGAATGTAAATACTACTACCTGTGCATTAGATCCATGCCCCTCCTGGCTGGTTAAGACTGCCCAGGAGATAGATGGTAACTTTATCCTTGTTGGTGGGGTGTCCTGGATCTTTTTAAAGAGGCACTGGTGTGCCCCCTCCTCAAGAAGCCATGGTATCATACCATTCTGGACAATTTTTGTCCAGTCTTCAATCTCCCCCTTTAAGGAAAGATGGTTGAGAAGGCTGTGGTGTTACAGAGGAAATGAATTATCTGGATTCTCTTCAGTTAAATTTCAGGCCCAGTTTTGGGACTGAAATAGTAGTGGTCATACTCATAGATGATCTCAGGTGGTAACGGAATGGAGGCGGTGCGTTCATCCTTGCCCGTTTTGACCTCTTGATGACTTTTGATACCAATGACCATGCTATCTTTTTGGGCTGACAGTGAGTTGGGGGTGGGTGGCACAGTTATGTGGTTGCTCACCTCTTTCCTCCAAGTCAGTCTCAATCAGCCTTGATAGGTAGCCCTATAATGTCACTTACCATTAATACAGTCTTGGAGGAATCCCCAGGATACCGGAGACTGAAGACCACCAAAGTACCCAAAAAGCAGAAGAAGGTGACAGTGGCAATATTTCTTACATCTAGCATGGATTCTACCAATGGGATGGTGCCCATTGTCCAGTCACAACACAATTCAGAAGGATTTAGAAGCAGCCAAGCATTTACTGGAAGGAGGTAATTGAAAGTCAGCTGCCTCACAGGAGATGGACTCACAGCAGCTGGGTTATCAAACCTAGAAAGAAAAAGTTGAGTTAAGGTACAGCCATATTACATGACATATAACAGAAGACTTAGGTTAAATCTCTGGATTAGATCCAGAATTGAGTGAAAAATGTATTTTGTGAAATGGATGACTTAAAGAGAGGTTGGAGGGAAAATTATGATCTTTTACCCCCAACTTCCTCTTTTCCCTACAACAATGCTGAAGGCAGAAGGCTTATTCAAAACAATGTGCAAAACGAAACAGTAGCAATGGTGAAAACTGCAGCCCCAACCTAGCTCGATCCTTGTGTTCTTTGCCAAGGGAAGGAGTCCTTCCATTCATGAAGGGTCAAAGCCTAGTTAGAATTCTTGCAAAGCTGCCTTGACCTTTTATTGAACTAAGGAAAAAAACAATGTATGCATTTCTATAATTCAGCAGATACAAGCTAAGGTCCAAAGCAAGCAAATTAACTGATCAGTTAATCTGTTTAAACTGGGTTAGGCAACTTCTTAAAAGTCTGGTGCAAGCAGAACCTTACTGTGTTCGTGATTCATGTATCATGTACAAGGTCAGGATGCCCAGCAGATTGCTTTGCTGATACAGACATGATTAACTGCTCAGATCACCAAGGGACTTCTTTTTTTTAATACAAACTTTATTAAATTTTCAAAACATTCATTAAAAACAATTAAAACCATAATAAAATATTCATATACATAAAACATGTCTTATATTTAACTATTCATTTCTATTCTATTCTATTACCTTTCTATATATATTTTTCTTTTCTATACTTTATCTATTCTAACCTAATCCCGCGTTCCTCTATCTGATGGTGAAGTCACTATTGGTATTTCTATAAATCAGGCATAAAAATATACTAGAACTTGTCATTTCTAAATTTAGAACTCACTGTTAAAGAAGAAAAAAAAAGAAAAAAAAAGAAAGTAGGTTTCAAAATTGTACTAAATATTTCCTTATCTACTTTCTTTTTGCTTAGTCCAATTATACCACTTATCCCATACCTTAAAGTATTTTGAGCTTTCCTTATCTTTTAATTTCAGTGTTAATTGATCTGATTCCGCACATGCATATATTTTTTGTATTATCTGTTGATCAGTTGGCATATAATCTGTCTTCCAGACTTGAGCAATTGCTATTCTGGCCGCCGTAATTATATGATGTATCATATATATTGTTTCCTTTCTAATATTTGGTTTATACATTGCATGTACTTCTATTGCATGTACCTAGCTAGCACTGTGCAAGTCCTAAATTCCCAAGTGCTATCCTATAGTCATGCCTGTAATATTTTACGAGAAATATGTTAAAATGCTCTATCTTTTGCCAAGCCTTCTTTACATAAATGTTGGACAAATGCTTTTTGTTTCTGCTTCCCCCCTTCACTCCTTACTGTAATTGGTTTTTACATGTATTGTTTTACTGTACAGTTTATATGTTGTAAACTGCTTTGAGATGCTTTTATGAAGTAAACAGTATAAATATATATTAAGTAAAGCCACCAAGTTAATGGACTACAGGGTACACTGAAGTCCACCCAAAAATTATGCAAATAAATACTCAGGACAGGGATAGCAATTAATTCAAAAGTCAGCAATTGCTTGGCTTCAAGCCAGCAAGTGCAGAGCAAAGAGTCCACTGAAATATGGAAAAGGGACCAAGGTATAAATTGTTATGAGTATAAGAAAGAAGAATAGTTGTTATGTTGACAGAGAAGCCTCAATTGTTTAATACAATTTCAGCCTATTCACAGTAGACTTTCTTATCTAACTACAGCATGTCAAGGGTCTAAGAACTTCTGCTGAGTTCAAACCTGGCAAAGAAAGCTGTGAATAGTTGATTTCTGGAGATCTACGACTGAATCTTGGATCAGGAAACATGACAGAAGATGACTGCATGCATGCACCCTGTCTTTTGCAGAAGAGCAAACACGAGACAAGCAATGCATATTTTATCTTCTATCCAATTTCAATCCCTATACTTACAGGGGAATCCCTGAATAGGCTTATGGGTTTGTTGAAACAGTAAACATAACAAAAGATCACAAAATGTTTAATGCATAAGTGAGATAAAATATATATTCTGAATACGAAGCCAAGGAGTAGGAATACTTCTTCAAACAGAAATATTTATCCATTTTTCCCCAACTTCCTTCACTATTACAAACAGTGGAATTTACCTTGTAAACACCGGTAACTGGGACTGAATAACTTGAACTCGGATCACAACAAGTAGTAGGGTACTGAACATCAGAACAATTAGTTTCAATAGCATTTGAAGCATACAGTAGGGAATGCTGCCTTTGCCTTGAAGAATGTGTAACACTGTATACCAAAGAATTGGCACAGTATACTGGACAAGGAAATAAAAACATAAAATAATATTCAAATGAATCTTCTGACACCATATATCACACAAGCAAACTTCTTCAATATATAATGCAATCCAAGTGGGCAGGTCTACAACTCCCCAAATTCCCAAACAAAGTAGCAGTAATTCTGGGGATTTCATTCAACTGAAACCCACCAAATGGGGGGGAAAAAGAACCTTCAAACAGGATTAAAAACCCTTTCTGCCCCCTTTATTTCAAAGGGAAATATTTAAACAAGCTTGTCTCATGATTAATGTAACCAAACACTTTTAAGTTTTATTTGCCAATCATACTGAGTTCTGCCATACATCAAAATATTTTTCAATTCAATAAGCTATTAATATTATATTCACTGCCAGTACATTTAACATAAATCCAATGTTTAGTGCATTTCAAGTACCCATTAACACAACAATGGCTGTATTCTATGCATACTAGGATGCTTAGGTCCTCAAGCCATACTCTTCACATATCTGTCTTGTAGAAAGTAGTTCATGTTACCTCCTAGATTTAGAAGTCTTAAAAAGTGAGTTGTTGTATTATGGCAATTTAATTGTACTATAGTCTATTCTGAAGTTTGCTTGTTCTCTACTGACCCATTTCTTTTTCACTGGAAAAAGGTAACCATGGTTATCATGGAAAGGTCTCCAACTTAAAAAAATATTTTTAAGGTTGATGTAGTTGTACCAGAAGTAATGGGGTATAGGGAAAATAATTTTAATAGATAAGAACTGGGAGGTCTATAGATTCATTTGCCAGTAATTCAATAATAGGAACAAAATTTTCATTTGGTATTTTTAGCTTTGGACAAAACCTATTGCATGTGAGATGTCATTGGTATCTTGCATTTGCATGGGCCTTGGAATTCAGGTGAGGTATGAACTAGTCCAGTGTTTCAAATGTGGCAATTTTAAGCTATGTGGACTTCAACTACCAAAATTCCCAACTCAGCATGTGACTTGGAACTCTGGGAGTTGAAGTCGACACATCTTGAAGTTGACAAATTTGAAAAACATTGATCTAGTCAGTCTGGAATACATTTGAGTGTCCTCCTTTAGCACAAAGAGATCCCAGATAATCATTATGGTACTTTCAATCCTATTCTGCAATACAAATGTTGGGACTAAATTATTCATCTAGATATATTAATTAATCACATGCTCCTGTGAATAGAGTGTGATATCACCAACTTGAATAAATGTATCTAAAGGGAATCATTCAAATCCCATAGCCAAGTGTCTCCAAGTGATATATTTTAATTTCAGATTTGAAATTGAATCAGATAAAATTCCTTACCCCTTGAGCAATAAATACTTCATAGACACAACATATCCCCACCACGGTTACTCCTTGTTCCTTACATAATGTAGCAACAGCCACCAAAAAAACTGTTGCTGCAATAGGAGTCCACACTGCAATGTAAGATACAAAAATAGTTAGTCTTCATGAAACTGAGAAAAGCAACATTGCAATTCAAATGTCAGCCTGGAAATATTTCCTCACTCTCTGAACACTGAATGTACATTGTCTTGCCAGATGATTTTATTGAAGACTGACCACATTTTATAGCTATTTAAGAATAGAAGTACCATCTTATACTGTAACAATCATTTACAGTATGATTGACATGACAGTGCCATGCCCAGGTATAGTTCTCCAATCCGGTGCCATCCAGAGGTTATGCCACAACTTCCAAAATCATGTGGCCTTTGCTCGTTTCCTTAAATTAGGATTGGGTGACCTTTTACAGATGTGGGCTTTCCTTAAAAATATTTTTTGTTGTGAGACACGTGGTGGCAGAGTTGCAGCCAAAGAATGGTTGATTCAAGTGCTAAGGGTATGATTGGACGTATCTCTCTCTGGCACCTCATATGCTTTCATTTTAATATATGCTTCACTCTTATCCATAGAACAGGAGAAAAGGAAGGGATAGATCTGGACTGACTTGCTACACAGTGATTTGAAATCACACAAACCACTGCAGCTTCCCTATCTGGGCTTTAAATAACTACACTGGAGGTGTGGGGTGGGGGATGAATGATTGTCCACTCATTGTTTGCTTTACCTATAGTGTTTTCAGGCCCTCTGGATCTGGTATAGGACAGAAAAGCAGCTAGAAAAAAGATTGAGGAGAGAAGTTCTGCTCTGCCCACCACACCAGTTACCTAAATAAAAGATACAGCAATATAAATCATTTAAACAAAATAAGATAAAGCATTAAAATAACGGACAAAAAAAACCTTACATATATTTATATTTGAGTTCTGATTTTCCATTGTTTTGATGAAGTATGCAAGGACAGAATTAGACTGCCATCATGTGGATAAATAAGGAAATGCCTTTATTCTAAATTAGTATTATAAGTAAAGATGCTCTGAGGTCAAGCCCAACTACTGTAACACATCCATGGACTTTTCCTGAGGATAGCATATATAGTATACATAGTATTGCCCTTGCCTTTTTCCAGGGTGCTTTTCCAACTCCCAGCCCACATCCCCAGATCAATCATGGCTACTTGCTTGGCTTTAACTTGAAGAACTTAAGTAGAAAACAAGTTGCCATATCAGAGATGTTTTATTTTTAGTCAGGAATGATTTTGGAGAAAAATGTGCATTATCCCAAACAAATGTGACCTAGAATAAACTTTTCTTTCTTTCTTTCTTTCTTTCTTTCTTTCTTTCTTTCTTTCTTTCTTCCTTCCTTCCTTCCTTCCTTCCTTCCTTCCTTCCTTCCTTCCTTCTTTCTTTGTTGCAAGACATAAATGGACGGGTGGGAAAGTAAGAAGTGAGTGACTCATTCAGAGACCAAGAATGAAGGAAAATGTTGATTGCTCCCTGAATATGTGCTTAGAAAAAGCTCTTTGGATTCAAAAGACATGATGTAATCTGAGTACTGTGTATGTACATTAACAGTCATTTTGCCAAGCAGAAGCACTGCCAAACACATGCCCTTGGAACGTTCTTGACACAATTGCACAGAGCCTTCAAGAGGACAAGCTGCCTCACAGCTTTAACAAGGGAGCACATTCACTGCTTATGCCAGTTCACTTCCTAAAGCACACTTCATATGCATTAACACAATCATGTGGTAGCTGGAAAAGTGATGTCTGGAAGTAAATGATAGGTTTAAATGTAGATGCATTTGAGAATAACCCCCCCCCCCCATTTTAACATTACACCCCCCCCCCCCCCAATTCTTTAAATTGTGTTCTCACTATCATCACCCTGCATTGTTTCCCTACACTGTTTAAGAACTCTCCACAGTTTGAACTAGCGAGATTTTTAAATTTACTTACTGCTTCAGTATGTATGGGATGCACTGCGAATAGTAAAGATGCAACCAAACTGCTTTTGTTGTCTAAGAAAAGCTTACAGACTTTGAGGAAGATGATACAAACTATTGCATGAAAGATGACATTCAGGAAGTGGTAAGAAATAGCATTTAATTCACTGAAAAGATAGTTCAAACGAAATGTGAAGACAGTGAAGGGTCGATATGACTTATGACTTCTCTCCTAAAAAGACAAAACAAAGAAGTAAACATCACATAGAATAAAAGGAGTAAAAGCTATTGGTAAAATGGAAAATTCTTTAAAAAAAGTTTTAGAAGCCTAAACAAGTAGTATATTTATTTATTTATTGGATTTCTATACCGCTCTTCTCCCGAAGGACTCAGGGCAGTGAACAGATTAAGATTTCATTCATATATATATATATATATATATATATATATATATATAAAATTTTAATTCTCTTTTCGTAGGTCTTTTGTGTATTTTTGTTTCATCTAGGTTTTTCCTACGTAAATCAAGATCTTTATACAGCCATGGTTCAGT
>WNWU01013802.1:15861461-15882357 GCA_012654045.1 Ptyas mucosa
AACCATGGCTGTATAAAGATCTTGATTTACGTAGGAAAAACCTGGATGAAACAAATATGTGTGTGTGTGTGTGTGTGTGTGTGTGTGTATTATAAACAGTAAATAATAAATTGAGTCAACTTAGTGTATCTGCTAAAACCTTAGCATAGAATTTAGGTGTTTATGCTAGCCCTGCTTGTTGAAACAGAAAGGTCTTCAGAGCACGTTGGAAAGTGCGAAGATCTGGGATTATTTGTATTCCAGGGGGTATTTTGTTCCAAAGAGTAGGTGCCCCCACAGAGAAGGCTCTCTCCCTTGGAACTACTAGACAACATTGTTTTAATGATGGAACTATGAGTAGGCCTACTCTGTGAGAGCGTATTGGTTGGTGCGACGTATGTATGTGTCTTTCTCCTTAAAGATCATGCTAAACGAACAGCCAGATAGCCAAACTAGGCAAATCTGTTCAAATCAATCTTTTCCTCTCATCATATGCACACTGCACAAATCCACTCCTTTGTACATTGCTAAGAATGCAAGATTACATTATATTTTCTCTTCAAACATTTAAAGTAACATGAATAGGAGATTTGGAAAATTGCCAATGTCCCCCTGCACCTTGGGGGCACTCATGTCAATTTTGTTTGTTTGTTTGTTTGGTTTGCTCAAAAACGTATCAAATCTTCTCCCTCAAGTTTTCTGTGTATGACAGAGTCTACTTGCTCATTCCAATTTTTTTCTGAGGTATGATGAAAGTTTATAAGAACAACAGAGGCGTATGAATTTCAGATAATCTAGTTTGAATTATATTGATTTTTCCTGTAGTCTTTAATATCTTGATGATCAAGATTTGTATCCTAGTCCTCATATATGTTGTAAATTAAAATGAATGGAAAATAAAATATTGGTATTTTGTAAAATATCATTGAAGGCTGAAATGACATTTCTGAAGTGCACAGTAGGTTTTACACATTGGTTCAATGTTTTTATAAAAATGCTTTAAGTGTCCTGTAGAGATATTACCTCAGACATGGGTGTTCCCCAGAAGTCATTCAAAAAAAGATTCTTAATTGGAGTTGAAGGATGCAAATCTTTATTGTCCAAAATGGCAGAAACATCATCAAAAACAAAACCACAAAATAGACTGTTCCAGTAGCAAGCAGCCACTACTCCAAATATTAGTGCAAATTCCTTTGGGCTAACATAAGCCATCTTCTCCAGAACTCATGCAAACTATCTGTAAAACAAATTTCAGTTTGTTTTAAACATCTGCTTCCATCAACATAAATAGACACAGTGAAGATTAACTGAAAACCAGAAGATTGCTGCTTATCTCCATAAGTAAATAAAACTCTTTTCACAAAGAAATTGACACATTTTAGCATAAAGGCTGCAGCTTTATATCCTAGCAATACCGCTTGCTGGTTTCACTCATTTGCTTCCATACAGACTTCAAAAAGTGATAACATCTGGTATTTTGCTAATTACGGTTTTGAAAAAACAGATCAAAAACATGGACTGGTTTATAACTGCTTAGAAGAGAATCATCTATTCCAACAATACTTTCAGTAATGCTTTGGGGGTGGGGTGGGGGGAGAGAAAGAAAGCTACTACCTTACACAAGCCTATACACTGAGCTTCACTTCTAAAGTGGGTTTGTATTGTTAGTCTCTGGAATTATAATATCCCAATTCCTTCTCTTTCAATGACAAGAAAAGAAACCTTTGACTTCAAAAGAAATAGTATGTCATCCTTAGGGACCAAATCACCTACTCTGAACTGAGTTACCTTTCTTTGAACTGAGATATCTTTCCTTCAAATATTTTCTGCTTTAAGAGTTAATCTTCTTAAAATTAACTGTCTCCTTACCAGGCTGCTGGCCATAGGTATGCATTAAAAATTGATCAGGAATTTAAGCCATGTTCTCTAGTTTAACTCTGGGCACACAAATACATAGAACACACTTCCTATATACTGGAATAAATAGCAAGGGGGAAAAGAGTAACAGATGATTATAAATTAAAATCATATATATTACTTATTGATCAGAAAGTAACATATATAATTTGCAATGAAAATGTATCTCCTTTGAAATACATTTTATTCTGAAAGATACTGCATTAATCTATAAATATAATAATAATACTTTAAGTTCTTAGATTGCTGTAAGTCTTTCAGTATTTTTCAGCTAAGTACCATACCATAAGTATTTTTTAAAGTTTAAAGGTAAAGGTTGCCCTCGCACATATGTCCTAGTCATTCCCGACTCTAGGGGGTGGTGCTCATCTCCATTTCAAAGCCAAAGAGCCAGCGCTGTCCGAAGACGTCTCTGTGGTCATGTGGTTGGCATGACTAAACGCCAAAGGCGCACGAAACACTGTTACCTTCCCACCAAAGGTGGGAAATTTACAGGTCCTATTAAACAGATTAAAAACTTTAAATTGACTTATTAAAACCTAAAATTGTATACTATGGATAGACCTTTTCAGACCATATAAATCTTAACCTGCTAGCAAGCGCTGACATCTTGGTATCCACTGAATAGTAGCAACTGTTGATATTCTTTCTGGATGTAATATTGAAATCAAAATCCCTAGACTCTTTAGTGAATCAGCAATTGCTGAAAATATATGGGCACTTGGAACTAGTGGTACTGATTGTAACCAAATAATATAAACTAGCTCTTCTCATGAAAAAGAAATTGTAGGCAAATATATCTTGCCAGAGAATCCCTTACTTAATAATGAAACATTATCACATTAGTCTGGATATGGTTCTTATGACAGAGCCTTAGCTAGGAGGTAATGACTTATGTAAAATTATATAAACTCAGTCTCTGAAGAAAGGCGAGAATTATGATCTCTTAAATTAATTATCTGATTGCTCTATCTCGCAATAACAGAATGTCAAAATGTACATATAGAGAAAAAGGCATTTTCTTTTACTGAATGAAATCAACCATCATTATAAAAATAAAGTTTTCAAAAGGATTGTATAAACATTTGATTTTATCAGTAATCTTGTATTAACATATTCAATCTGCTCACCAAGATTTTTATGCCCAAATTAAAATAATAATGCACAATGCAAAAAAATTCAATCATGCATTTTATCTTAGAATGAAGCAATGATTAAAAGCAATGATTAAGAATTTGGGATGAGTGTCCAAAAAGCAACATTTTTAGAACACTTACTTTATCAGTCAAGCATAATATTTTTTTTCATTTATGCATTTTCTTCAAAAGAAGCCATTTCTAAAATCTTTTTTCCAAGCTGTAGTACTATCAGTAAGTGATCTGTTACAGTGCTTATGGATCTTTACTAGGACAAAGGGAAAGAAAAATAAGACCGTCTTAGGAAACATATTTAGGTCAATTTCATTTAAGCCACCCTAACTCAGTTATCTTAAACTGTTGGAATTGCAAAATATACATACTCTTAAGATATGCAAAATATTGCATGACAATATTAAGATTATCCAAAAATATAAACTGAAAAACACTTGTGATTAATCCAGTTCTAATGTTAATATAGTATCATTTAGTGACTTCAATTGATGGTCACGGAGCAACACCATTGCTAAGTAAACCATGTGACACTGTGTGTTGAGATAGATATATAGAGACGCTCAGAAGGTTGCTGCAATCACATTCAGATAAAGTTCTCTCATACAGTATTCTATGCCTGACCCCCTTTTCCCATTTTTTTGCCTCCTCACAACACAAAGAGCTTAAACAAACTATCCCTTCTCAAGTTGTTTTTTCCCCAGCTCAGCCTTTCCTAACCATAAGTTAACAAGCTCAACTGTGACCTTAATTAGTTGATTAGAACCCTCCTTGTGGATGGCTTCCTGAAACTGATTAGACCTTAAGCCAATTGCTAACTGGAAGAGACTGGTCCAGTCCAAATGTAAGAGTATCAGATTTTCATTAGAAGCTCAGTGTGAAGCAATCTTGGACATATACTAAGAATGCCTTCCTTAACTGTTTCTCCTATCTTATTGTTTATTGTTAAGCTTATTGTTAAGCCTAGGAGATGATTTTCTGCCTATCTCTGCATAAAGTGATGGAATAATTATTCCTTGCAGTTTCTGCTACTTTGACAGGGAAAAGGGGGAAAGCAGTATTGTATTTCACCATGAAAAAAAAAATCTCACATGCACACTTAAATATCACATCAACTAATACTTTACTACCTCAGTTTCTCACATTCCTCTCCATTGCTTCACCCATTGTTTAAAAATGACAAAATAATGACATGATTTCAAAGAGTGTTGCTTATAAAGAAAGAAGGCTTAGTGAAAGGGCTGTGGTTCATGGCAAGAGTATAAGCTTTGTATGCGAAAGTCTCCCAAACTTTTTAGTGTCTGCTTTTTCCAAGTAGTAGATGACGTGGAAAAACTCTCTTGGAGCCATAAGAATATTGCCAGGTACAGTAGACAATAATGGTTTAGCAGCAAGTCATGTTCCTATATAACCGGTGAACTGTCAAGATATATTCTAAGTGTGATTCAGTGACAACCAGCTGAAAAAAGTTGGTATATAAGTATATGAACAAATCTAAATGTCTTTTCCAAAAGGTCCAAATCATCTTGCGTAACACAAAAAGTTAAAAAAAGTTGTTCTTCATTTTGAGTGGGAAAAGTAGGAATTTTATAAGAGTCAACAGAAGCAACTTGGTTCAATTTACACATATAATTTGTCTTAAAACAATGAGCTTTTCTCAATGAACAACACTTTCTAAATACAACCCAAATAATTATTTAAGACTCTTCACTATTATCTTTGCATAGTTACTCACTGCGAGTAACTGCATGTGAATAGGGCAGTGATGGCTAACCTTTTTGCCATCACGTGCCAAAAGCGGGGGGAGCATGGTGGGGTCACGCGCACATGTGCCCATATCCATAATTCTATGTGCCCCGCCCCCTCCCCCCCTTCCCTGTGCTGTCCCCGCTTTTGGCATGTGATGGCATGATCAGTCTGGTAGGCCAATTTTTTGCTCTCCCCAGGCTCCAGAGCCTTTCTAGGAGCCTGGAGAGGGCAAAAACGGCCTTCCCCACCCTCCCCAGAAGCCCTCCGGAGGCTGGAAACAGTGTGTTTCCTGACTTCTGGTGGGTCCAGAAGGCCCAAAAATCAGCTGGCTGGCGCACACATGCATGCCGGAGCTGAGCTCGCGTGCCCACTAATATGGCTCCACGTGCCACAGGTGTGTATGTGTGTATAAATACTAGAAGTTAATAAATTACCAAAGTGTCAAAAAGTTCAAGGAAATAGAAAAAAATCCCCCAGCTTAATTTCTTTTCTTTATTTAATTGTTCATAGAAAGCAGCAGAAATGATCCATTTTCCATTATGCATGCAGAAGAACTTTTTTTTTCTGTCAAGAAACAAAACAGTTGTAGAATTCAGAAAATACAAAAGGAAATCATGCAAGGTTATTATGCAGAGTAACATGAACATTCAAAAGTCAAAATTTAGCGTTTATTAAATGGTACAGGATACAAGTCCTATAACAAATAAAACCCTCTTCTATTTTATATAGTTTTTTATTAATTTATAATATGAGATACAAAGAGAATAGAAAAATAAATATCAGAGAAATTAGGGAAGGAAAAAGGGAAGTGGATAGTGGGGGGAAGCAAGGGAAAAGAAAAAAAGGCATTGACTTCTGACTCCTTTGGTGCAGTAAAATACAGCATTAATACAGTCATGGCCATAAATGTTGGCACCCCTGAAATTTTTCCAGAAAATGAAGTATTTCTCACAGAAAAGTATTGCAGTAACACATGTTTTGCTATACACATGTTTATTCCCTTTGTGTGTATTGGAACAAAACCAAAAAAGGGAGGAAAAAAAGCAAATTGAACATAATGTCACACAAAACTCCAAAAATTGGCTGGACAAAATAATTGGCACCCTTTCAAAATTGTGGATAAATAAGATTGTGTCAAGCATGTGATGCTCCTTTAAACTCACCTGGGGCAAGTAACAGGTGTGGGCAATATAAAACTCACACCTGAAAGCAGATAAAAAGGAGAGAAGTTCACTTAATCTTTGCATTGTGTGTCTGTGTGTGCCACACTAAGCATGGACAACAGAAAGAGGAGAAGAGAACTGTCTGAGGACTTGAGAACCAAAATTGTGGGAAAATATCACCAATCTCAAGGTTACAAGTCCATCTCCAGAGATCTAGATTTGCCTTTGTCCACAGTGCGCAACATTATCAAGAAGTTTGCAACCCATGGCACTGTAGCTAATCTCCCTGGGTGTGGATGGAAGAGAAAAATTGATGAAAGGTGCCAATGCAGGATAGTCCGGATGGTGGATAAGCAGCCCCAAACAAGTTCCAAAGCAATTCAAGCTGTCCTGCAGGCTCAGGGAGCATCAGTGTCAGCGCGAACTATCCATCGACATTTAAATGACATGAAACGCTATGGCAGGAGACCCAGGAGGACCCCACTGCTGAGACAGAGACATAGAAAAGCAAGACTACAGTTTGCCAACATGTACTTGAGTAAGCCAAAATTCTTCTGGGCAAAGATCTTGTGGACAGATGAGACCAAGATAAAGCTTTTTGGTAAAGCACATCATTCTATTGTTTACCGCAAACGGAATGAAGCCTACAAAGAAAAGAACACAGTACCTACAGTGAAATATGGTGGAGGTTCACTGATGTTTTGGGGTTGTTTTGTTGCCTCTGGCACTGGGTGCCTTGAATGTGTGCAAGGCATCATGAAATCTGAGGATTACCAACGGATTTTGGGTCACACTGTAGAGCCCAGTGTCAGAAAGCTGGGTTTGCGTCGGAGATCTTGGATCTTCCAGCAGGACAATGACCCCAAACATACATCAAAAAGCACCCAGAAATGGATGGCAACAAAGCCCTGGAGAGTTCTGAAGTGGCCAGCAATGAGTCCAGATCTCAATCCCATTGAACACCTGTGGAGAGATCTTAAAATTGCTGTTGGGAAGAGGCGCCCTTCCAATAAGAGAGACCTGGAGCAGTTTGCAAAGGAAGAGTGGTCCAAAATTCCGGGTGAGAGGTGTAAGAAGCTTATTGATGGTTATCGGAAGCGACTGATTTCAGTTATTTATTCCAAAGGGTGTGCAACCAAATATTAAGTAAAGGGTGCCAATGATTTTGTCCAGCCCATTTTTGGAGTTTTGTGTGACATTATGTCCAAATTGCTTTTTTTCCTCCCTTTTTTGGTTTTGTTCCAATACACACAAAGGGAATAAACATGTTTATAGCAAAACATGTGTTACTGCAATACTTTTCTGTGAGAAATACTTCATTTTCTGGAAAAATTTCAGGGATGCCAACATTTACGGCCATGACTGTATCTACCCTCAACTTTTTATTTTTTCATAGTAATATAAACTAGCCATTTCTATAACAACAAATCTACCTAATCAGTAAAACCCAAAATCAAAGTTTCAATTTTTCCCACCTCAAGCACAAAGTCCAGAAGTGGTTTCCAAGTAGAAATAAAGGTATTATAAAACTCTCTTCTAAATCAGGGGTGTCAAACTCAATTTTATTGAGGGCCGCAACAGGGATGTGGTTGACCTCTGGGGGCCGGGTGGGCTTGGCTGACTGGGCAGATGTGGCCGACTGGGTGGGTGTGGCCAGCTTGACTCCAGTCCCCAAACTGCTGGCATGTTTCCTCTTCACATTGGGTAGACAGGGCCAAAGCTACACTGGCCTGATCTTTCCCCTTCGCACTGGGTAGACTGGGCCAAAGCTACGCTGGCCTGGTCTTTCCTCTTCACACTGGGTAGACCTGGCTGAAGCCATGCTGGCCCGATCTTTCCTCTTAGAATTGGGTAGACCAGGACAGCCCCGCGGGCAGGATCCAACCACATTGTGGGCCGGATCCGGCCCGAGGGCCTTGAGTTTACACCCCTGATTTAAATGGTCTTCCTTACAGCAAGTGTAGCATAATGTGATTATTCATACCCTATTTTATATATTTTTTCAAAAAGTTTTATCTTTCCTCCTGTCCACAAATCTTATCAATACAGTAGTATGGAAGAATACACATTAATTTCCTCCCATGTAATGGGATTGTAATACTCCATTTGGGTACATAGGGCTATCACACTGCAAATATCTAGATATTCATGAGATGGCAGCAAAGAGAAAGGAAAACTGCTAGTGCTCAACTGAATTTCCCATTCCTGGGTAGTCAGAACACAGGAATTGAATAGGCTAGTCAACTTCTCACTGTTTAACAATGAACCAGAAAAACAGTCATGTATACAGTACATGCTCAAATAAACATATTTATTTTTTTCTATATATTACTATAACTTGTTTGATTACCTAAATATCAAACTATCCACGAATTCCCTCCCAAAAAGTAACATTTTTGTATAAATGTTCTAGCTTATATGGATTAATCATGTTTTTTTCTTTAGATTAATTCTGAAATATACAAATAGAGACAGAGCCTTGAGTTTGACACCCCTATTCTACACGATCCTGTCCAATTTCCAGGCATTCCTGGTCTTTCTCCTCTGCTCTTATATACCACAGGAATCTCTCTACAGAAATGTAACTTGAATTCATGAAATGAGTGACATATAAATTTAATAATAAAATAATAAAATTTGTGATGAGAAGAAAAGGGGTCAGGAAGGTCTGTTTTTATAAGCCCAGTTGTAAAGCTAAATATTCAGGGGCAGAGATCTTAAACTGCAGCTTAACTGGTATATTGAGCCAACCATGTCTTTCTATTTCCCTTAAGTAATCCAATATTGCTGAATGCTCAAATAGGATTTTAGATCTAAATGGGCATATGGTACCATCCTTCACCTATCAGATACAGTCACTAAAATCCAGATGAGTATAGTATAATTGCTGGCAGACACACAAGGGATGAATGAAGATTGCCTCCAATTTTATAAATCACCAACAGATGACAGCACTGACAAACTAGAAACCCTGATGTGCTTTTCAGCTCCATTTTTTTTACAGTTATAAGAAAAAAATTGTGCTGTCATTGAAACTAAACCTGCAGTGAGTACTGGTCAGTATGTTTTAGGCAATGCATTGTGATTGAATTTTTGACAGCTAATTAAAATTTACTGCATAATGCAGATTTATGACAATGACTGTTAATATAAGTACTGTGCATAGCTGGGCCCCCAAAAGTGTAAAGATGGTGAACTAGGAAAAGTTGATATGTGTGATCAAGAACAAATGGGCAACCTGTAACAGCAAACCCACAAGTTTTATATGAGCTATGTTGATGAACTGATTGAAGACAATCAATAGATCATGGAAAGGAAAATTGCTGTTAAACTTGGCATTACACAGAATATGTGTTGCTCAATATTAGAAAGTTTGTGCTAGATGGGATCCTTATATGCTGATGACAAAGATGAACACTTCCAGAAATGAAATTTGTCAATAATTGCTTTCAAACTATAAGAATGAAAATGAGGAATGTCTACATAACATTGTGACAGTCAACAAAACATGGACACTTACTGTATGACACAGACATGAAGCATCAGTCCATGGAACACTGTCATAAAACTTTTCCAACAAGGGGGAAGAAACTCTACGCTTTGGCAGAAAAACTCATGGATACAGTTTTCTTGGAATGCAGATGGTGTTATTCATAAGGATTTTCTTGAACCTGACAATACTATGATGGCACTCATAGAGATGACACTCAAAACTTGGAAACAATTAAGAGGAGTTTGGAAGCATAATGCAAGAATGAATTTTTTTCCAACATGATAACCTTAGGCCTCATATCTCACAAGCCACCAAGAAGTAATTGCAAAGTTAGATTTCACATCTTACCCCTTCTAACCTAAGGTTCAGAATCCGTACCATGTGACTTCCACTAATTTCCAAAGTGAAAAGAATATCTTTGTGGGTACCTATTTAACTCAAATGAACTGCTGGAAGGAATTGTCAGGACTTGATTGAAAAGGCAAAGTATGAAGTTCTTTGTGATGACTTTAAGAAACTATTCCACCACTGCCAGAAGTATGCAGCAAATGGGGCTATGCAAAAAAGTGAATCAAGTAATGAAAGAGCTCAGGAAAATGGTAATTTTAAAATATCCCCTATTTAAATTAAAGTTATGGAAGGAGGCATTGCTCCCAATTAAATGTATTTATATTTTAAATAAATTTATTTAAATTGATATTTTAAAAAATAATTGAATGTGCTCTTACAATATGCCTCCCTTGGTGAGACCCAAAAGAATGATCTATCTCAGTGATGGCTAACCTTTTTGCCATCGTGTGCCAAAAGCTGGGGGAGTGCGGGGTGGTCGCGCATGTGTGTGCCCATACCCATAATTCTATGTGCCCTGCCTCCCCCCCACGTGTGCATGACCCCCCCCATGCTCCCCTCGCTTTTGGCATGTGATGGCATGGTGGGCCCAGTAGGCCCGTTTTTTGCCTTCCCCAACCTCCAGAGGCTTTCTAGGAGCCCGGGGAGGGCGAAAACAGCCTTCCCCACCCCCTTCTGTTTGCCGACTTCCGCTGGGTCCAGAAGGCCCAAAAATCAACTGGCCAGCACACAAATGCATGCTGAAGCTGAGCTAGGGAATACTCGCGTGCCCACCAATATCGCTCTGCGTGCCACCTGTGGCACACATGCCATAGGTTCGCCATCACGGATCTATCTGAAAGTAACCTGAAAGGTAATAATCTTCTAAGGTAGTTTTATCTCACTATCCTCTGTCTTCTCCCTGATGCTTATTATCATACTAGTTTTAACTCTGTTTTCTGGGTAGCTGTACAGATTTTTGAGCAAAACATTGGCCAGCTATCATCTATATTTTTATTTTTTAGAATTTCTATGGGTCAAGAATAATTTGCGTAAGATTATGCTGATCAGCTTTTGGACTTCAAACATTACAAATTCTGTTTAGAGTAAACAATAAAATCAGATAGGGCAGGGAGTCTGGCAGAATGAAATAAGTTATCCACAAGGACAGTGATATGCATTCATGCCAGATTACAGTACTTGTTCCAAGGAGATATCCACATTTGAGCCATCTTTTCAAATGACATTTCTCCTTTAAAAAAATTCTGGTAAACTTCAAAACAGTCTTTAATGTGACATGTAAAGTCCCTGCCCCACAACAACAACAACAAAAAAAGATTCCACTGGAGAAATGAAAGCCTTTGGGTATATGTAGGAAAGACCAAAAGTAATTGAATTGTTTTCTGAATATTCTATACAGCTATAAAGTACCCCTGCCCTCAAGGCAACCAACTCTATAGTACTGGAATGGAGAAATACTGTATGCTATTTTTGTACTGACTGCTAGGTGTTCTAAATTGCATTAATTGCTTCAACATTTACATACGCACACAATTAGCTATGTAACCATCTGTCTGATTGTTAAAAAAATGTACTGATGGGGCAGCTGTAATTTTCTTATTGGCATTTAGGACAGAAAATGAATGGCTGATGTATGCAGGATATTTATATAAAGCACTGATGCTGTTCTATATGAAATCAAGTGTTTGGTTTAACTAATATTGTTGACAATAGCAACAATACAATTTTATAGGCAACCTATGTCTCACCCTGACTATATCATGAATCATTTTTGGGTTTTGTGCCTTCAAATCAATGTTGACTCCTGGTGATTGCCTGTACAAGTCCCTTCAATTTTCTTGGCAATATTTTTAGAAGTGTTTTGCCTTCTTCCTGGAGCTCAGAGAGAATGAAAATCTCACAATTGACTTCATACCTAAAAGTAGAATTAGAGTCGATAGTGGTTTCTAGCCTGGTACCTTAACCATTACACCAAACTGGCTCTCTACCAGTGCACTAAAGCCCCCAAATTCTTTCTGTTGAACTTTATCTCTGATTATTTCCAGGTAGCTCATTTGGCATCAATTAAAAAATTGGTTAGTCCTTAATTTCTTTGGGGATTTTCCCCTCCAATTTCCCAGTCTAGCCTACATTCCTGAGTCTCCCACTTAGATACAAATCAGACCTCAACCTCTTTATAGGTTTCTTTGAGTTAAGAGTAAAATCATCCAGGTGCAATAATTTGCTGAAGCCTTAATAACTACAGCTTTGATATTTCCCAGGCTTATAGAGAAGCAAAGAACTGAATAAATATGAATAAAGAGAAGAATGTTACAAAAAAGTTAAACACTGTTTAAAATGTAGCAAGATAGAACAATGAAGTCCAATATATCAGAATGAAATAAGGAGCCCAAGGTAGACAAAATGGGGCGGAGGGGAAGAAACTCAGTGGCCAGAATAACTTTCAGGTAAACATATCAGATTCATGCCAATATGAATACTGTAAAATATGTATGCCACTGAAATCTAAATTGTATCCAAGAGTTAAATTTTGCTTATAAACTCCCACTTCAGAATACCCAGCTACTTATGTCATTAAGAAATTAATGCATGTAGAAGTATTTCTTCATCCCACTTCCAAATTACCCAGAAGGTGAAATTAAGAACTATGCATCTCACTAGCAGGCTTCATACCCTTTTAAATTGGGAAAATAATTCTGAATAATATACCATGAAAAGTTCACATAATCTTTACAAAATATAAGCAATACACAAAGTTTGCAAAGACAACATGCTCCAGACCTAGCAAAAGTCATACTTTTGCCAAAGAAGTAAGCTATAAATGAAGCAGACAGGTCAATTTCAGAAGGGCTTTAATTAACAGTATCCAGGGTTGGCCCTTCAAAGTGAACACTAACAATACTGCATTATTATAGTATATGAAGTTGGGCCCATATGAATTAAGCAGCTAGATTAACACTTAACAAGAATACATCTATAGATTCTGCCAAGCCCACAAAGATACCATTACAGGTCTTTATAAACGTCACGTGTGAAGTCTGCTAGCCTTTTTGGAAATTAATAACAGGCAAGCGAGGGGGCATGTTCACATTAAAGAGAAAATGAACGCAACCTACAAAAGATCAAACAAAATCGTCCCTCCGGCTTAAAACTTCACATTTGACAGACAAGTTCTGGTGTTTTTCCTTCTCCGCCCTCCCCGTCCTTTTTCTTTTCCCATTACCTTTGCACGGAAAACCAGCACGCGCGTTAAGTTACCCAGCTCCCCAAAAGATCCTGATAGACTCTGTCCCCGCGTGTTTCACTCCGCAGGTTCCTCTACTTGGGACTGCCGTGGATGATCCCTTTTCCCCGCCATGACTTACTCCGCAGCAGCTCCCGACTTAACTCGACATTAAGATCCCCCCCTTCCCTCCCCACTAATCAGAACGAATGAACGAACCGGAGACTCCCTCCTCAATTACGCATGCGTAGACATTCGTTCTCCGTTCCCAGTAGAGCGCTCGCCGAGGCGGCTTTCGGCCGCTCCCCCACCTCCCTCTTCCCAGCATTCCAAGCGGCGGATATCGAAAAGAGATTGTCTCCAGGTCGGTGTTGGGCTGACTGGGGCGTGTAGTTTTTTTTCCCTACGAGGCTTTCCCTGGAAAGGGAAATGCTTCGCTCCTTAATGTCGGGCTGTCCGTGCTTTTTTCCTGCCCAGTCGGCGCGAGGGTCCCGTCAGCTCCGTTCCCCAAGGAGCGCGGTTCTCTTTATTGGCCGGAATTCGTTTTTTTCACCCGCGCTAAGTAGCGCTTTGTCCGACTCGGAGCCGTTTGTCAAACGGTTCGTCGAGCAAAGCATTTTGGGACTCGGAGTTTTCTTCGCCGACTGCCCTCTGGGCATTGTAGTCCCGCGGGAGTTTCGACCGGGCGCTCGGTGCAAGTTGGAGAGCATATCCGGGCTCTTCTGAATGTGGGCGAGGGTTGTTTGATCGCGTTGCTTAGCAGCGGCCGTCCCCACCTTAAACGACTGCGGAAGTCGGCGAGGGAAGACAAAGGAAAGAGACTGAAGGTGGGAGGAGAGGCGGTGGAAAGTAAGCGAGCCAGCAAAGGGCGGCGCGGGCACCGGGGAGAGACGGGGACCGCTTCCCGCTTCTAGTCGGGGTCGAGGGAAGGAGGACCGAGTGGACGCTGGGATTTTATGCCTGGCATCCCCGGTTACTAAATCTTTGGAGGACAGTCCTTCGCGGTCGACATAGGGTGGTTCTTTATATGCCTAACGTACGGTTTACGTCGTCCAGCCCAGTTCCTCTGGTGAAATAAAGCTTTGCAGGATTACAGTTCGCTTTGTTAAAGATACACGAAATGTTCCCTGTGGTCCAAATGCAAGGTGGTCCTCGACTTACCACACTTCATTTAGTAACCGTTCAAAGTTACAACGGCGCTGGAAGAAAATAACTTAGGGCCATTTTTCACACTTAACAATCTTTGTAGCATCCCCATGATCAAAATTCAGGTGCTTGGCAAAGGGTTCTATACTTATTATTTATGACCGTTGATGTGTCCTGAGGTCATGTGATCCCTTTTGCAACCTTTTGACCAGCCAAATCAAGGGGGAAGCCAGATTCATTGGACAACCATGTTAGCAAATTATCAGCTGCAGTGATTCATTTTCTTACTGTGGCAAGAAAGTTCGTAAAATGGGGCAAAATGTCGCAAAATGTCACTTAAATGTCTCACTTAACAACATAATTTTGGGGCTCAATTGCGATCATAAGTTGAGGACTACCTGTACGTGTGAAATGACGCCCTGCATGTATTCTGCCTCTGGTGAATTGGTCACTAATCCACAATGTTTTTGCATTAAAAGGCTCTGTCTCCCCTAGCATAGATAATCCTAAAGCAGCAAAGTTTTGCCCCCCCTCCCCCTTTAATGCCCAACTAGGATCTTGGGAAAGACAGAAGCATTGGATGGGCAGCATCACCAAAAAAGAAGAGTACCGGATCTTGCTAGTGTGATCTCATGTTTTCCTGCTTGCCTTCTTGCACAAGTGTTGGAGTTACATGATTTGATGAAAAAGAAGAGGAAAAATGGTGTTTTGGAGAAAGTGGACCATGCCATTAAACACATTAAACACTTCAATTTGTGAAGAAAAGGTGTATCTCTTTGAATGATGGAAGCCATGTGGAGCAACAGCAAAGAAAATAACATGGAAAAAATATTCTTTTAGCTTCTCCATTGTTTATAAAAAATACCTGAAAAGAAACAGGTTTTGAAATTTTGAAACTCATAATCCTGTGAAGTGGAAAATATTGATCCATGTCTTTGCTGTCATCCCAAATAATGGTCTTAACACTTTTATAGAAAGGTAGATTTTTTTAATGGTAGGAAACATCTTTCATTGAATGTGTTAAGGTAGAGGCTGGAAGACAGACCTCTGTTTGGAATCCTTTTTAAACTGAATTCCTACACTTAAAACGGTAGATTGGATTCAATAACTGAAATGATCTATGATTGAGCTTAAAAGTATGAAATTGCTTTGGTACTTGCTATTCATAATATGGGAACCCAGATGCTGTGATTCAGAGACCGATTTACATTATTAGCATGTTAATTATTTATTCAGTAAACCGTTGTTAAAATGTGACTTGGCTTAATCTATTGGATATTTTACAAAATATGTTTTAAATAAACAGTCCATGCCTTGTAGATAGAAAATAATGGAATTTTAATGTTACATGGCAGAAGATTGCACTATTTAAATTTACTTTTTTCATTTTTTACATTTTAATTGCCATGAAGGGTATGAGTGCTGTATCTTTCTCACATGTCAGCATTGTCAGGTGAGATGCCCCTTGGAAGATAGTTATATCAGCAAGTACAATCAAACTGATACCTCACAGTAGGAGAGAGGATCACAATGTGAATGCTTACAGAGCCTCTGGGAGAAGGGTTTGAGATCTTCAGCTTTCCACTCTATGTACTTTGTTACCTGCTACACTAACCATGTTTTAGTTCAGTGTATGAACCTTATCTCCAAATTGAGAATCTTTAACTTTGGAAATGAAGAATTATAAGATAAGGTGAAAAAAAAGAAGAAAAAAAAATCCCTTCTTCAACAAAAACTTGGATCTTACTTCCCAGGATCAAAAAACTGATTTTTGAATCCTGGAGAACAATATTTGAAAAGGCCAAAGTATTTTTTCTTATATAGTATATAGCCAAGATGGCGAAGCTATGGCACGTGTGCCGGAAGTGGCACGCCAGCCATCGCCTATTGCTTTTCCGGGTTCTGGCGCGCGCATGTGCTGGTCTTTGCGTGCTCATGTGTGCCAGAAACTGGAATACCAGATGACTGGCACTCCCGTGGGTGTGTGTTGGGGAGCTACTCTTCCGGGTTCCGGTGCTCCCCCGAGCCCCCACACTCCCTTTTCGGCACTCAGTGCTGAAAAGGTCCGCCAACACTGGTATATAGTATTAAAACAATGCTGTTGGTTTTATTCCATAAATCTGATGGAATTGAAGTTTGTCTCACACTTTATGTAATCTGTGTGAAATTAACTGTATAGTAGTTCTCTGTTAAGGCACAATATATACCGGTAATAATGAGCTCATATTGAAGTATCACTTCTGGGATCTAAGACAGTGATGGCTAACCTTTTTGCTGTCGCGTGCCAAAAGCGGGTGGAGTAGGGGGGATTGCACGCACGTGTGCCCACACCCATAATTCAATGTGCCCCATCCCCCCACGCATGCACATGTGATCCCCCTGCTCTCCCCCTTCTTTTGGCACATGATGATACAGTGGGCCCAGTAGGCGCATTTTTTGCCCCCCCCCGGCTCCAGAGGCTTTCTAGGAGCCTGGGGAGGGCCAAAACGGCTTTCCCCACCCTCCTTCGGAGGCCTGGAAACAGCCCGTTTCCCGACTTCCGGTGGGCCCGGAAGGCCTGAAAAATCAGCTGGCCAGCACGCACATGCATGCTGGACTGAGGTAGGGCAATGCTTGTGTGCCCACAGATATGGCTCCGTGTGACACCTGTGGCACCGGTGCCATAGGTTCGCCATCACGGATCTAGGAGATGTGCCTTTTCCATAGTGGTCCTGCCTCTTTCTTCCCCTTGAGATCTGGCAGACTTCCATCCTCTTAACCTTCTGGAAAACCATTAAAACCTGTTTTTTCCTCCAGGTGTTGTGATACCCAGTTGGAGCTAAATGAAACAAAAAAGCATGTCACAAAACTCTGTGTAAATAATATAGTTATAATTTTATGCACAGTTTCTTAGAAATCAAATTGAATTTAATAGTACTAGTTTAGATAGAAACAAGATTGGCAATCCTAGTTATCTATGTTTTCATAGGTACAGACATAGAACCAATTTGTGCAATGAAATTTTTGAATCTATGACCTTCCCAACAAGAGAATTCCAAAATATTAAGGATAATTGTTCTGAAATGGCATTTCAGACATTGTAGTTATCGCTTGCATTCATTTACAATCTGCCCCAAACTTACGGTAATCAAATATTTTATTAATATAAAGATTAAAAACAGAATTAAAAAAGGAAATGGTAAAGGAACACCTTAACATAATATCAAGTTCAAGGAGTAGAATGCATACAAAAACTGAAATTGGATCATTTTCAAACATAAAAGCTGTTTTACAGGTTTTCTTATTAATTTTTACAGTAGCTTCCATCTCATCTGATGGAATTTCTAAGTGAGTACATTGAAGAACTATACATGGAAATAAAGAGAAATGTTTCGGGTGCATAAATAAAAAAATTGGCTTTTAGTCCTAAAATATTTGTTTGACTCCTTGTATCTAGTAACATTTCATTTGAGAGTCAGTGTGGTAATTAAGGGGTTGGATTAGGAAGGGCAAGGTGAAGTTCTATTCCACCCTGGGTTAATGCACGCTTAGTGAATGCCTGTGGACCAATAACCACTCAGTCTAAATCTGCCTCACAGAATTTCTGTTAATGGGGAAAGTAAGTCCTCTACTATTCTTAGATATAATAGCTTACTAAAAAAAAATACTACAAATGCTATACTAAATATTTCTGGTAAATGTAATGTAACCTTTTCAATTTGACTACTTTTTTTTTTACAGAAGTAAATGAATATTCAGGATGGCACCTATTTTGGAATGGAAGAAAATTATGAGAGTAGATCCTGATGCTTTGCCTCGTCAGGAGGAACTAGCAGATAGTTTGCTTGAGACTGTGGCCAAGGTATTTTGCATGATGTTTTCAATATGTCAGTAATTAAAGATATTTTAATGTGTACTTCTCAAATATTTATATTTTATATATTTTAGGTTGATGGTAATGCTTTGAAAGATGAGACTCCTGCACATTTAATTCAACTTTTTAAAATTTCTCAATCACTAATGAAGGTCAGTATTGATATATCGTTAAGATTTCTAAATAGCATCTTTATAAACATTTATTATACTTTATTTATTTATATACAATATAATCCTAAGTGTATAGCAATCATCAAACCACTATGAATAGAGGAAAAATGCTACCCTCCCCCAAAAATACATCACATGCCACCAAGATATCATAGTAATCCTGTACTAAAGTACACATATGCTGGGCTCAATTCCTCTCCTTTTGAGGGAAGAGCTAGGTCTTCATGGCCCTCCAGAAAGCTAATAGGGGAGGGGCCTTCCAGACCTCAGGGGAAAGGCTGTTATATAAGATAGATGGTTGTTGTAGAGAAGGCACATCAGATGATATTAAAGGGCAGTAAAGGGGACCGGAATGCACCCATCTTATGTGATCTGATGAGATGGACATATCCACAGAGAAAAGTAGTCCTATAGATAATTTGGCTCTGTGCCACTCAGGGCTTTAAATGTGATAACTAGCACTTTGAATTGCACCTGGAAAGAGACTGGCAGTTAATATAAACTCATTTTCCAGTATTTTAACACAGACAGTCCTCAGAGTGCTGAGTAATTTTGAGTAGTTCGGAGAACCAGCAAATATCACCTCTGGCTGTCCCCAGGGTGGAGTGGGAATGGAGATTTTGCAATATCCTTCCCCCAGGAGTGGGGAGGGGATAGGGATTTTGCAATATCCTTCCCCTGGAGTGGGGTGGGAATGGAGAATTTACAGTATCCTTCCCCTACCATGCCCACCAAGCCACGCCCACAGAACTGGTAGTAAAAAAAATTGAATTCCACTAGTGCTCTGAAAGCATATTGAATCCATCAGTTGCCTGGACAGGCAAGTTGAATAGGCTCTTCTTCCCTTGCATTGTAATCCCATAAGTAAGCATTGGAACAGGTTCTGTTTGTGTTTATAATATTCCTGGAACCACTAAAATATTTACAGATGTATATCAATAGTCTTGCAGCACTTTAGAAAGTTAATCCGCAGATATTAATAAAAATGAGCATGGTTTGTTAAAAATTTAAATACTCTAATATAAAAACATTTATGAGGCTAGAAGTAGTGAAGAAGACAAGTGACCTAAGATTTCCTGAGAAGGGAAGAGATGAGAATTTTTTTTCTTTTTGCCCATTCATGTACAGTCATTTTGAATGGCAAATGTAGTAGCTGGATGAAAATGGGACAAACACACTTTTCCATAAACATAAGTGTTGTAGTTATGGATTAATAAAAACAGCTCTGAGGTTTGTTTGTTTTTTACTTGTATACCCTTGTAGAGGAAAGTGTATAATTACATAAAGCTTATTCTTAGATTTTTGGCATGTTTATAAGATATCATATATAACTTAATATTAGGGGTTTATCTGTAATAAACTGTATCTTATTTTAAACATGTTTTAATCCATATGATTTTATTTTGTTTGCAGAAGTTATTAGTATTATTTGCATTTTTTCTAATAGATGAAAAATCAAGAAGTAGAACTGGCTCTAGAAGAAGTTGAGAAAGCTGGAGAAGAGCAAGCTAAATTTGGTAACATTTCTATAGATACATAACTTGTAAAGATCTTGACACTTCGGGGAAAAAATACAGAAGTATCAATAAAATGGAATTTCCAGTTCCATAGAGAAGAAACCCTATTTAGAATTCAGAATTCAATATTGTAGGCTTCATTGTTTTGCTTTTACTTTGCTGCTAGTTTTGAACTGTTACCTTTTACTCAGTTGGAATAGTGAGATTCTTCATTATAGTTTGTTTATATAGTTTATTATAAGTTTCGTTTATTCTGTTGTTCTCAGTCAAATACAGAAACATTGAAAACATACATATGATGATGATTAATGAGGTCCAACTTCTAAAGCTGGGCCCAAAGCATCACACAATTTCAACTTAAAGTGAATTGAATTTTCAGTTTATAAAATGAAGAAAAAAGTTTCTTTAAAATAAATTGAAAGATGTTAATGAGCAATTGAGTTCACTCATTTTTAATTCTCTGAAAGAATAGGTAAGTATTAAATATATGATATGTAAGGTTCAATTATGAAACATGGAATTCCTATATATAATATAATTCATACTATACACAGATATAATTTACAATTAATTTTTTTTCAAAGGAGCTGTTTTCAATACTAGTAAAGAATGTGATCAGTTTTATTCTAGGTCTTGTTTCAGTGTTTTTGTCAATATATATTTTGATAACTGTCCTTTTTTATGAAAACAGAAAATCAATTAAAAACTAAGGTGATGAAGCTAGAAAAAGAATTAGAGGTATGTTTATTTTTGAGATAAAATATCAGCTTTAAATAGCTTTACGAATCTTATTATTAATCTGTCTAATTTGTATGGCACTGAATCTTTTAAGCTACAGCATGTTGTGAGGCTTGGTTTTCACATTTTACGATTGGTAATTTTAAATCCTGCAACTGTTTAATTTGCCTAATATTTTAAATTTGGACAATATAAAAAAGTAGGATCCTACTACATTTTTAGAAAACATTTTTAGAAACCTTTTGTGCATATGGACTACTCAGAGGGCTGAAAAGTTATTTTTGAGTGGTCCTCACACTTTTGACCAGTCCTCAAACTTACGACTGTCCTCACATTTTACATTTTTGCCCTATCTTGTCACCATGGTGAAGAGAAGCAGTTGTGAAATGAGTGACATGGTTCTTAAGAATGCTACAATGGGCATAAATGATGACCAGTCATAAGTGCGA
>WNWU01013802.1:15882367-15972088 GCA_012654045.1 Ptyas mucosa
GATGACCAGTCATAAGTGCGAAGACCGGTCAAAAGTGCGAGGACCTGACAGAAATTACTTTTTTCAGCCCTCTGAGTAGTCCCTATACACATAGCCATGGCCACCAGGTCACATAACCAGCTAGCCATGCCCACCCAGTCACATGACCTCCAAGCCAGGCCCACAAAATAAGCCATGCCCACAGAACCGGTAGTAAAAATTTTTAGAACCCACCCCTGAGCTCCACTATTGATTAACTTAGCCCAGGGGTGGGCAAATGTGGTCCTTTTACAACCTGTGGACTTCAACTCCCAGAATTCCTGAGACAGCCAAGCTGGGAGAATTCTGGGAGTTGAAGTCCACAGGTTGTAAAAGGACCACATTTACCCACTCCTGGCTTAGCCTGAGCAAGGATAGCTAGCAGCCAATTACAATAAGCTCTCAATTACAATAAGCTCTCAACTCAAGCTCAGTGCACATGGGATCTCCCTAAACAGTTAGGATTTCTTTGTTTCTTTCTCCCTTGAAGCCCCCCTCCCCCCCGCAGCCCATTTTTGCTTCCAGGAGGCTGCAGGGAGTCTTGCTAGGCACCCCCCTCATGCCCCTAGCAAGCCTCCCTGCAGCCTCTGGGAGCCAAAAAGGGGCGAGGGGGAGGGGCACCGCACCCCACCCCCCCATTTTGGCTTTAGCAAGCCTCCCTGCAGCCCCTGGGAGCCAAAAAGGGGCGAGGGGGAGAGGCACCAGATCCTCCACCCCTCATTTTGGCTTTAGCAAGCCTCCCTGTAACCCCTGGGAGCAAAAAGGGGTGAGGGGAGGGGCGCCGCACCCCCCACCCCCCATTTTGGCTTTAGCAAGCCTCCCTGCAGCCTCTGGGAGCCAAAATGGGGCGAGGGGGAGGGGCGCTGCACTCCCCCCATTTTGGCTTTAGCAAGCCTCCCTGCAGCCCCTGGGAGCCAAAACAGTTGCAGGAAAAAAGGCATTTTTTTCCTCACTCCATTATAAGCCGAGGGGGGCTTTTTTCAGCATAAAAAATGTGCTGAAAAACTCTCCTTATACTCGAGTATATACAGTAGCTAAATCTGATCTTACATTGTTTAGTTGCATATTTACTATATTTCAAAACCTTTCCATGAGTTTTATATTGTTTAGAATATGCATTTTTTATTTACCTTAATATAATGAAATATATATAACTAATTTTATTTCAATATTTGCTAAGATAGCACAGCGATCCACTGGAAGCCGTGATACTCGATTTCTGCGCGATGAAATTCGCCAATTGGAAAAACAGTTGTCACAAAAAGACAGAGAATTAGCAGACATGGAAAAGGACCTAGATAAAGAGAAGAAAGTTAATGAACAGGTAAATTACATTAATCTTTATAGAGTAAAAGCTTGTTCTGAACAAATTAAGTTAGAATAACAATAGAAATTGAAAATTAAGACCTAACAATGCAAAATTTTTAAAAAGAAAATATTGTAAATTTATATCAACATAATAGTAGTGATAGATACTATAAACTTAGGAAAACTAAAATTGTGTAATGAAATTGTAAACATAATTATACAGAAGAAGAGCCAATTGAGTCAAAGAAATTTACTCACAGATAAATGAATATAAGATTTTTATCTGAAATTCTTTCTGTTATTGGTAATACTGAATATTATCTATACATTTGGTTTGAAAAATTCATCTGATCATAAATAATGTGTGTGTTTTTTAAAAGAAGCACTGGAACTATTTCAAAATTGTAAAATTATAAGAAACAATCTAATACAGTATGTATAGTGAACTGAAAGAGATGCTCTCAAATTTACTAGTTTCAATAGTTCCTATGTCTAGTTTAACAAGTTAATATCTTGTTTTTAGTGCATTATCTATATATAAGAAGCAGTAATTATATATGTGTGTGTCTGTGGAACTAAATAGAGTTTATTCCCTTCATTACAGATTGACTGCACTAAATTTTGGAATTGGTAAATTATGAAGACCTAATCATTTCTGCTATTGGGTACTTCTGAGAAAATGTAGCATTATATAGATTTAGTAGAAAACTGGTTAAACAAACTTTTGGATTGAAATAGAGGTGTTTTTTTATTTTCAGTTAGTGATTTATATATGTAAGTTTTGCAAATATTAATAATGACAATATTCCTAGAAAGAGACTTATGTCTTATCTGAGGATCATACTATATAGTTTCAGCTAACCAATTTGTCATTCTAGCTTACTCTTCGAAATGAAGAAACAGAAAATGAAAACAGCAAATTAAGAAGAGAGGTTGGTATGCCAATATAACAATTTGACACAAAATAATTTTTTGCACCTGGTGCCTACTTATTTGTTACACCTTGTGTACTTTTGATATACCACTGCTATTGTGCTTCCTTATTTCCATCTGTGCCATGTATGCTAGACATAAGGATTTCCAATTTCTTAGAAGAAAGGCCATTTAATTTTACTTTAATCTAGTCATAACAAATGTTTAAAGTCTTCTGCAATGACAGGATTATTCTTTCAATCTAGGTAATTCCTGCTTCAGTTTATGGATTTTCTTCATCATAAAGATATATAATGTTAAGTTCTTAATGTGCTTGCTTGGTAAAATAATGCTGTATTACTTCTTCCTTTATGTTTTTCTCTTTTCTGTTTTGCCTGCTAAGTTTGTTCTCTTAAATTTTCCTTTTTTCTTGTTCTGCTCTTATTTTTTTTAAGAAAACAAAAATGAAGAAAAAGGTGAGGATTAGTGTTAGTTTCTGTGTTCAGTGTATTAGCTTGTTTCAATAAACTTAATTTAAAAATTAGATTATTTAAAGGTGAAAGGGCCAATTATGATATCAAGTCCCTGACCATACTTGGTGCATGAATAGAAATTAAAGTATTTCGGGTGGCCACCTAGCTTCCACTCGAATATAACCAATGAAATGAAATCTCTCTCGTTTATTACTTCTAGTTCCCTTAGATCTACTAGCATATTTCTCAAAAAGTAGTAATATCTTCAGCAGTTTCATATTTTAATCATCTTTTTCTGCAGAATGAGCAGCTTCATCAGGATGTTATTGACTATCAGAGACAATTAGAAACACAAAAGGAAACACTTCTCTCAAGAAGAGGAGAAGACTCAGATTACAGGTCACAGTTATCAAAGAAGAATTTTGAACTTGTTCAATACCTAGATGAAATTCAGGTAAATTTCAAAGAGTTTCTCAGTAGAACAAAATGGTCAGACCTGACTCTAATTTAAAGAACTGCAGACCTTACTGGTATCTTTTGGGCTCTTGGTTTTGGTTTTTGTCTAAGAATAAGAGCAAGGTAATTTTATGTAAGATCAAAAGATTTGTCATGTTTTTCCTGCTGTTTGGAATAGTAAGTTAATGGCTGGCAACTAATCGATTATTCATTTAAATGATTAAAAATTGTATTCCATGCAGAACTTAATTTTAGAAAAAGATATTTTGTAGTTCAAATTGGTGAGATGGAGATTTAGATTGTGTGTATGTGAGAGAGAGAGAGTATGTTTGTATACATACCGTATTTTTCGCACCATAAGTTGCACCGGACCATAAGACGCACATTAGCTTTAGAGGAGGAAAACAAGAAAAAAAAATCTGCCTCTGCCTCCCAACATCCATCCGGTATTCATCTTGCTAGCATCCTTGCAGCAAACAGCAAACAGTCTGGTCAGCTTCAGCGTGTTATCACAGCCCCAGCACGTGGCTTGTCAAGGCTCTGCTCCGTTGCACCCACCATCGGTCAATTGAGCTGAGCTGCTGCCACCACCGGGGACCACTGGAGCTTCGCTGCTGAGCAGCTGATTGGCGGTTGGATCGGCCTCCCGGAATACCACCGATCAGCTGTTCTAGGCCACAGCGATCCCTGCCGCCACTGATCCCCGCTACCTAGAACAGCTGATCAGTGGTATTCCGGGAGGCTGATCCAACCGCCAATCAGCTGCTTGGCAGCGAAGGCTCCAGTGTTCCCCGGTGGCAGCGAACGGCTGCAGCAGTGACAGGCGGTGGTGGCAAACTCTGCCGCTGCATCAACCCCCCCTTCCCCCACCTCAATATTCGCTTTATAAGATGCACAGACAATTCCATCGACTTTTTGGGGGAGGAGTGCGTCTTATAGTGTGAAAAATACGGTATATATGAATTACCATTTTTTAAATAAAGAGTAGTGAAATATCTGTAAGGGGAATAAAAGGGTGTAAATATCTTCAGGGAAATCAGTAGCATAAATCATGACCAAATCTAGTAGGAAAAGCCCTGCCAATTTAGCACAAGCAAAATTAAACTAGTGATGGGGCAACTCAGAAGAAAGTTTAATATAAAATGAAGGGCCTGGTTGTTAATTAGAGCATAGCATGTCAGCCCATCATGCAATAATGAAAAAATATTTTTTCAGGATATCTTCTAGACCCGTGATGGCGAATCTATGGCACGGGTGCCACAGGTGGCATGTGGAGCCATATTGGTGGGCACGCGAGCTCAGCTTGGGCATGCATGCGTGCGCCGGCCAGCTGATTTTTGGGCCTTCTTGGCCCACCAGAAGTCAGGAAACACACTGTTTCCAGCCTCCGGAGGGCCTCTGGGGAGGGTGGGGAAGGCCGTTTTTGCCCTCCCCAGGCTCCTAGAAAGGCTCTGGAGCCTGGGGAGAGCGAAAAATGGGCCTACCAGGCCCATCGTGCCATCACATGCCAAAAGTGGGGAGAGCACAGGGAAGGGGGGAGGGGGCGGGGCACATAGAATTATGGATATGGGCACGCGTGCGTGTGACCCCACCATGCTCCCCCCGCTTTTGGCACGCGATAGCAAAAAGGTTAGCCATCACTGTTCTAGACTTTCTTGGGGGACAATTTAATATAGCTTGATCAATTTAAGAATTGCTTCTTATATCCAAACATACATTTCATGGAAATATGTCTGTTTTACATTTGTAGAATTTGACAGAAGCTAATGAAAAGTTAGAAGCCCAAAACCAGGAAATGAGAAAGAATTTAGAAGAATCTGTGCAAGAAATGGAGAATATGACTGATGAATACAATAAAATGAAATTTATGGTGCAACAATCTGATATTGCCATGGACCAGCTAAGAAAGGAAAAAGAGCAATATAGACTACAGGTATGAGTCACCTTGCATACTAGGAAGCAGATACACAAAACTTTAAAATTAGATTACAAATGATTAAGTTAGTAATGTTGATTTTAGGAGTGCTAAATAGTACCAAATTTGAAGTTCATTTGCAATACACTTGCCATGGCCTTATCCATTGAAAAAGATATCAATATCTTTTATGTGTAAAATTGTAAGAAAGCAACTAGTTTCCAATTATGTGTACTGCAAAATTCCCATTGGTAATTAGTCTGTCAATAGCTTATATTATGAATTGTATCTCAATGCAGGTGCATGAGCTGACAGAGCAACTTAAAGCAAAGAATGAAGAAGATGACCCACTTATGGCAGCTGTAAATGAAAAAGTGGAGGAGTGGAAGGTATTTCACAACTAACTTTAACTGCGTTTTAGCGATTTGTTTTGTGTTTTGTCATAATTAAGATTCTTTTTGTCTCCTTTTATCTTGCAGAGAATTTTGGCTTCCAAAGATGATGAAATAATTGAATATCAAGAAATGTTGTTGACTCTGAAAGAGAAGCTGAAAATGGCCCAGTTGGATGCTGACAAGAGCAATGTTCTTGCCCTCCAGCAGGTACCCGCACGTTTGTATCCACACATTTGTGAAATAAATATGCACATTACCAGAAAATATAATGCAGTAATTATCTTCACAACCCACTTTTTAATGGCCATATCTAGAAACCTATTTTAGAGAGTTGTATTTAACTATGCAGCATTTTGAATATTTTACCACTAAATTCATTACTTTTAATCGTCGTCCCCCCCATACAATGTGCTATATAAGTTTTAAAATCTGTTAACATAATTGACTTGAAGGTGAAGCTGAAGGGACAGAAATGTTTGGTGAGGAGGTCATTATGTGTTTGGGAAGTTAATTGCTTCCTTAATGCAGTACATTTTAAAATTTTGAGTTGGAGTGGGGTGGGAGAATGGAGCATTGCATAGTTCCTTTTTGAGTAAGGAGAACTAGGGGGAACAGTTTAATTGCATGGCCTCAACAAGGATTATTTGGTTATTCTTCTCTGACTCTTCTAATGATATGTTCCCAACTCTTGTCTTCTCCCCTTCAATCTCATGCCAGGTTTTCTCCCTGTAGCAGTCTTACTTCTTGCCTACAGGGGAACTCATTGTAGGCATCATGTATAAGTCATTAATGCATTAGTTTATTTTGAATTTATGATAATCTGAAATACCAACATATGTACCTCATGTCTATTTAGAAGAAAATGAAATCATTGGCGAGAGAGCATTTAGCTGTGATTAATTTAGCTGACATTGTCATAAAGTTGTAAGCTATTTATTTTATTTTTATTTCTCTGCTTTATTTTTATTTATTTTTTGCTCCCTTTGCTTATCCTTCTAGACAATATCTGAACTCTGTGTTGTAAGTACTTTTGTCTTTCTGTTGATCATTTTGGTGTACTTTAAGAGCATGTTCCATGTATTATTTATTAAGTAAAAAACTCTTTTTAGGGTGTGCAAGAAAGAGATAGTCAGATCAAACTGCTCACTGAACAGATTGAACAATATACAAAGGAGATGGAGAAAAATGTATTGATCATTGAGGATATGAAAAGAGAACTCCAGAAAGATAAAAGTAAATATTTGAAAGTGTTTCTGTACTAATGTCAATAGGTAAACAATAAAGTATTGATTGAATTTACAATGTTGGATTATAGCCTTAAATGTTAGTTAAGAAGGAAAGCAACACATCGGTAAGCAGTTCATATGCTGACACTTAACGATGAGTAATATTAGGTGGGATTTTGAATTTATTTGTTCAGGAGAAAGGATGATTTCTTTCGGAGTATATACCCTAATGCATTTAGGGACATATTTCAGGATAATTTACTTGTTCTTTTGTTTCACAAGCAAATATGTAAGTAAGATATTTTCAACTTTCCATTGAAAGACTTCACTGGTCACATATCAAAGTTTTTCAGGAGTTGTTGCTATTTTATTTCATTTGTAAACCTGGATTTTATGTCCCTGACTCCCTTGGATTAAATTTTTATAGTGAAAGGGAAGCTGATCTTTTTTTTTTAAAAAAAAGAATTTACTGATTGTTAATTTTCCACTATATTTTTACTTTCAATGTCACATATTGAATATATGTTTCTCCTTTCATTTCTATAGGAATATTAACTAATTAGACATTTATTTTTATTTCAGGCAGGCTATCGATTACTCAACAGGATCGTATTGGGGAAATGCAAGGAAAGTTACAGATGCTGGAAGAGAAAATCAAGGATAGTGAAAGGACAGCAGAACTTGCAGAAGCAGATGCAAGAGAAAAGGACAAAGAACTTATTGAAACTCTGAAGCGAGTGAAAGATTATGAAACTGTATGTCTTTGATTGGAGAAAATATCTTCCAGGCAGAAACAGTCAATTTTCTTAAAGCTGAGAGAGGGGTTCCCTCACCGGTCGGGGGAAATGTATACCAGCAACTGATGGGACAGGAGCTGGGAAAGTATTGGGCCAGAATCAAAAATTCAGGAACATAATTTTCTTAACGCTATTCTCTCTCTTTTTTTGTTTTCTGCACCCGTTGTTTATCTATTATTCTTGCACATGCTAATTAATTCACTCATTTCATTAAACTATTCATGCAGTCACAACTTGCATACCATCACTTCTCTTGCAGCCATGCACATACACAATCTACATTCATCTATTTTTAGTTTGTTACATTTGCATTTAATGAATGTGCAAATAAGCAGGCAAAGGAAGAGTCTTTGTCCTAGAAGTTTTTTCTTTATATCTCCTTCCGTATTTTATTTGCTGGCTGAAAAATATGCTAAAACTGAATTTGAAAGATAATTAATGGACTTAAGGTCATAATTTCAGTTTCTCAGATATTATATGTTTTATATGTATTTTAGATTGATAATATAAAACTATTTTCTAATCTTTTCTTTTCGAAGGGAATATATGGCCTGGAAGATGCTGTTGCTGAAATAAAAGGTTTAAAAAAGCAACTCAAAATAAGAAATAGTGAAATTGAAACATTAATTAAAGAAGTTAACAAACTTGAATTTAAAATCAACGATCTTCTTGATGAAAATGAAGATCTTCGGGAACAGCTAGGTATGACCATATCAGATTTATTAGATAACGAATTTAAATAATATATTTAGCATGTCTTCGTTACTTTGCTTTTTCAGGGTTTTTTTAAGCTGTCTTGAGTAGAACTTGATAATTTCTTCATATGTAAATTTGAGCAACAAGCCTTCTGATTCTTTGTAGAGAGAATGGCTGATTAAAGCAATTCTAAACTTTGGTCTGGATTTTAAGGGCATTGAGACAGTGCTTAGCAGAATGACACTTTTACTAACATTGGTAGTGTTATTACCATTGTGGATGCATCTGCAGCATGGTAGGAATTGGGAGTGGAACGAACAGTGAGGAATTCTTTAACCATATGGAGGGATTTTTTTTCTTCAGATTTTGATCTTTATTTTCATTATATTAAGTTTACATATTAAATTGTTAATATTAAGGAGCTCTGTGTTAACTAGGTCAGTTGGATTTGTACAAATCTACTTCACTGTCTCCCACTGATTTTTTGCCATCCATGGTCACACTGTTTTTTCTGTTAGGGTAAGGAAATATTTCTGAAAAAGACCCAACCAGTCATGTATGCCTGAATACATGGCCCTCAAAACCAAGAAAAACAATATGGAGTTACTTCTAAGCAGTTCCGTTTATTGTTCCTCACCTATGGATAGAAATCTTGCCAAACTAAACAATTACTTACATCATTAAAGATATATTCAGAAGTTCTATGGAGGAGCTATCCCGATCCTCTTTCTCTCAACCAAACTAGCTAAATTTTGCTTTCACTTGCTATCCTGGGAATCCAGAATATATTCCACCCCAGTATATGTTTGTGTGTGGGAGGGTATACATGTGTACACAAATACACACACACACACACAAATACACACATTTATGTATGCACACACATATACACATATATATTAAGAATTAAGATTGTTTTCCTTTTCGGCATAGAGAACAAATATATGGAAATTCTGAGCTAATATTTATAGCTCAGGGTTTAACTACAGGATCTTTGGTGCTATATGAGTTCGGTGATTTTCTTGCAGATGTTTTGTTACCAAACTACGGTAACATTATTAGTGCACTACCAAGCTCCAACAAAACCAAGAACCTAATAGTAAATAGTTAAGTCTAAAAGAATTAGTCCAATACTACTATTATCAAAAGGTGGTCTGTTTTTGCCAGGTTTAGTAAGAATTTGCATTTTCAACATAACTGAATTTAGAAATGAATATTGGAGGAAAAAGAAAATGAATACAATGGCTGAGGTTTATGCTCAGTATAGATACTTAACTAAGAAACGTAAGAAAAATGTCAACAAGATGCTATGAGGGAACAGATACTCTCCCTCAATGCACTTTTCCATATCATCCAGTCCAGCAATTACATAATCAAATCTACAGATAATCTCTAATGCATGATCTGTTTCATTTTAGGGCTTGATCCTAAAACAATGATTGATTTAACTGAACTGAAAAATAGCAAAGTGTTAAAACAACAACAATACAAGGCTGAAAATCAAGTCCTGCTGAAAGAGGCAAGTAATAATTCTCACTTAATGCTTTTCATAAAAATTAAGGCACAAAGAAATAATGCTATTTAAATTCAATGCAGATTGAAAGATTAGAAGAAGAAAGAGTTACCCTGAAACAACAAATCCGTAAATTGGCTCAGGAGAAAGGAAGAAGAGCTGCAACTTTAGGTAAGATGGTACTTATTTTTTAAAAAAATAATTTAGCAATGAGATAAATAATTAATTGATTTTTCTATCATTCCCGGATCAATCTAAAAATATTTTCCAATATTTAGGAGTTAGACTGAATAATTCTATTATTTAATAATAATAAAGTCACGCAGAATCACTTTGAATAGTGAGATGGGAGGCATACAAATTTAATAAAAGAAATAAATTCTTAGTTTTATTGCACATGTTACAAGTATGATGTAGTATTTCATTGTGAACATAGTATTTTCCATTAAACTATATGGAAAAGAATTTGCTAAATCTTAGTACTGTGTTTGAGCTGTACTACATGTCTTTTTATTTAAGTAGTTTTAGTTCTATAATCTACATCAGGTTAATTAGTTCCCGCCTCTGCTTTATGTGACTCTTCACTTATTTTGCACAGTGGGATAAAAGTTTGAGCTGCTATTTTTTATATGATGTTGACATCTCCTGTCAATCTAAGAGAGACAAACATTGAGGATTTTTTTAACATTTTCTTTGGTAAAGTCTTTCTCAACTTTTACTTCCCAGATCCGCCCAAAGTTAATTTTGTCTGAAAATTTTGTTCCAAATAGGACTGGATGCAGATGATCTACAGCTGATTGATACTTTTACTGAAGATTTAAAGATGAAAAGAGAGAGATCTGAGTTAATGAGTACATCTAACTTTGATAAACTTAAAACAAAGGTAGCCATTCTTTTGAACTTCCAATTTGACTGAATTCTGAAAGTATACAGTTTAGAAATAACTATTTATCACACACTGTATAGAAGAAAATTATTTTAAAAACTGATTCATAATGTTTAATATGTTGTTATTTCCTTATGTGGCTCAGTAGAATATTAAGCATTGTTCATTTTGAGAATTACAGTATATATAAAAGGGAAAAGAAAGCATACTTTAGGATAAAATAATTATTTGTTTTTCTGAAAGATTTGTGGAATTAAATTGAGTTTTTCCAAGTTTGTCTGAAAAAGTGAAAAAGGTTTCTTCTCTCGTTCTCAACTTGTTCCACAGGTTGAAGATAACAGTGATAGTTCTAAGGCTTTTACAGTAGATGAGTTTTACAGTTCACTAGAGCAAACATCCACAGAAATTCTAGGGACAGCTTTATGTTCAGTCAGCAATAAGAATTTGAACAGCGCAGATTGTCCAGTTTCATTTTCTGTGCTGGAAAGAACTGAAAGGGCTGATAAAAAGCATATACGAAGAGAGGCAAGGGAGATGAAGAAAACAGAAGCTTCTTGTCACACCCAAATGCCATTGTGCTCTGTACAGAAACCACCCTTGGATTTTCAGGAAGGGCTGCCATCTTCTCTGCTCAGGAAGCCTATATCATCCTATATAGTGCAGGAAATCCTGTTAAAAAATGAGGAAGACAATTCTGAAATAAAATTGATGGATTTGAGAACAGATTTGCAAGACACCGGCAAAGACCTATATTTTTCAGAATCATGGCCAGTAGAGCTCTTGGAAGGAGAATATGGTCAGTCATTGAAGGCATATCAGGTAGATCGAGTTGAAAATCTCATAAGACAGCTGAGGAGTGAAATAATGTTCCTTAGGTCAGAGGTGAGACACCTTCCACATATATTTTTAGATTACTATCTCACAGTTACTAGTTGTCATAATAATGACTAGATCGTAATATTTATTTGAATGAATTGTCATTGACTGACTCGTTTTAACTGGACAAATGGGCATTTCCCTATTTTCACAGCAGAATTGTAATGCTGCTGTATAAGATTGTGCTGTGGCTAAGAAAGAAAGGGGAATGTACAACAATCCATCTATAGACGGGAGAATCTGTGTTAGACTTATCCAGCAAGCCTTATCTTAGTCTATCGTGTAAATGTTTTGGAAAAAAGAGATTCAAATAGGTCCTGCCTTCATAACCTCATTTAAAAAAGAAGGGCTAAGGAATTTCTATCTTGATTTTTAATAGTTTGTAGCCAACTCTCTAATTCTTTGTTCCTTGTATGTACCCTACAATTAAGGAGCTTGACAAATGTTGATCATCTAGAAATTCTTTAGTAATCACTTGATAGGCAACTATAGGTTGACAAGACATAGGTAGTATTAAAGCTTATTGATGCTAAGACATAGATAATTATGTACTAATTATTACTTATTCTTCAGAATGAGCAGATATTAAGAGACTTGTTCGCCAAGAGCACACTGAATAAAAATGCAGAGCTAGAGCTTGAAAGATGCAAGAGCCAGAAATTTGAGGTAGTTCAAGGTTCCAAATATAATATAAAAAACTTTGTGCTTGTAGCATGGTAAGAATTAAATTATTTCATATTTTGTGACTAATTACTTCCTGGCCTGTAGCATTTGACTATCATGTGTATATTCAAATATACTGTATTTATTCAATGTATTCAACAAATACATTGTTGAAAATTTATGACATGTATGTTTTAATTATGATTCTTCACCCTCTTAGTTAATGATTTATTAACTAATTCCATTTTTTAAAACTGGAATTCTGTTTTTTATGCTCATGTCATTTTTGTTGACAGAATGACTACCTTGCAAAGGAATTAAATGAACGAGACAAAGATTTGGAACAAAACAGGATTGTAATAATGAAACTGAAATCCAATTGTAAGCTGAATTTTTATTTTTTTAAAATTGCTTTAGTCTAAAGTAAAAAAAGAAAATGGTATTAAAATAATAAATGAAAAAATACATACAGAAAATTGATCAGTTTTCTGAATAATATTGATAAATATTTTCATTATATCAATAGAGTCACTTCACAAGCAAAAAGTGAATATTAGCAATCCAAAAGTGTTAATTCATAACCCACTTTCCTTTTTTCAATAACAGTAAGATGAGTTATCCCAAAATGTAAGTTAATTGCATGAATGTTTATGTTTATGTTTATGTTTATTTGATTTATATACCGCCCTTCTCCCCGAGGGGACTCAGGGCGGTGAACAGGCAGAGATAAAAAACATAAATACAAAATTTAAAACCAAATTAAAACCAAATTAAACAATTGCCCAACAATTCAAACCCATTTTTTAAAAAAATATATAAATCCCAGATCTAAAAATTTGGATTATACAATTTAAAATTTTCTTATAAAAAGGGGAGATACTATGCCAGGCCCGCTTGATGAAATAAAAAAGTTTTTAACTCACGGCGGAAAGCACGAAAGTCCGGGATCCGCCGAATCTCTGAGGGGAGATCGTTCCAGATAGTGGGTGCTCCCAGAGAGAAGGCTCTCCCCCTGGGGGCCGCCAGTCGACATTGTTTGGCTGACGGCACCCGGAGGAGTCCTTCTCTATGGGAGCGTACCGGTCGGTGGGAGGCTATTGGAGGTAGTAGGCGGTCCCGTAAGTACCCGGGTCCTAAGCCATGGAGCGCTTTAAAGGTGGTAACCAACACCTTGAAGCGCACCCGGAAGACCACCGGGAGCCAGTGCAGCTCGCGTAAGAGCGGTGTCACATGAGAGCGCCACGTCGCTCCCATCACCACCCGCGCGGCCGCACTCTGCGCCAGCTGGAGCCTCCGGGTGCTCCTCAAGGGGAGCCCCATGTAGAGAGCATTACAGTAGTCCAGGCGGGAGGTGACAAGGGCATGAGTGACCGTGAGTAAGGAGTCCCGATCCAGAAAGGGGCACAACTGGCGGATCAGGCGAACCTGATGAAAAATCCTCCCGGACACAGCCGTCAGATGGTCTTCTAAGGACAGCCGTGAGTCCAGGAGGACGCCTAAATTGCGCGCCCTCTCTGTGGGGGCCAATGATTCGCCCCCAATAGTCAGTGATGGTACCAGCTGACTATATCGGGACGTCGGTAACCACAGCCACTCAGTCTTGGATGGATTGAGTCTGAGCCTGTTCTTCCCCATCCAGATCCGCACGGCCTCCAGGCACCGGGACATCACTTCAAGGGCATCGTTGGGGTGGTCTGGGGTGGAGATGTACAGCTGGGTGTCGTCAGCGTACTGATGATATCTCACCCCAAAACCACGAATGATCTCACCCAGCGGCTTCACATAAATGTTGAACAGGAGGGGCGAGAGAACCGATCCCTGTGGCACCCCACATATAAGGGGCCTAGGAGTCGATCTCTGCCCCCCTGCCAACACCGACTGCGACCGGTTGGAGAGAAAGGAGGAGAACCACTGTAACACAGTGCCTCCCACCCCCAACTCTTCCAACCGGTGCAGCATGATACCATGGTCGATGGTATCAAAAGCTGCTGAGAGATCTAATAGGACCAGGACAGAGGAACACCCCCTGTCCCGAGCCCTCCAGAGATCATCAACCAACGCGACCAATGCCGTTTCCGTACATAAAGGTCAGACTTCCTTCTCAATGTTTCCAAATACGTCTTGCAACTTTTAATGTTGAAAGTATAATAGAACTATGTCTAAAAGGGGAGTCAAGCTTCTGCCTTGATATTAGATGAATACAGCTTTCTAATTCTGCATAAATTTAAATTTCTGATTGAAGGTCTGAGGCTCAATCTCTTAAAGTCAATAGAGAAATAAACATCAAAATAATTGTTGATTGATAAAACTGAAAGCTAGGAAAATTGAAGATGTAAATTTGATAATACTTTATGGATTTATAGTTTATAGTTCCCATAGGAAATGTAATTACATATAAAGTCCACAACAGTTAGTGGATCAACCAAAATTAAACTTGGTCTCTGTTTTAAATCTTGCAAACTTTTCCATAAATTAGAAGATGGCAAACTCTGCCATGAGGGACTTGTTGCCATGAGGAATATCCACAATACATAACAATAAATAGTAAACAACCCTAAAATTAAATCACATATAAAATCATAAAACAACCAACCAAAATAGAATTTAATTCTGTCATCTGTAAACCAATCGTGTTTTTAGCAATTTTCTAAAGCCCTATTAAAACTAATCAGATTTCAGGAGGCAGGGAGTTTCATAGCATTTACATCACCACAGAGAAACATTTGTGAGTCTCCAGACCCTTAACTTGTTGCAACAAAATTTTCCCCCACAACTGCCAACTGTCTGTTGTTTTCTGGATTAAGTGAAGCTTCTCTATGAATTTCAAATCTCAATATAGAATAGTACGATAGTGGCGATAAGGAGTCAAGCCACTGTTTCAAGCCTGTCTATTAAAAATGCACATGAATGTGAACTTGTTCCATTCCATGGTGTCCAGATGTGAACAATATGCATTGTAATTGTAGTGAAAGAGTTGGTACAAGAAAACAAGCACCTTCAACAAGGCATGAAAGAAATTTTACAAGCGATAAAGGATTTGCAAAAGGATCCAGGTGTGAAAGATGGAGAAAGTGCTCTTATGATTCCTAGTCTGGAGCGGTTAGTAAACGTGAGTCTCTTGTTTTATGTTAATTATTTAGCTTAGTCAAATCTCTCTCATTATTCAATGGATTTCATGTTGACGAGTTTGTTAAAAATAGTACACGAAATAGGAAAATATATCAGTTATGCCTCCGGCTGAATATAGCTGAAAGTTTTACAGAATTTGAAACGAACTATAGCAACAATAATCCCTATGTTTACAACCTCCAAACAGAATTCCTAAAAATGGGATTCTCCTCTAATGTCATCTAAAAGGCATGTACCATTTTTTTATGTCAACAATGAATGGTTTGGGATTAGGATCTATCTGGAGGAGCCAAGCGTTTTTACCCTTATCAGAAGAGACTAAAAAAAAGAGAGATAATAGGCAGTTGCTGAGACTGTTGCAGTCCATTCTGCAAAAATATAAACTGATCATACTTTGCATTGTAAATTACCTATTGTAATAGTTATGGAAGTGAGTTGTGCATCAGCAGTCTTTCATGAATGTGCCCATAACCCTAACCAGCACTATTATGCTCTACCCCTGTATTCATAGATCTATACAAAATGTTTCCTATGCTCTAAAGGCAGAGATAGGTTAATGGAATCTTACTAAGCTGTTTGTAGCTGTTTTGTTAGTGAAGATAAGTACAAAATAATGGCTTGGGGTGAGATAGAGACAAAGACAAATTGAAAAGGCTTACAGAAGGGACCAAAATCAATTACCTGTCAGATCCCCATATCTTATCTTGGAGAAAGAAGAAAAATCTCTAGTGAATGTTATTCCCTTTTAATTTTCTTGGTAATCTTTTGGAAATGGCAATGCCTGGTATTGCAGTTTGCACACAAATTGATTCCTTTTGTTCTCCTCATTCTTTAGAATTTTTTCCCAAGAGAGTTATAGAATAATGATGGTGTCTGATTTCATATGTGATATGTTTTTTATTCATTGCAATTCAGTGATATGTTTTATTTCATCATAGAAATAATTCTTCTAAACTATATTAAGCTATAGAACATTAAATGAATGTTCTGTTATTTTAATCTATGAATCCAAGAAGATCACTTGTTATAGTTACAGAAGATAGGAAGCATAGTCCCAAAAGTTTTGGAAAGCACTGTCTCATGGAGTACTTGGACTACTAATAGAGTTCTATTATTTGAGAGGAACTGAAAATTTTCCATAATTTAATTGAAAATACTTACTTTTGTCATGAATTAATTGTTGACAGGCAATTGAATTAAAGAATGTAGAAGGAACTTTTGATGCCAGCTTGCATTTGAAGGCACAAGTGGACCAACTGACAGGCCGAAATGAAGAATTGCGCAAAGAATTGCGAGAAACTCGGAAAGAAGCAGTAAACTTTTCTAACCAGCTAGCTAAAGCAAGTACAAAAGTATGTAGGTTACCTTGGCTTTCAAAATTATCTCTACTACTACTGGAAAAAAGTTAAGAGGAGTCCCATTCAGAGCTATTTGTGTTGCAAGTTGCTTTTAATGGAATTGCTTGTTTGTCTCTGGACTGCATTAGTGAATTATATCTGTTGTGAGTGACAGAGTGATGCTCCAAGTGCTCTTCTACTATACTTGATTTAAAGCTGTTAAAATATATGAAGTTTTACATACAGTATAGTGTGATTTGGTACTATGGATTTCCAGGGAAGGTTTTTTTAATTTATAACCATGGAATTTTGCAGTAGTTTTAGTGAGATGGGCTAGATAAAACTTCAGAGATTACTGAGATTTTTTTCCTCCCTGCATTGTTATTTTCTAATGTTTATTTTTCAGATTGCAAATCTAGAAAATGAAATTGATATGCTGAAAAAATCAGAAGGTGGCAACATAGTATTTAAATCACCAAATCTTCCAGAAGGGATGTCTTCTTCTAGTGTGAACATAATAAATTCCCAGAATGAATATTTAATACACCTTTTTCAGGTAAATAACATTAAACAAAACAGTATATGTATGCATTTCTATATGTCCAATCTGTCAGATTTTTTTCCATATACAGAAACAACAAAAGTTCTGGGAGAACATGCACATATAGTTTCTTCATTCATGAGAGTTAAACTTAATCAGTAGCTTTTCAATTAATATTTTTTCCTAAAAACTAGTTATAGACAAGTATGAATGCTTATTATATAATACATATCATACATACATACAAAAACAGCATGACTACATAAAATGAGCATAGTATTTTTTTAACATATGCTTATAGAATTAAATCCATTGCTGTTAAATATTAATTCACTAACTTCATTAACTTCAAGAAGACAGTGTTCCAAGTAACATTGGAATTGAAGTAGAGAGGTATCATATTTTTAATGTATGTGTATTATTAGGAATTTGAAAACAAAGAAAAGCTCTTCAAAAAATTAGAAGAGGCAATAGAAGAATATAAGAGAAAATTTGCAGTTATCCGCCATCAACAAGGCTTACTGTATAAAGAATATCAAAGGTATAATAATTTTTTCCTTCTGATTCTTTTTATTAGAAAGTCAAAATATCTTTGTTAATGGAAGAAATAAGAATTTTGTCTGATAGGTTTTCTTGAGCTGCCCTATGACCATAATAAATTCAACTCAATTTTTTAGTAGTTTTTACTCCTTCATGAATTCATATTGCCAAATTTTTAAATAGATACTCTTGTGTCAAAAATTAACCTTTTCAAATCATGATATTAGCTTTTTCTGCCTTAGACTTGAAGTAGTTATTCTGGTTGAATATGAAAGAAGAGGCAAATGAGCAGGACAATCTGTATCTTTCTATATTCAGCATCAGATAAGATACCAAATTCTGTCTAGATTAAGTAGTTTCTGAACACATCTGTTCACAATTATTACAGTACCTAATAAGGATTCCTGTCTCTTCTCTTCAGAGAAGATCTAAACCTGAACATTTAAAAATTTAATTAAAAGAAGTATTAACAAATTATTTATTTCCTTAATGAAATAAAATAGTGCTTTTCATTTGATTTATGACATGTGTGACTTTTTTTTTGCTAAATTTACAAAATCTGTTGAGTTATGGATTTGTAAAGTTAGACCATCTGCATTGTATAGTGCTCTGGTATTCTAATACTGATTATTTAGAAAATAATGTAGTTTAAACTTCTTTGGACTAAACATGAGAGGCAAAACAAAACAATTTGTGATACCAAAACATTCAATTAATACTGTAATATTCTTTCTTACAAGTTCCGTTTTGTTCTTTTTGAGAAATTGTTTTTAACTTTTTAATCTAAACTTTCAAATCTAGGCACCCAAACTTGTTAAAAATATATTTTACAGGCTGATAAAAAGGAATGGCTTTAAGTATGCATGCATTTATTGAAAAGCTTCTCTCTTTTTTTAGTGAAAGGGAACACTGGAAAGTTGCTAATGAGAAAATACTACAAGAAAAGAAAAGGTTGGAGTATCAAAAGGAGGAAGATGATATAAAAATAAAGGAATATACTGTAAGATTATTTTCATTTGGATGTAGTAAATTTTAATTTACATGAAAACAGAAAACATTAATTAACTATAATCCTAAAAATATCATTTAATAATTTTCCGTACAGTATTAGCAAGGGATCTTTGATTTGCTAAGATTTTCACTTTGCCCCATATTTATCACTAGATACAAAGAGGAATAGAGAGGAAAAGCTGTTTTCCTAGCTGTTAATGTACTTACTGTATTCTCCGAATAGATTTTTTTTGGGAAAACACTTGGGTCTGAGGAAAGGTGGAGTAGATTGATGGTATGAATGAAGCTTCATAATCTAGAATCTGTTAATTATGCATGAATTAAATACTTACCAAATGTTGACTACAATGTCTATAATACTGGAAACTTTCCACAGGATTTATTGGATGCGCTTGAAAAGGATACTGATGATACTAAACAACTATTTGCAGATTATAGTAGAAAAATAACTGTTCTGAAAGTCAATGAAAGATCAATAACAAGACAATACACAACATTACTTGAAATGGAAAGGCATCTTCGCAAAGAAAATGAGAAAATGAAGACTGAGATGATATCCATGGAGGTGACAGTTCGAGAGAAGATTGGATCTTTGCAAAGGTTCAAAGTATGTGTTACTTTATTCAAGCTTGTTCATCACACTGTATGGTTCAGTTATACATAAATAGATTGATTATGTGTTATCAAGTTTATGAATCCTGTATGTTACTGTAAGCTCTCTTATTAGATTCCTGAACTGGCCCCTGAAGTTTTCCATGTAGTTCTGATAGCTATCCATAATAGGGTCATTGTGTTCAATGAAGGGGGGGACCCTTTGAGATGCTGAGGCTATGAGGAGAGTCTGTACAAAGGAAATTTGCAACCGATCAGTTGGAAATGCCACTGCCCAGGAGGTGTCTGTAACTCATATTGTGTTATGAAAGTTCTCATCTTTTCTGGCTTCCAAACCTTTTTGGCAAGCTGCTGTGAGTTCTCTGTAAAATAGGCAGCGCTGCCGGAGCAGGTGTTGGTGCCGGAGCTATTGGTGTAGGGGGAGACTGAGGCAAATTCTGCATTTGTTGAACCAATTTGGAGCATCTTGGCTGACATATTGTATATCTTGGTTTCTGAACCATCCTGGCGGTGTAGAACAGCTTGTTCAGATGCTGCTCCAGCCTGCAGTTCAGATGCCATTCTGATGTTTTCATTGCAGTCCGTTAAAAAGTTTGGAGAGAGGAATTGACTAGATTAATATCAGGCGCAAAAGAGAAGGGCCACACAATTAAGTTCCAATTAAATTGATTTATTGCTCATGTCTATGCACAGGAATGTAGTCAACTAATGGTTAGCACTATCTTGGCGCTAGATTAGAGTTTATTTATCTAATTTATTTATAAATTATTATGACATGATAGCAGTGTTCCAATATCTCAGGGGCTGCCACAAAGAAGAGGGAGTCAAGCTATTCTCCAAAGCACCTGAGGGCAGGACAAGAAGCAATGGGAGGAAACTTATCAAGGAGAGAAGCAATTTAGAACTAAGGAGAAATTTCCTGACAGAACAATTAATCAGTGGAATAACTTGCCTCCAGAGGTTGTGAATGCTCCAACACTGGAAGTTTTTAAAAAGAGATTGGATAACCATTTGTTTGAAGTGGTGTAGGGTTTCCTGCCTAAGCAGGGGTTGGACTAGAAGACCTCCAACGTCCTTTCCAACTCTGTTATTCTATTCTATTCTATTCTATTCTATTCTATTCTATTCTATTCTATTCTATTCTATTCTATTCTATTCTATTCTACTCTACTCTACTCTACTCTACTCTACTCTACTCTACTCTACTCTACTCTACTCTACTCTATTCCACATTCCACATTCCACATTCTATCCCATCCCATTCCATTCCATTCGTATCCCACCTTTATTATTTTTACAAATAGTTCAGGGTGGCAAATATATCCAACACACCTTGCTCCTTCTATGCTCCCCACAATAATAACCCTGTGAGGTGAGTTGGACTGAGAAAATGTCTGGCACAAAGTGACTCATCTGGCTTTCAAGAAGGTTTGGATTTAGTCTCCTTGTGGCAACATAGAAACTGTACACTGATTCCTCTTTGGTTTCACTCCCAAGCCCTGCCACTCCTACAGATATATTTCTAGTAACTCTTGGAATAATAATTTCCTTGGGACCGTTGACAACATTTTCCTGAAATCAGTATTTAAGCTTTTATATTATAAAAAACATTTCCTTTTTTTCAATTTAGGAAATGGCAACTTTCAAGATAGCAGCATTGCAAAAAGCATTGGATGATAGTGTACCTCTAAATGACCTTGAAATGGCTAATAAACAATACAATGAGTTAACTGCTAAATACAGGGATATGCTTCAAAAAGATAACTTGCTTATTCAAAGAACAAACAATGTGGAACACCTAGAGGTGATATTTATATTTTCTTACTTTGAACAAACTTTATATTGTTCCCTTCACCCCTTTATTTACTTTTTGAGCTATTAGCAAATCCAATTGGATGCTTCATTATCACCAAAAATTAGAAAGGGAACTTTATGGAGTGGCCCCATGAAATTGCTTTTAAGTCAAAGTATATTTCATTCAGACCAACATAGAAAAACCAGTACTGTTACTCCATTCAATTTATATTTACATAAGAAAAATAATGTACCTTTACATGTTCCTTCATAGCATGAGAACACATCTCTGAAAAATCAGATAGAATCTTTAAATAAGGAACTAGAAATTACAAAAGAGAAACTTCATACAATTGAACAAGCCTGGGAACAAACAGCAAAACTTGGTAAGTAAAAAGATATGATAATGCATTTTACTTTTTTTCTGTAAAGGTAGCAAGTTGACAAGTTTGTATATATTTTCTCTTTACTTGGAAAGTGATGGAATACAAATTTTACATTCTAAGTTTAGCAAGAGTAAGATTCTTAATTACACCCATGAATTGAGTTGAACAAAGAACATAGTATTTAGATATATCTGTTTCTTTTCTCTTGTATTAGAACGTTAACATATGTTAGATGCTTTGTCCTATTTGGGAAAGTTGGTTTCTTCTGCTTTCAGTAAAAAAAAAAGAGATATTTCAAACTCACAAATGGCATTAGATCATCAACAAATTATTAATTGCTATAATTAAACAATGGTTAGATTGCTGGGTCATATTTCTGCTTTTTATATTAAAAGAATAAATATTTTGGAAAAATTAACATTTTGTTCCTCTGTAACACTAGTATTATGTTTTATTTCTGTTTAAGGTATGTAGTGCATCTGAGTAGCATTTTATTGTACATGATGATGATGATGATGTTGTTGTTGTTAGGAGACAGAGCTACAGACAAAGCTACAAAGGCCATAACCAACAGTGAGATTGTTTCTATTTCTAAGAAAATTACTATGCTTGAAATGAAGGAACTAAATGAACGACAGAGAGCAGAGCATTGTCAAAGAATGTATGAACACCTACGAAATACATTAAAACAAGCAGAAGAACGTAACTTTGAATTGGAAACAAAATTTGCTGAGGTGGTTATTAAGCTTTATTTACATAGCCTGCATAAAGTGTTTGATACAATTATAGATTGCGGTTGTATTTGTAATTATCCGTCATTGAATTAACTTGGTTTTTAAAAAAATCATGGTGACAGAGGCTTTTAGGGGCTATTGATTAAAACAGGGAGCACGTACATGCTCATGATCTATACTGATGTAAAAGGTGCAATAATATACATTATACGTTTACCTGTGAGTAGCTTCCATTGATTCAGTGAACTCTATTTCAAGTAAATAGGCAAAGGATTGTACTGTAAGTGAGTTTTGCTTTTGGAATCTAAGTGGATCTCATTGCTGCTTCAGGTGTCTGCCATTCATTCCTGCCTTTTGGATAATGGAATGGATGAAAAGAATTACAACTTTGTATCATCAGCTGTGATTGCAATGGCTTATAACTCTTGTAAAACAAGCAGCAACATCATACATTATATTTAATATATTATAAATTATTTTTACGATGCTGCTTGTTACATTCGACATAAAAAAATCAAACTCCTGCATGTATTTCAAAGAGAAATGTCTTATGCTGCAATGTAACATCCCACCCTCTAACAGTATAAACAGCTATCAGATTAAATACATACAATACATGTCTTCTCACCTATTGTCAGAAGTATTAGATTTAGCCTAGGTACTACGCACTTTACTAGATCTTTATTTCAGTATTTGTAGAGAGTATTTGAAGTTTTCATACATAAGATTAGTCAGTTTGTAAAACAGTATGCTTTGAATTCTGTGATGTAATTGTATGAAAACACTTTACCTAAACTTTTTGGCAAGTGTCATACACTAAGTGAAATATGCAATAGATATAGATTGTGTTCCAAAGTGAGTTTCCTTCTAGTTTAGTAAGTCACAAGGAGTTACAGATGCAACTGGAAAACAAAGCTACATTTAAATCCTAAACCCTAGTCAGATGTCTGTGTTTTAAATTTTATTCTTCATGTTTAAGAATATCATAAAAATGTACATGATAAAACTTATGCAGCTGTATGTTTAGACATTGTTATGTATTACCTCAGTGAAATTCATTTCAATTTGATCTTTCTTAGCTTACAAAAATCAACCTTGAAGCACAAAAGGTAGAACAGTCATTGCGAGATGAACTGTCAAACAGTGTGAGTAAAGGAATAAGTGATATGGATAAACGTCGAATAATGGAACTAGAGAAAAGTGAAACTGAACTCAAGATTGAGATATCAAAGTAAGTTCTAAACACTATCCCTTTGCTGAAAAAAGAGGAATGTGCTGATATTTACCCAGCAGATCACCTTTTTCCTATATATGTATGTCTCAAAATTTTTTTAATGGAAAAATATTAAGACAGGTTTTTTTGTTAAATTAACTTCTTTTTATTCCCAGGCTGTTTTACAAATTTATGAAGCTGGGGATTATTATAAAGGAAGCTTTCATGTGTTTCTTTAGAAAGCATTCTCATTCATTTTATTAATTTTTAATTTAATATAAAAGAAAATCAGTTATTGCAAACTGAAAGAATCAAATTCTTTACATATTACATTCAAGATTGAATTCTTACAACTTTCTCTGTTCTGTGTATTGCAGTGGACTGAGAGCCATTTGTTTATGAGCAGAAAGAATGGTTGATACTGGTATATTGTTATTTTAATAGTCCAATCTTAGGCCTTTCTTTCTAATCTTGCCAACTCTTACAGTATCTTTTACTTCTGCTATAAGGTTAAAGGAACTTTCTGATATTGCTAAGACACAAGTTACTGCATTGGAGAATCGGCAACGATCGAGAGATAAAGAAGTGGAATCGCTCAGAATGCAGATTTTGGACTATCAGGTGTGATTTCTGATACCCAGCATAGTTTTTACTGTTCTTTGTAGTATTATTCGTTTAAACACATTTAATTTATTTTTATTTTATTGGATTCTAGGTACAATCAGATGAAAAAACACTTATTGCAAAATTACATCAGCATATTGTGGCCCTTCAGGTTAGTGAGGCTACAGCTATAACTAAGTTGACAGCTGCAACATCAAAACTTCAGAAGACAGAGATCGCTAACATGCGCTTAGAGCAAAAATTGGATGACAAGGAGCAAGCATTATATTATGCCAGACTTGAAGGGAAGAATAGAGTCAAACATTTACGCCAAACTGTTCAGTCATTACGGAGGCAATTTAGTGGTGCTTTGCCCCTAGCTCAACAGGAGAAGTTCTCCAAGACTATGATTCAACTGCAGAATGACAAACTTAAAACTATGGAAGATATCCAGCAAGCTCAGCAGGAACGTCGAAATGCAGAGAACAGAGCAGTGGAATTGGAGATGAAATTAAAAGGAATAGAAGAACTAGTAGCCACTTTAAAAGACGCAAGAGGAGCACAAAAGGTTTGAGACATTCAGTCTTAAATTGAAAGCTTTTATATGTTAATCCTGCATATGCCAGATCAGGCTTTGGATATTATTCCCATCACCCCTGTCTATTTGAGCGTCTTTCTAGCCTTCTTAGTGGTGCACATTGATTTATATTTCTTTTATAAAGTCATCTTGTTAGTTAGGACCAAAATGTAAAGAGACTATTAGATATGCACTAAACTTTGTATAGGTACATCAAGAATTCCTTGTTTCAAAGCCTTTTATTCCTTTCTAAAAAGCTGTAACATTTGTTCAATTCTTGACTATCATGCTACTTTACTGAAATTAATTAATTGTGTTGTTTAAATTACTGTTGAGATTTGACTTGTTATAAATTATCAGGTAATTGAGTGGCATGTGAAAATTGAAGAACTTCGCCTCCAAGAACTTAAACTAAATCGTGAATTATCCAGGAAAAATGAGGAGATTAAATATTTAAAAAATATCCTCTCTGAATATGAACAGACAATCAATCATTTGGAAGAAGAAATTGTTCAGCAGGGCCAGGTACAGAAAAAATACCACCGTCAATTTTTTTCTTTAAAAAATTTATATACTCTCTATGAATATTACTGTTATTAATCTTTCATAAAAACATTTTTTGCATTTAAGTTTATTTATACCAGTGTGCTATAGTGCTGTCGTTCCTAGATGTCATTCTTCATTTAAAATTCTTACCTAATTGTAGTTCCATGAGGAGCGACAGATGGCCTGGGATAAAAGAGAAGTAGAATTAGAACGTCAGCTGGATATATATGACAGTCAGAAACAGGACATATTAAGTACAGCTCAGAAGGTAAATTACATTGATTTAATGCTATATAATAGAGCCATATTTTTTGGTGGGAGCTCTTTCTTTATCTTCCATTTATATCTCTCTTTTACAGTTTAATGAAGCTGCAGGTACAGTTCCAGATCCTAGCTTGTCTCTTCCACATCAGCTTGAGCAAGCTCTTAAAACAGTTAGAGAACAAAGTCGAACAATTCTGGAAATGCAAGCCACCTGCAGATCTGTAGAAGAGGTAATAGAACTACTCACCTAATTGAATCATCTGCTTTTAATGATGTTATCAGACCAAGAGAGGGAGAAAATTGCCACTCTTCAAGCGAATTTGGAAATGAGGGTGTTTTTAGTTACTTTTCACAAATAATTAACAATAATTATCACTTAAATGGTATATAAGCTGGAAACCTGGGAGTGTTAACTGAGATCAAAATTTCTTAGGTTTACCTAAGTAAAAAATGGAAAAATAGAAAATATTGTTAATGAAATTCAGCATAAAAATATCAATTTAATTTGATTTCTTGATAAAAACATTTTAACTTTTGTGATTACCTTTAACTAATAGGATGATCAAATTCTGACCATTTAAGCCTTAATCTGCAGGTTTAAACTATTTTGTGATAGTTTAACTTGTCAACTTACTAGTTGATAAATTAAAGTTCCTTTTTAGCTATGATGACAAACAAATAAACGTATTACTATTGGCATTTTGAATGTTATAACTGTCTCTGATTGTACAGGATCTAAGCAGTGAAAAATAAAACTAATGTCCTTAGCAAAAACTTTACCAGCTAGCTCCCCAAATTATGCCCTATAATTATTTTTTAATATTTTCTGTTTCCAGAGCGACTATCTAGAAAATCCTGAGTTCCTTCTCTTACAGTTGCCTCCGCTATCATTATCACCCCACTTTTATCCTCACCACCTTCCTCCCTGCTCTTTTAGTATTTTTAATTTGGAGAAAGTTACAAAGCTGCAGGTTCTTTTTTTAAAAAAAACAGAACTGCACATGTTTTATATTTAAGGCTGATCATATCACATTAGAAGCATAATTGACTGAAATGTCATGTAAAATGTACGTATTGCTGAAACTGATTCTAACTGATTTTTCAATAATATGGATTTCCTTGGTTTCAGACGCTAAAAGAAAAAGAAGCTGCTTTGTGGAAAGCAGAGCAAAACATCTTGTCACGAGATAAAGTCATAAATGAACTAAGACTGCAATTGCCAGCATCATCCGAGAGAGAGAAATTGGTAGCGCAGTTAGATCAAATTGATGATAATGCCCACCCCCATGCTCTGAAAATTGCACACCAGACCATTGCAAATATGCAAGCTAGATTAAATCAGAAAGAAGAAATTCTGAAAAAGTACCAACATCTTTTGGCCAAAGCACGAGAGGTATTATAATTTAGAACACTTAAATAAAAATGAAGGTGGAATATTTAGGTTTCATAATGGGATTTGTGATTAGGCTTGGGAAAAAAACTTTGTATACCAATACTTTCTGTTGCCATCTTCCTATTATTTCAGTTATTTTTCTTGAATATTTTTGTGCATCATTCATGAAAAACACTCCTAGATAGGCATACAAAGGAATGAAAGTTACAGGTTAATAGGGATGAAGAATAAAAAAGAAACGTAAGTAGGTCACAAAGTTATAAGTAATCTTATTTTGAAAATGGAGAATGTGAAGAGTTAGCTTGGGTTTCTTTGCATTTCGTAATAAGTCTGATTTAGTATTTGAATAGATTTGGGAAGAATAAGCCTGCAGAAACAAAATGAGTCTAAATCAATGAATGAATAAATGAATATGTGTGTTTGTGTGTATTCCCATTATCTGTTTTTATTAATTAGATGAAATAGCACAAATTATCAATAAAGTCTATTGTAACACGAAATATAAATGTATAATTTAGGAACAAGAAGAAATTGCAAAGAAACATGAAGAGGACCTCAGAGTTCTGCATCAGAAATTAGACGTACATGTTGACAGTTCCTTTAATAAATTCAAGCAAACAGCTTTAGTAAGTATAATACATTTTATTTGTTTCTAAACTAAATGCATGGCAGAAAGATAAAATGGGAAAATTATTATGGTTAATCGTGCAGTAAACCAGAAGTTTAGACTGGATTTGACATTTTTGTCCATCTATCAAGCCCTTCCCACAACCTGGAATAAGATGGTATTGTTTCATGGTCTTAAAGGTATCAGTGCAGGACGTCAGGTATTCAAATGAAGCTGTCTTTTGCAATTGACTGATGATTTTATCAATGCCAGTGGTGTTCAAGTGGTGCTCCAATTGTATTGGGATTGCGCCCAAGGCGCCTATCACTATTGATACTATCTGCTTTCTTTTGTCATACTTGTTCATTGTTAGGAAAGCTATTGATGGAAGTAACAGGTTGAGCTGACACTATTAACTTTTGATTTGGAGCAATTCATATGAGGAAATCCAAAAAAAAATTGATAATATTTGCTATTTCATTATGCAGATAAACAATAACTTGTACATGTAGTCCTCGACTTACAACAGTTCCCTTAGTGAACAAAATTACAAAGGCACTGAAACAAGTGATTTATGACCATTTTTCACACTTCTGAACGTTGCAGCATCCACATGGTCACGTGATTTACATTTGGATGCTTGGCAACTGATTCACATTTATGATGGTAGCAATATCCTGGGGTCATGTGCAACCTTCTGACAAGCAAAGTCAAGTAGGAAACCAGAGTCAGTTAACTGTGCTACTAATTTAACAACTGCAGTGATTCACTTAACAAATATTGCAAGAAAAGTCATAAAATGGGGCAAAACTCACTTTACAAATTTCTCACTTAGCAACATAAATTTTGGGCCCAATTGTGGTCGTAAGTTGCAGATTACCAGTATTTTTCCTTAATGTATCTTACCTAGCAAGAAAGCTTAAAAATACAATTTCTTTGCATTTTGCGTTTGTTTCTTTAGTATCAGGAGTTAAAATCTGTAATCTGAGGGAAAATATATCATCCTAATGATGACTTTAAGGAGAATATTTAAATCAACTATTGAAATTCTTGTGACTTTGAAAGTTCCTAATTTTGACAGATGTATATGTTCTGAACTGAGAATTATACAAGCTAAATTAACTTTTTCTTACAAATGTATTGGCAAGAAACTTCTATTTTGATGTTAAAATGAAATAAATGAGTACAGAAAAATTTATTTCAATCTTTGTTGTTCTACAGGAGTTGATTCAAAAGCCTTCTTTAGCTGTTCCGGCAAGTAAACATTTAATTCATCTGGCAGAACTGGAACAAACTATAGCAGAACAGGACAGCTCCCTTAATTCCCTTCTCAGCAAATTAAAGAAAACATCATCTGATTTACAGAAGCAAAAGCAGATAACTGCAGTAAAAATCAATGAGTTTGATAACATCAAGGCCCAGTAAGTCTAGCCTGAAGTTGTGATATTAGAAATTCTTGACCTGTTCTCTTGACTTATAACTGAGTTGTGTTGCATAAATAATTAAATTTTGAATTGATTATCCTTATATAAATTTAAAATTAGTTGAACAACATTTTTAGAGCTATTATCATTGTCTCACTCCTCACTTTTTAATAACATGACTGAGTTTAGTTATCAGTAAATTAGTTTAATTTAGTAAATTCGGATATAAATATTTATGAATAATATTTGAATATTTCTTAGTCTACCTGTGCTAACTGAGCTGTGCTCAGTTTAATAGAGGAATTCAGTTTTATATATTATTTTATTGCGCTAGGCTTGAGGAGAAGCATCAATGTAGAGTTAAAAAACTGCAAGATGAAATAGAAGAATTAAGGAGTTTATTGTCAAAAATGGGAAAAGAGCTACTGAATATAAAAAGTGAGTTGGAGATACAAAGACAAGCAAATAATAGGTCTCCAACAACTACAATGAAGAATCTCGTGGAACGACTAAAGAATCAGCTAGCTTTAAAAGAGAAGCAACAAAAAGTAAGTATGATTAATTCACAATTATTTGAGATTGTGGATCTAGGGAGGGGATAGGTGCAATCATTGACAAGCTTCTTGGTGATGTATACTATGCAAAGACTGCCAAAGCCATTTTATAAGCCGTACTAAATGCTCCCTATCTGCCAACACTTTTACTGAGCTGGCAGACTTCAGTGTTTTAATACTGGTGTAGCATTTTTTATAAATTTTAGGGATGTGGTGGCTCAGTGGGTAAAACACTGAGCTTGTCGATCGAAAGGTCAGCAGTTCAGCTGTTCGAATCCCTAGTGCCACGTAACGGGGTGAGCTCCCATTACTTGTCCTAGCTTCTGCCAACCTAGCAGTTCGAAAGCACGTAAAAAATGCAAGTAGAAAAATAGGGACTACCTTTGGTGGGAAGGTAACAGCGTTCTGTGCACCTTTGGCGTTTAGTCATGCCGGCCACATGACCACGGAGACGTCTTCGGACAGCGCTGGCTCTTTGGCTTTGAAACGGAGATGAGCTCCGCCCCCTAGAGTCAGGAACGACTAGCACGTATGTGCGAGGGAACCTTTACCTTTACCCTTTAGCATTTTTTCCCTTTGTTCGCCTACTTGCTTTGCATGATGTATGATGATTGCAAAATAGATAGTCCTTTCATTTCTTTTTATCCCAACCTGTACAGTGCCTGAGATATCATATAAATATGCACACACACACGCGTAATCCTCAATTTACAACAGTTCACTTAGTGACCATTCAAAGTTACAACAGCATTTTAAAAAGTGATTTATGACCGTTTTTCACAGTTATGACCTTTGCAGCAGTCCCATGATCATGTGATTAAAATTCAGATGCTTGGCAACTGGTTCATATTTTTTTTTATTAAAAAGTTTTATAATAAAAAAAAAATTTCCAAACATTTTCTCCCCCAATCCCCCCTCCATCCACATTTTTAATAAACAGATACATTTGTATAGCTTCTTTCTCCCAACCCATCCAACCCTCCCCCTCCCCACCCTAGACCTCCCAAAGCAGAAACAGGGTATTGCAATGATAAACATATGCTAAAATATGCTAACACACTGTAAGGTTCAAAATTTCCCATAACTCCTTTAACTCCCCTTATTTAAATTCATCAACCTCCCTAAAAATATTACAAACACTAATGAAAAAAGAAGAAAGAAGAAAAACCTAACTGGATATCTCCCAAATTATCCAACACATTCTTTTTCAACATCTATATCAACATCATCGTAGTTATTCATGCTTTTTACTTATTAAAGTTATACATTAAAAAAAAGAAAAAACCCACAAACAAAACCCTAAACTTTTTAAATCTAAGATTGTTTCTATTAATATAAGTTCAACACAAACACTATTCATTTACAACATTTCTATAATAAAACTAAAATTGTTATCCATCCTTTTTTGTTAAAATTAAACATTTTAAAGACCTTAGACTTTTTATCTCCTAAAATCATCAATGGAATTTAAACCATTTCTACTAATATAAATTAAAAACTTTCCAAAAAGTATCCTGCAAGTTTTTAATTAACCATTATAGTACTTCTCTCCTGCTCTGCTCAGCCAGCTTCTAGATTTCGGTTAAAAATAAAATTAAAAATGATTCTTTAAAAAATATTTTACCTTGAGATGGTTTGATTGCTGGTGTGGTCGTGACGTCTTGCTCTGCATCTAGCAGAGTCGTTCCAAGTCCGGAGCTGCTTGGCTGGTTTCTGGGGAGTTCCCCTTCTTCGCATCCCAGAGTTTTCTCTGGGAGGCTTTGGGGAACTCTACCCCCACCAGCCTGCTCTTCACTCTCCCCTTTGCCCGGGGAGAGCTTTTCCAAGCTTCCCAACAGCGATTGCCTGCTGATTGGGAGCTTTTACAGAGCTAGGAAGCGGGCGCCTATTTCCAGGCATTTTCAACGGGCCGCGGAGCCACCGGAAGTCCGCAACTGGTTCATATTAAGGACCATTGCTGTATGCCAAGGTTATGTGGCCTTTTGTGACCATATGACCAAGGTTTTGCAACGTTTTGACAAGCAAAATCAATGGAGAAGACAGATCACTTAACAACTGGGTTAGTAACTTATTAACTGCAGTGATTCACTTAACAACTGAGGCAGGAAAGATCATAATGTGGGACAAAACTCATTTAACAAGTGTCTCACTTAACAACAGAAATTTTGAGCTCAATTGTAGTTGTAAGTTGAGGATACACACACACATACACACACACAATTATACACACACTTATATAAATAATGTTACTTACAATTAAATAAAATTTTCTCGAGCCTTATTTATTAATTTTTGGAGTTTATTCCAAAGATATCACTCAAAAACCTCAGCCAGAAAAGGTTGCAATTTCAGTTCTAGGGAAAGTTAAATTCTGGGTTTATTTACATATACAAATACAATGTCAGTTTTTTTTTTAATTTGCAGAGCTTATTTGTATCTTTTTAATGATATTTTTAGGCTTTGAGCAAGGCACTTCTGGAACTCCGAGCAGAAATGACAGCAGCTGCAGAGCAACAGATAATTTCTGTAGCATCACAAAAGGAGGCACATATGAATGTTCAGCAAATTGTTGACAAGCACACAAAGGAATTGAGGGTAAAAAGGAATCAGCATTTTTGTTTGTTTTGTCTTCATACCAAAACAGTGTCTAACAGCAATAAATCCCACTTTGCAATTTTTGTCCAAAAAAAGTTCACGATTGGAATGGAATCAAACTAAAGCTGTACCTGCTCCTCATTCAGCAACTACCTCAGTTAGCAACCATTCGGAAATATGGTAATTAAAAAATTATTTTCTGACCAAGGCATACATTTACAATCAAATTTTGTTCATCTGTCAACAACACATGCCAGAGTGAAAGCAATATTGGTGTAGCTATATGAGAACTTTATCTGAATGAGGTAGCAACAACCAGCAATCCTCACCGTGGCTTTCAGTTACATGTTTTAAATTTATTGTATTGCCCATCTCTCTCAAAGAGAGACTCTACATGGTATACAATTCCTGGTGGCCCAGGACCTCAATTAGTTTTGGACTCTCCAACATCTTTGATATTGGATATTCCAACCTGCTGAGACACAATTGTTCTATTTATGTTTTGTTTTTTTAATAATTGAGGAAAAGCTAGGAAAATTACTGGTCTCCCAAAAGTTTTTCTAGCCAAAAATTAAGAACTTAATGGCAATTATTAATAAAAGGGGATCATTAATAGGAGAGGCAAGCTAGAATAAACAATTATTTGGATAATTTCTGAAACTTTGAATTGAGAAAGCAAGATATGAGTGATTGCTATTTATTCAAAAGTTCTGGTTTAAGTTATTAACAGTTATCTGATACAGTTTTTGAAGGACATCTCATCAAGCTTTCCAGAGGGCATTCATCTTTCTGGGTTTTAGATGAACAGTATTTATTATGAAATGGTTATTTGAGGCAGAAATATCATTTTCTTTTATTTAAACATATCTATAACAGGTTAAACAGGAAAAACAGTTTCAAAAGATTATATATCAGTATGCTATAACAATAACAGTCACATACATTTCTGCTATATCAGGACATCTGAAATAACTGCTTAAATAAGTCTACCTGGATTATACAAAAATAGGAAGATGGATGTATGATGCTCCGTATAACAAAAGGCACTTTCCCAGAAGGAACCTGGATATAGAATAATAAATTATTTTTACAGTCAGAAAGAAATATAACAGCTAAAATACTATTTCTGTTAGTTTGCTGCCGCATAGTCAAAAGAATACCATTTGAAGTGTAATACAAGTACTGCAAATTGAGCTTTCACAGGAAGATATTTATTAACATAATGTATCAGAAAAGAATATGGTTCTGAATGTTTTCCTAGAAAAATAATAATAAATTGGAACATCATAATATTTTGCAACTATTTTGAATAATTAACAACATCTAGAGTATTGCAGTTCGGTTCTTCCAATGGACTAGCAATTCAATTCAATTGCATTACAACTTTAGCCAAGAAATAAAACAAAAGGAAAGGGGGAAAAAGTAAATTTAAAAAATCCAAATACAGTGGTTCTTAAAAGTTTGTGAACATTTTGAATTTTTTGGTATAATATTTTTAACTGGTTTGTTAAACTGGGTTCTCTTTATTTAGTTTTAGGATTTAGGAAAACAAGACTGGTTTTAAATCATATTTACACAGAAATATTGAAAATTCAAAAGGTTTCAAAAACTTTTAAGCATCACTGTAAGAGTTCTTCACCTCAGTCATTGATCTTGGATGGCCTACAACATGGGTGTCAAACTCGATCGCATCATGTGATATCATGTGACTTTTTTTGCCTTTGTGGAGCTGGGGTGGGTGGCCTGCGCATGATGCATCTGGCTTGCAGGCTGCTAGTTTAACATTCTTGGCCTACAACAATAAAATATAAAGTCATAAGAAAAACATATAACCAAAACAGAAACTCATAAAATCAATATTAATCCATAAAATATTATTACCAGATACTTGTATATCGTAGCCTTGACTGCCTCCAATGTTGTTCTCTAGGCCTTATAGCAGATGTTTTTACCTGTTTCTTCCTGCTGTAGGAATGGCTACATTTGATACGCAACCGGAATCTGAGCAGAGGCTTTCCTGGTCATGGTGTCCATTTTCTATTCAAGCAGGAACCATGAAACTAGGAAATCCTCTTAGAGATCCTCTTCTTCTCAGATAAAGCGAAATGTAAAGTCACAGTCAGCAAAAGTAGATAATATTGGGAAAGTGGATGCAGTGGTAAAAAGCAATTTATGGCTTTGAATTGGGAGCCATAAATACAACTGAATTTTCTTGTGTTTTGCGACTGGGGTAAGATCCTATCTTCTAATGCCAGAAATTAATGCTTTCAACCTTTTGTTCCTGATGAATTTAATGCTATCATTTGTTCTTTGGTTGTCCTAAATAGTAATTAATATATATATATATTAATTTCTTAGAGTCAGGTTGAAGATTTGAATGACCAACTGTTGAAACTTAAAGATGCTCTTAAATTAAGCAAAAATAAAGAGAATTCTCTGTTAGATGATATTGATGATTTAAATCAAGAACTTCAGAAAAAAATGAAAGCCTACACTAAAGTTCTAAGGGAGAAAGATGATATGGAAAAAGAGAATGAAGAACTGAAAAAGCAGAATAAAAGATTAACCAGTTCAATTCAGGTAAATGGTCCTTTTTGTCATTGGATATTGTTTGTGGGTTTGTTGGCTGTTTTGTGTTTTTAGCACTGCAAATGATCATCCAGTCATGAAACAAGTCACTCTGCATTCATGCAGAAATCTGCTTAAAGCACATTTGTTACATCATCTAGGTTTCTTTTTTAAGCCTGAAGAATACTGTCAAGATTCCAAGTAATACCTCCCATTCAATAAGAACTCCAAGGCAGGCAATTTCCTCAAAGAACATTTTATTGGGACATATCAAATTGGCATGTTCCTGGTGAAAAATCGGCTCTAAGTTCCCACTGGTTTTTCACTCAATTAAAAGTAAAACTTTGTCACTCCCCCCCCCGAGTCTCCAGTCACATGGTCCAATCAGCATACAGTCCAGTTGCTAGGTGACCTCAGTCTCCACCTTTCGAACACCTGCACCAACATCCTTGATTCCCAGGGAAAGAATTTTATTTAGGCTACAATACCCCAGCTATCTCTACACACCCCTCCCTGGCCCCTTCACTCCAGGCTGTGTCAGCCCTGAAGCAATGAGAAGAGAAACCTCCCTAGAGAAAATGGCCATAGTTTGGCCAACTTCAGGATTGACAGATGCTTTCACATGTTTCTTGCATCTTGTTCTATGTCATTTCAATAAGTGAAATTCCAGTTACATATATAACAACATTTATAGTCACAAACTATTAATATCTTTGCAGTATCCACGTTTTTCAAACAAACTTGCAAATTGCTAATTATGAAATACTCATACTTTTCAGACTTTATACTAAAATAAAGTATTATATTTAAACCAATGCCTTTATACTAATGCTGTAGTACTATGTCATGTACTGATGTACATGACTACTGTGTACTGTGTACATGACTATGTCATGTTGTGATGTACAGTAACTACTGTGTTTTCCCAAAAATAAGGCAGGGTCTTATTTTCTTCTGACCCCCAAAATATGGCCTTGGCCTTATTATGAGGGGTCTTATTATTTTTGAGGTGCAGAACCTCAAAACCTCAGGCCCCAGCAAAGGAATGGTGCCGGAGTGCCGACCAGCTGCTGTTGCTGCTCAGGCTGCTGCCTCTAGCAAATGTGGCAGCTGCCCAATGCCCGGAAACTTTTCCTTTCTTCCACCCTCCCCACTCCCATAAAGTTGGCAGGGCTTGGTTGGGTGGAAGGACACTGCGGAGGAGGGTCCCGAGTCTGACTCCCGAGCCGAGGCAATGCCCGGTGCGGAGGAGGTCAAAAGGGAAGTGAGCAGAGCTCACGTGGCACAGGGTACAAAGGCCAACAACATGTGTTTTCTCAGACTCGGCCACGGCTGACATCGGCTGGGGCGTCTCTGGCCAGCTCTGCTGGGCTCTGCGGCATCCTGGACGAGAAAGGCTCCAGAGCACGAAGTGGGATTGCGGTGGGATTGCGACATCACCGGACACTTCTTTTTGAAGCGCCAACCCAGGGCTCCGTAGAACCGCAAGAACAGCGACTATCAGCTGTCTTGCGGTTTGGAAACTTTCCTCCTGGTAAGAGGGGGGAAAGTGAGTAGACGGGTGGGGTAGAGCTCCCTGAGAGTGCCAGATTTTTCCTATAATCTGACGCTCGAAGATGAGAGCTCCCCGTTAAGCCTGTCAGTACTCCGGACCCTGGATGTCTCTGCTTTGCAGAGCTAGATGTCGTTACCATCCCAGCAACCAACTTTAAACAAATACTTTTTGAATCAAGCTGGTGGAGCATAAGCAGCATGAATAAAACAGCAAGTATTTTCTTTTTTTTTTAACTCCAAAGATTTATCTTCTTTAAAAGATTTTCCTTAAGCTGAAAGTGAAAGCAAGATGGCGTTTGAGTTTCAACGGGGCGTGAAGAAGTGAAAGTTAAAAGTAATTATTGATAAGCCCCTGTTTGAAACGTAAAACTCTTTTTTGTAAAGTGGATGAAACAAGAAAGGAAGTAATAATAATAATTGAAGCAGTAATATAAATTACAAATTGCAAAGGGTCCTTTTTTTTTCTTTTTGATACTTTTTTTCCCCTTTTCTTTCCTGTCCTTTTGGAAGGGAAGGAAGAAGGGGGGCAAGATGGCTGGTCTTTTTGAAAGCAAAGAAAGCAAAGGAGGGTTAATTAACCCTCAGATATGGTCTGATTTTGAGGAAGCTTGGAGTTCAATTACCTCTGCTTTATTGGAAAAAATTGATACTATATTTCAAGCTTCTCAAGCTGGAAACAATGAAATACATGGAAATACTGAGTTGCAATCTAGCAGTGGGGGATTGAATCAAGAGCTGGGAGATAGAAAAGAACAACAGCCTATAGTAGTTTTTTTGGGGCAGAGAAAGACGGATGCTGTGCAGAATAAGGAGCAAGAAATTTTGGAAGCTGATGAGATTTTGGCTACACAAATTTTTTCTTATAAAATCCAACCTGCATTTAAAGAGCTGTTTCCAGAAGAAGTTATATTTCTGCAAAAAATTTATAATATGCAATCCCAAAAAATGCAAAATTTTACTGGAGTTAAAAAAGGCAGAGGGATCAAAGTTAAGAAAAGAGTTCGTAAAAAGGAAAAGAAGAAAACTGGAGATATGGAAAATAACCCTGCTTGATGAGATGATGGTCCTTAAAAAGTATTGTTTAAGTGTTTAAAGATTTTGAACTTTTGGAAGAAAACAGCCAACAGCTTAATGCCAGTTAACTAAGCGATGAGCGACGATGAGGAGGTAACCTACAGCTGTATTGGAATATTTTGAGAGGAATAAACAGATCACAGCAATGCTGGTGTGTTGGGCTGTGAAATATGCCTTGACCTGAATGATTTGGAATATTTTATTAAGGACTGTAATAAATTTGGACTTAATTGCAATCGCAGAAGTTTTATTGAATACAGTAAATTGGAGTTTCCTGTTTGATGGTAATAAATATAAGGCAAAAGGACTATGAGCCTAGGGCAATTGCAGTTGATCTGGTGGTTTCCCTAATACGTCTGATGAATTTATTAATCTAATTTTTGACTGGATTTGATGGATACTATTTGAAATACAATTACAAAGTCACTCGGGGGGGGGGGTTATATAAAGAAGCAATTTTTATTTAGGTGGGTAGATGCAAATGAAGACATTCTATATGCTGTTGGAAGATGTGAAGATAAGATGATTAGCAACTGGTTTAATCTAGTATGAAGAATTTAAATGTTTGATATAGCTATTAAATGATGTTTTTAGTTGATTTGTTAATATGTATTGATAAATTAATAAGAGGTTTGATTATTTTTTAGTTAGAAAAATTTTTCTATTAAGTGTTTTAATTATAATTGGACCTTGATGGTTTAAAAGTGGAGGATGGAGGAGTTTATATAGTATTTTACTTTAAATTTGGGCTTTTTGAATGAGGTTTTTTTTGTTTTTTGTTTTGTTTTAAATGAAAGAAGTTACAAAATATCTTGTTAAATTGTATAGACCTAATAATCTGTTAAGTATCTAATAGCTAAATTAAGTAATGATAGGTTTGATTAGGTAATACTTAATTGTTTTATTAACTGCTGTAATTATAAATGGATACTAATTTTGTTGAATTAGATGGAATAAGAAGAAAGAAGACTTGCTTTCCTTTTATCTGTTTGTTTAATGATTATGATAAGTGAGAAATGGAGTTGAATTTAGGGAATTTGAGCTGTATTTTATATTTTGTATTTGCTCTGGGAAGTCGGGGGGGTGGTTGGGGAGGGGGGAGAAAACGTATGTAAAACTTTTAAAACCTTTTCAATAAAAAAAAAAAAGAGAAAGGCTCCAGAGCACCAAGTGGGAAGGAGGCAGAGTTTCTGGCAAGCTTGTACGCAAGCAAGCGCCGCGTGATTGGCTTTGTGTGTGAAAGGAGGGTGAGGGGGCAGGAAAGCGCGGCAGGGCAGCCCTGGGGTCTTCTTGGACTTCCTCTTCCCCTACCCCACTTTTCCGGCTGCCAACCAAGGCTGGGTGGACTGGGCTGGGTTGGGCTTGCACGGCCACTCTCAAAGCAGCCAAGGGGGCTGGGGTGGAGGTCTCCGCCCCGAGGGTTGCCCAGCCAGCCTTGCCGAAGTTCTCCCAAGTCCCCATTCCTCCCCCAGCCAGGGATGGGGGATGGTTGCAACTCCTGGAGCTGAAGTGGAGAACAAAAGGACGTCTGGGAAGAGTTTAAAAGAGAGACTCCAAGGTGCTAGTTCTCAGGTTACACACCGCTTGGGGCGGAGGAAAGGAGAGCAGGAGAAGAAGCACTGGCTTGGATTGCAAAAGCCATGGACTGGCTTGATCGCCTTCCTCTTGAAGAGCCTGCAGGGCAAACAGGAGATCTGGGGTTTAGGCCAGTGGCAGAATTCTTGCTTCTCCACCGCCCTGCCCCACCCCTCCCCACCTGCCCCTCCCCCTTGCCAGCCGAGATCAACAAGCCAGATTCGGGAAGCTGAACGCGCTGTCGCCGCCCAGGACAAGAAGAATGTGAGAAATGGGTGCTCTTGCAGTGCCTCCTGTCTCTCTACTTCTCCTGAGTGGCAGCGGTGCATCCGGCTCACCGAATCTGGCCTGCTGATCTTGGATGGTAGCAGCTCTGGTGTTCCCCCTCCCTTTCCTCCCCTGCGCATGCGTCTAAGTATTTGGGGGGGAGCTTATTTTCAGGGGGGCTTATTTTAGCGCATGCGCTCGAAAGCCCAATTAGGCTTATTATCTGGACATGTCTTAGTTTAGGGGAAACACGGTGTAATTTAAGCTATTCCTTATTTTTCAGGGCAAGGCTGATGAACAAACTCTAATAGATGAACTTCAAAGAAAAATAAAAAGAATGGAAACAGAGCTTGGAAAGAAGAGTGATGAATCAGAAAAAAAGAATCCAAGAGAAGACAAGGTATTGAAAGTATGATATAAAATGTCCTTAGACAATATGACTTATCTTTAACTTGTTATGCCCCTCCCATATTTTGTAATTATATATGGTATTTTTATTAAAAGGTATGTTATATATAGTATTTGTTTATACATGCAGAGGCACATATTTTCAAGAAATGTATGCTTCATTAGAGACTGATAAATTGCCAACCTTTAAAGGGGAAGATTGTTCATTTTGTTTTTCTTCACTTTATAGAGCCCAAGGGAAGAATTAATTAAATGGGAGGAATGTAAAAAATGGCAGACCAAAACTGATGGGATGAGAAACAAGCTGAAAGAAAAAGAAAAGGAGATAGAATCCCTAAGCAAACAGCTTAACACAATAAAGGAACTTTTTTCCAAGTTAGTTTGATGTTTTCCATTTTTTATTATTTATGATATCAAAACTTATTGCAGTTTAAATGTATTTGATAAGAATAGATCTCCTATGAAAAATATATTCTGAGCCATATGTTTTTCACATTAATAAATGCATTTTACAATCTTACTGCTTCATCAGAAATCACCACAAGGAACTACTAAAAGTAATCATTAGCAAAAATTGAAATTAAATATGGTGCAGAACATTCATATATAGCTGGCAGGGTTCCGACCGATGCCTTAATTAAATCATGAGCCTTGAGCCAAGCTTCAAAAGAAATCCAGTTATTTATTAGGAGCTTCATGTCGGCACGAACATGAATTCAGTAGTAATATATTAACTTAAATAGCAATGTATCTTTTTTAGAAATTGCTTCTAGAGCACACATTTGAAAATGCTTTTGTAAAAAGTGTTTTTCATTGAAAAAAATTGAAAATGAATAAAGCTGCAAGAGGAAGTAAAAGGTTTGTTTTAATGGATATATATCAAATATATGCATTGTTTTAATGTATATATATCACAGATATATGTGTGTGTGTGACATTTAATTTTACGTAATTTCACATGAAAGCAAGTGTGCTGTTGCACTCATAAAAATTACATATTTCAGGGCTGAAAAAGAAAAAAATACTTTGCAGAAGAAACTCAAAAGCTGCAGTGTCACTGTTGATCATGTTATGGGAGTCAGAGCATCTGAATCAGAGCAAGAATTAGCAGAGCTTCGTAAACAAAATATGGATCTGGAGAATGAGATTGTTCACCTGAAGTAAGAAAAAAAAATCAATTTTATTATCTTAGGCATTAAGCTGTTGTTAAGCAAGATGTCATGTGACTGCCCATGTAATTGCTTTGCTCAATGACCACAGTCTAGGCATTTCCAGTTGCTGATATTAAGTTATCAAGTATGTTGTTAAGCAGATAAATCCCTGGTAAGGAGTGTGGGATGCCTCAGGAAGGTAGTGTAGACTCTGGGAGGTTCTGTTTAGTAGCTGAAAATTCCCCCTGCCCAAATCCAAGCAGGATTTCCAGCCCCTGAGAAACACTCATGCACAGCCTGCACCAAGCCAGTTAGAGGTACCCTACCTGAGGTACTTCATGCACCTTACTTATAATGCTGGCTCTCTGCTTTCTGATTGTCATGTCTCTAGGGCTGCCTGAAAGAACTGGCTGCCAAAGGAAATCAGCGTCTCCCTGGGTGGAAGGGATCAGCTTCAGCCAGGTGCAGGAACCAAGTTCAGATCTTCAGGATCTGAGTCCTGTTTCTCTACCCCACTGAAGGAGTTAAGATCCTCTCAATGCAGAGAAGGGAACTCCTTCAGTAGGGTGCAAAAATGGAGTTAAAATGATCAGGATCTGAATTCATTTCTCCACCCGCCCACAAAAAAAGGAAGCTGACATTCTTTGGCAGGCAGCTTTTTCAGACAACCCCTTTACTAAAAAGGAATACCAGATGCAAGTTGCATCTGAGGAAGTTAGCTATAGCTCATGAAAGTTGAGTTTTCATTTAGCAACCAAAACTGGGACTGATGACTTGGTCGTTAAGCAAAGCAATTACTAAGTGAAAATCAGGTGACTGCAACTGTGCTTGCTATTTTACATCAGCTTTCCTTTAACTTACAGTGTCAGGATACGATTCCAAACAGCAGGGAAAATTTCCAGAACTTGATTCAAGTCATATACTTTTCTTTCTTCATTCCTCTGCTCTTTGGAATGCTCAACCTGATGCTGGGATAATTAGAAAGAAGGAAATTAATCTTCTTTTTATATTCATTTGGGAGAAAGGAATTACTAGAGAGTAAGCAGGGGAAAAATGGGGAATGCATAACCCTAACCTTAACTCCTACTGTTTGCCTAGTGAGGTGCTTAGGAGGCAAACAAAAGTCTTTAATGTAAAACTTAATTTTTAGGCAGCTGAAGGGCTCTAATCAATTAAGTTCACAAAGCTGAGCATGTTAAGTTGCAGTTAGCACTTTTAGAGATGCACTACAGAGAAAAGCAGCATAAGAAGAGATAACTTGTTTAAGAAATCTTTCCACTCTGTAAGGAGAGAGGGAAAATGGATCAGGCACAGAACAATGTATACTGACTGAGTGTAATGGTGAAAGAGAGAGGGGGGGGAGGAGGAGGGAGAGGGAGGGAGGCAGAAAGGAAGACAGACAGACAGACAATGTGAGAGTTATAAATATGGACACTGATCTCAAAGTTACTTTTTCATTACTGTTGTAACTGAGTGATCACTGTCTGAGGCAGTCACTTGAGGATTACCTGTAAACATTTCTGTATTAACTTTTGCTCCTTCATTTTGGGAGGTCAGTATATGGAGAACAGTTCTGAAATTCATTTTATAACTGACATATTTTTTTCTTCCAAAGAATTCAGTGATTTTTAAACTAGCTTACAATTCAATGTGCTAATACTCCCGTCGATGATTGATGTTGAAAAATTGAATGTTTCATTTTTTTAATATCTGGATGGAGAACTTTTTATGAAATCTCAGGACTATGGATTAGAGACAATTGAGAAGCAACTGAGAGGAATGGCAATTTTGTGTTTTTGCTAATAATTATTCATTACAATGTATATAAATCAGAAATCCAATTCAACTCAAAGAAGACTTCTTCTTTGTAACTAATGTTACAATTTCTTTATACGAAATATGAATCATTTGTCAAATTGTGCAGTTCTTAAATAATCTTTTCATTTGTATATCAAGAACACAATATGCTGTCCCTCGAGATACTGTTGTAGAAGATTTGCACTTAAAAAACAGATATCTACAAGAAAAACTACTAGTACTAGAGAAACAGCTTCCCCGAGACACTTGTTCAAGGCCATCGGTAAGTTCAGCTTATAATCATACTTTTTCAAGATAAAATTCATTGCTAGATTATAAATACAGTTGATTTTGTCAGTATTTTACAATTATTTTAATACAATATTTTGTGTTATTTTTTTGAACATAGCACCAACAATTATAATAGTATATTTCATGCTATTTATTATTTGGAGAACCAGCTTGTGTAATTGATCAGGCATTAGGCTGGAGACCAGGAGTTCTAGGCCACTTTAGGCACAAAGCATCTGGGTGCTCTTGGGCTATTCACGTCTCCTAGGAATGGTCATCCACTTTTGAAAAACTTTGTCAAAAAAATTGCAGGAAATTGTTCTGCAGTTGTCCAGAATTCAATATGATTGAATGGAAGCAAAACATATTATTGTATTTATGTTGTTTCTGTAAACTATTCAGGTTGCTGAAGTCTTTTAAATAATAGACTAGATTTACTTTTTAGACATCTTGGGTTTTATATGCTGCCTTGGCAAGATCATGTTTTGGATAAAAAGTGCAAATAAATTTGAAAGGATTGTATACACATTTTCTTTATAGTAGCAGTTGCTCCTTTGCTTCCTGTCATTATGGGTAATATAATTAAGGTTCCATTAAGTATTCTTTAATACTTAATTATAGTATTCATTCTTTAATTAATACTTAATTAAAGATTTAAGTATTCTTTAATACTATTGCTATTAGTAAAATACTTAAAATGCCAACTATTAAGCTTCTAAACATTTATAACTTAACTTTCTTCTGAAGACATCAGGGATAGGATCAGATGATCAACATCAAAAAGAACAAGAGCTTCAAAAGGAGAATCTAATATTGTCATCTGAAAATATGGAGTTACGATTTCAGTTAGAACAAGCCAATAAGGACTTGCCAAGATTAAAGGTATATTTTTATTTTATAAATCTGATGGTCTACAGAAAATTACTATGTTTCATATTTTTAAAAAATGAATTTATAACAACTGGTCAGATATATCAATGGATCAATTTCTGTATACCTTAGATTATTATTGGAAATAAATTATTTCTCAATGGAATTGTTTTATGAGATATGACTATGATTGTAGATTATACAGTAGCCTTTGTTTCAAAGAAATTCATATGTGCATTTCATTAAAATTAATTTTGATCAGGCAATACATTTTAACATAAAATATTTATACAATTTTGTTTAGATTCTGGATTTACATATCAAAATCTGCTGGGTACATGGTTCCTTTTCTCTCAGTTATGGCATTTGTCTTTATACTATTTTACTGTGATTATAAAAAACTAGTTTTATCACTGATTCCTCCTTTTTCCAAAAGCTTTGGAATATTGATATCTCTACTGATGAGTGAGAACACAATCCTGATGAATTATTACCCTGAATAACATTGTATTCACATTCTTCTTTCATAATGTAAATTATCTGATTCAAAAGATAACAGATTCTTTCACAGAGTGACACAGTGTTGGTTTGGTATTATGAATGTAAATAATTACGGTAGTTAAATACATACTGTAAATCATTAGAAGAATTATTAGTGAGTATGTATTTAGTACATAACTGGAAAGAAGTTCGTTGTGAACATATAATCTCTTGTTGCACGTATCCAGATACCTTTGTAATAGGATGAATATTGCAGAGAAGCCTAACTTCATTATGCATATTTTGAATTTTCCATTTTACTGTACATTTTTATTTTTAGAAGAAGTGTTCTGTAGAATGAGATTATCATTTTATTTTTTCAATAGAATCAAGTAGCTGATTTAAAAGAAATGTGTGAGCTCCTGAAGAGAGAAAAGGGAGAAGCTGAGCGGAAATTAGGCAATGTCAGAGGGGTAAGATTATATGATAGAATTTGTAAAAGGGTACAGGAATGAATTTTATAAATACTAAGAATTTGTATTAACTGCTTTAAAATATAGAAGATCTTTGGCTTTCAGCAATGAAGAGTTTCTTATCCCAAGGTAGAGAGATGTGATTTGTTTTGCCTATAATAGTAGAGCATAAGATTTACTAAAAACTGAGTTAAAATTTAAAAAGGAATAAAAATAATGTATCAATTACTATATCAGTTGTATTTGGTTATATGTTACAAAAATATTTTTTTTTCAATTCTATCTTCGTACATAAGCAGAACTGTATCATGTCAAAAAAACCAGAAGATTCCATTCACACCAAATTCACCAGTATTCATTTAGCTAAATGTAACAATCCAGAACCAAAAACCCCTTGGAGTCTATGTAGTAGCACAAGAAGCAGAGTTGGTGTAGTAGCAATAGCAATAGCACTTAGACTTATATACCGCTTCACATTGCTTTACAGCCCTCTCTAAGCAGTTAATCTGGAATCTCATTTTACCGACCTTGGAAGGATAGAAGGTTGAGTCAACCTTGAGCCAGTAAGAATCAAACTGCTGGCAATCAGCAGAATTAGCCTGCAATACTGCATTCTAACCACTGCGCCACCACAGCTCTTAGTAACTAGTCCCATCCAGGTTTTTAGAGGAAATAAGCCTGTATGATTCAGGCAAGTTTTCATTATTACAATATAATTAAATGACTCCACAAAACGTACAAAATGAGATATAGAACATGGAGACTGATTATAATAGAGGCAGTTATTTGTAACCCTTAGCTTCTGTTTATTCAAGCAGACAGCATTTAATCTACTTCTAATTTCAGAATAAGCATCTATTATCACATGAGGGGATAAATTAACATAAATGTCTTCCCACAAACATCCAGGCTGCAATATCTCCTAGCTGTAATCATGAAAAGTGTTTTTTCCCATAGTTGTATTTAACTGTAAATTTTCATAAGAACACAGAGTCCTTAACTATATTAGAAATATGTGGGAATGAAGCAAAATCTGCACATTCAATTTTCTCTGATGATTAGTAGGGACATTAATATACGAGTAGGTGTAAATGACTTCTCGTAAGTTATGCTTTATAGATTTTCTTTGTCACAATATGAAGCCAAAATAGGTTTGCTTTCATCTGCGTGTTTCACTGCAAAAGAATTTGTTCACATCGCTCCTACAAGTACATCTTGCAGTGTTATAAAGAACAAAATAGGAAAAAATGCTGCTAAATAATTGGTTTGCATTTATTATTATACCTCATATTTTTGTATTATTTAACTATAGAGTGATTAGAACCATGTATTCTAAACAATACCTATATTGAACTAAATATCTATAGCAAGCAGATATCACAAATAAGAAAATTAATATAGTTAGAAAATATTTTATTGGAGACTTTTTATATAATGAAAATGGTATTTCTAGATTAATAGAAATTATAATCACATAGATACTAGCCTTAGTCTGTGAACATATGTGTATGTATATATTAATCTCTTATTTCTTCATGTAGGCTGGAAGAAGTGGGAAAACAATTCCAGAATTAGAGAAAACAATTGGCTTGATGAAAAAAGTTGTAGAGAGAGTCCAAAGAGAAAATGAAGAGCTAAAAAGGGCCCCTGGAGTAGTCTCTAATGAAAAAGTTGCCAGACTTGAGCAAGAAAATGAGGACTTAAGGGTAACCTATGCTATTATAAAGGCTTTTTTGTTTTAATATTTAATCTGAAAAATATACAGTGATTTATGAAGGTGGTCTCATTACTCCTAAGCTTACAAAGGTCCCTTGAGACCAGGTTGAAGTTCTTGGGATCCCAGAACTCATGAGATAGCTATCTTATTAATATCTTATCATCTATTATTCTCTCTTCCTGTTTTAGTTCTACTTTTAGAAATTATATAAGTTTGGATCATCCTAATTGTTCTAGAAGTTGGATTATACAGTGTACGTGAAAGAATTATTCTTTTTTTAAAAAAACTATATTTTAAGTGAATACAATACGGCTCTGTAAAAATTGATAAGACCTTTATCATATACAAATAAATACTTCGCTTTTTCAGATTTTAATAATATGAACAATTTGTGGCATAATATTCCTTTTTTCATTTATTCATAAAATACTAAGTCTGAAATGGAAAAACTGAAACTTCAGTTTGGAAGTGAATTAAGTGCACGATATGAACTGAAGACTAAAGGCACAGAAAAAATCATTGCTGAAAATGACAGAATACGTAAAGAGCTGAAAAAGGTAAATACATAATGTATAAATATTGTATGACAAATTTTCAACATAGTTTGATTCTATCTAGGGTTGGGTGACAACATTGGTTGCATTTTTTATTATTAATCTATATTATTTCTTAATCTGTAAATTATTATTTGTAATATTAAAAATTATAGATAAGCAGGGCTCAGTATTTCCTGTTTTGAAAACAGAACCCTTAATCTTGATATACAAACAAATCATGGCTTCCCAATTAATAAAGATTAGTAAATTAGAATAATTAAAATAAACCACATTCTTTGAGATTTAATGGAAAATTAGTTTCAAGAAATATGATTTGTTGTGGCACATACATCAGTGATAAGAAAGGAACTCGCAGGCATAGTGTTCATTACAAGCTTAATTTGGAAACGTTTCAATTTGATTAACATATATTTTTTGTGCCAATAGGAAGTAGAAAATGCAGAAAAATTGCGAATGGCAAAGAATAACCTTGAAATAATAAATGAGAAACTGAATGTGGAATTGGAAGAGACAACAAAGAAATTAAACTTAGCAGAAAGCAGAATCCCAAAACTTGAAGACGCTGACACCAAGAATTGGAAATCCATAGTTATAACAAGGTACAGGTTGTTGTCTGTTAACAACCACTCATTCAACAACCTAAATTGCGACAGCGTTAAATGAGTGATACTTTCAACCAATCCTTGGAGTTTCAATTTTTACAGCACCTCCGTAGTCATGTGGATGTGATCTGGGCACTTGACAACCCAGCTTTTACAATAGTTGCAGCATCCCACAGTCACATTTTCACCATTTCTGACATTCTCTGCTGGCTTCCTACAAGCAGAGTCATGGGGAAGCTGACATGGAAGATTGCAAATTCTGCTGCAATTTTTTCTCCTCAGGAAGTCACAAGATCTTCGCTGAATGGCCCGTGATTTTCACCTAGCAATGACATGGTCATATGATGTCTTGCTTTATGATCACAATTTAGCAATAGAAATTATCATCCCAATTATCATGATAAAGTAAAGGATAACTCTGGAGCTAAATAATGGAAAATAAATATATATCCATTTCCCCCAAGATTTCAAAAACTGTTAATTTATTTTTCAAGTTTATTGGCACTTTTGAATAAATTTCAAAATTTGGAAACTTATTGTTAATGAAAAACGTATCAATTAATAGCAGGTTTTTGCAACTTTGGAATACATACTTGGGCATGTGACAAGGTCCTTTTTCTTATTTATAATATTTAAAAAGTTGATTTGGGAAGCTATACAAAACGTTCTTCAGAATAATCATGTTGAACTGTGAATCTGTGTCATTTATTGTAGATGTATGTATTTCTGTCCATACACCATCTGTTCAATATGAACAATTCAGTATGTATTGTGTATCATGTATGATTTTAAAAAATTGTAAACCAATTGATAAACCAATGCATCATATACAATCTTATTTTCTTGAATAATATTATTTTCTATTAATGAGATCAGTTGGAATCAGTACTGTCCATTATTTTTATTGTTTTACTTTCAGGATGTTTGAAAATAAACTCAAAGAAATGGAATCTGAAATTGCCAGAAAAAACCAAACCATTAGTGATCTTAAACAGAAATTACAAAAGTCAACAGAGAGTGGAGATAAACATGAAAACTGTATTGAAGACAATCTTAAAGAACAAGTAAGATTTTATTTTTATTTGTTTGGTGCCTTCAGGTCAGCTGCCTGGCAAGTCTCTGCTATTTTCTTGGCACATTTTTTTCAAAAGTGGTTTGTCCAAGGTCACCCAGCTAACTTTGTGGCTGAGGTAGGACCAGAACTCACACCTTAACTACTATGCCAAACTAAAGTAAAATTTATTGTGGGCATAATGGGAAAATGTGGCGTTTAAATTTTATTGATAAGATGCTTTAATGCATTTTCTTCCTTTGTAAGCGCATTGTTTCTTTTCTTTTCCGAGTGGTATCTAGAGAGCAGGTTATTCTATTCCACTCCTGGTTCTCAGATTACTGGGGGAAAACTTTCCAGAATGGGTATTTCTGATCAGGAGATTAAAACTTTATAAATCTTTTTAGAATCCTGTCCTTTTTATTGTTCCTGATTGGCATGGACTATTTTATTGTATATTGCTTTTAATCTCTTAGTATTGTTTAATATGGAATTGGGATCAGGCACGCATACAAAAGTCACAGAGGACATCTGAAGGCTCATTCCTTCACAATTGCTCATTTGCTTCATTTTGCAAAACAATTGTCACTGAGTTCTTTTATATACTTTTTAAATCAGTTTGAAGATGAGATTAAAAGTAAGGATCTCTATCCCATAACAGGACAATCTCCTCTTCTGCAGTAAGCTTTTCTTTTTATCAATTTATAAATTAAAGAATGGCAGAAAAGAGAAATGACACATTTCTGCAAAAGATACCTTATAGCTTATTTACGTTATTTTACTTTGTAAGCTGAAAGTGGCACATATGAAAATTGAATTGGCTTGGTGTGTTAAATTGGCAGAGTATCAAAATCATCTTGTAAATTTCATTATCAGTGTGGACTTCAGATGGGCTTTCCTCCACTTCAGTCCAATACTTGAATCATTGCACTGAAGTCTATTCCATTAACTTAGAATTTTCTCATACTGAGAAGTTCCTAATATTAAAATAAAACTTTTCTTTTCATGCAAAGGCTGAGGTCCTCAAAAGTGTTCCCGAGGGTAGCAGAACAGAGCAAGAATATGCCAGAGAAAATCAACTTCTCAGGTAAAGCACACAAGTTTCCTTTGTAAAACAACAAAAACATTAGCAAAAGCTGCATCGACTTCTGCTCTTTGTTTTGTTTTCTTGTAGATTAACTAATGATCGTTTGGAAAAGGAAAAAGGAGAACTAATTTACTTGATGGAATCTTCTCAAAATCAAAGAAAATTTAAAGGAGATGACCTTGCAGCTGGTAATATATACTTATATATTCTAATTAAAGAAACCTTTCAAAAAACCATTAGCAGAATTTCATCCATAAAAAAAGGCTGCCAACATAATCAGCAATCATAGTTCCTAACAAATTACTCCCGATAATCAAGAAACTTTTCTGCATGGGATAAGATCTGATAAATGTTTATATTTGGAGGTGGGAGACAAAATCCATAGATATTATAACAGACTATTAAGTAAAATGTCTTTCATGAGAATAAAATGGAATAAATAACATGAATGGAATTTTTACTCTTTGGAACATAAAAAGTTAAGTTCAGTTAATTTGCAAATCTATTCTACCAGATTGCATTAAAACCTAATAATCTGTGTTGGTGTTTAGATCTAATGTTCTCAAATCTCTTACTGCTGGGATCAGGAGACATGTGGGGTTGTGCGATTCTCCCATAACATGTAAAAGCCACTGACCTCTTACCTGGATCCGTCCCAGTCGGGCTTCAGGCCTGGGCACAGCACGAAACGGCATTGGTCATGTTGGTTGATGATCTCTGGAGGGCTCGGACAGGGGTTGCTCCTCTGTCCTGGTCCTATTAGACCTCTCAGCGGCTTTTGATAACATCAACCATAGTATCATGCTGCACCGGTTGGAAGAGCTGGGGGTGAGAGGCACCGTATTGCGATGGTTCTCCTCCTTTCTCTCCGACCGGTTGCAGTCTGTGTTGGCAGGGGGGCAGAGGTCGACCCAAGTCCCCTCATATGTGGGGTGCCACAAGGGTCGGTCCTCTCACTCCTTTTGTTCAACATTTATGTAAAGCCGCTGGGTGAGATCATTCGGGGTGAAGTACCACCAGTACGCTGATGTCACCCAGCTGTACATCTCCACCCCGGACCACCCCAACGATGCCTTTGAAGTGATGTCCCGGTGTCTGGAGGCCGTGCGGATCTGGATGGGGAGAAACAGGCTCAGGCTCAACCCATCCAAGATCGAGTGGCTGTGGTTTCCGATGTCCTGATATAGTCAGCTGGTGCCATCGCTATTGGGGGCGAATCATTGGCCCCCACGGAGAGGGCTCGCACCTTGGGCGTCCTCCTGGATTCACGGCTGTCTTTAGAAGAGCATTTGATGGCTGTGACCGGGAGGATTTTTCATCAGGTCCGCCTGATTCGCCAGTTGCTTCCCTTTCTGGATCGGGACTCCCTACACACAGTCATTCATGCCCTCGTCACTTCCCATCTGGACTACTGTAATGCTCTCTACATGGGGCTCCCCTTGAGGAGCACCTGGAGGCTCCAGCTGGCGCAGTGCGGCTGCGTGGGTGGTTATGGGAGCGACATGACGTTCCCATGTGACACCTCTCCTGCGCGAGCTGCACTGGCTCCCGGTGGTCTTCCGGGTGCGCTTCAAGGTTTTGGTTACCACCTTTAGAGCGCTCCATGGCTTAGGACCTGGTTATTTACAGGACCACCTACTACCATAAACAGCCTCCCACCGACCGGTACGCTCTCATAGAGGGGCTCCTCTGGGTGCCATCGGCCAGTGTCGGCTGGCGGCCCCCAGGGGGAGGGCCTTTTCTGTGGGGGCACCCACTATCTGGAACGAGCTCCCCCCGGAGATACGGAGGATCCCAGATCTGCGCACTTTCCGCTGTGCGCTTAAGACTCTCCTATTTCAGCAAGCCGGCCTGGCCTAACCTTTTCCCCTTTTCTTTTAAATTCTTTTAAATTGAAATTTTTAATCTGCTTTTAAATTATTGGGTTTTTAATTGTCCTGGGCTAAACTATTTAATTTGGTCTTATTTATGTTTTAACCTTTGTATCTATGTATTTTATTCTGTGCCTGTTCACCGCCCTGAGTCCTTCGGGAGTAGGGAGGTATATAAATCTAAATAAATAAAAATAAAATAATAAAACCTGTGCAAACATTAAGTAGAACCAATGTTAACTATAATTAAATATTACCTATATGGCCAGTGTTGCCATGAATTGCTAATTATGATTAATGGTCATGGGAGTTCATATAAGGTTTCTGAAGTCCCTTCTGTAGTCATGCCAATAGCTCTTTTGTATAACTATTTTCAATTGATTATCAATTATATAAGTAAGACAGAATAAAAAAAGCTAATACCACACAGCTGTTCTCAAACATACTTCTTAGATATATGAAAATATGTGTATTCATTTGCATTTATATCTGTAAACTTCTATTTGAATACTTAGAGAAGACTGGAAACTACAGACTAGTGGCAGAAGTAACAGATCTCAAGACACAGCTTAAATCTTCAGATTTGGAACAGCAACGACTTCATGTTAGTACAGTAATTTTTCATTTCATTGGTCATTTACAAAGGCTTAGAAAATATTGCTACATTGAAATCGATCATTATACAGCATTTCATTGCTAAACATTGTCACTTTTCAAGTTAAGCAAAATAAAATTTTCAAGACAAATTTCCCTTATATTGGATTGTAACTAAAAAGTAGAGGCAAAATGAAGTTGATGTTGTGAGGAATTGGTTAAATTATCTTTTGTACTTGTACTTTTCAAAATGTCAGATTGGAACTAGAATGTGAATATATATGTATGTTTTTATTCACAGGGCATGAGGAAACCAAGAGTACATTTTGAATATAGGAAAAATGTAACGATATAATATTGTTGTTTGTTGAAATTAATGGATTGTGCTGAACATACTTATGTTTGTGTGTGTGTTAGGATTAATCTATATATTTTTTTTATTAGGAAGAAATCAAAAAGCTTAAAAATGAATTGGACCACTTTGATCCAGCCTTTTTTGAGGAAATCGAAGATTTAAAATATAACTATAACGAAGAAGTTAAAAAGAATATTGTCTTAGAAGAGAAATTGAAAACACTTTCTGAAAAATTTGGAGTTCAAGTAGACATTCCAGGTAGAATTTCTATTGACTAAATAATACTTGAAGAAACATTTCCAAGAAACTTGCCAATACTGTGTATTTAGAGATAAATGAAATATCTGACATGGAAAATGAAGACAAGCATGCTCATGAGTGAGGTATTTTTTCCCCCACTTATTTTAAAGTCAATAAAATGCAGGTTATAATTTTTATAGTTTCTTTCAAGTCTTAACAAAGTGCCTGCCTCATTAATCTGGTTTAGTATTTTCACAAGTTTAAAGACAAAAGTAAGAAAGATTAAAGGAACTATAATAATGTAAAATTACTAGTTTTTTAATTGTGCTAATTTATTAGTATTATATTTATTTTTCTATGTTTGAATATTATATGAATTGTGAATAAAGCAATATGCTATATTCCTAATTTAAAATGTTTAAGACAAGTTATGTTGAATAAAAGAGTTACAAACTTCAAGATCATTTTTCATTAGTTAGATGTTCTTGAGTAAGATAAAATGCTTCTTTGTTTTAACAGGATTGGAGTTGTGCTTCCTTATATTTGTTTCAGAAAATTAGGAGATGTTCTACATCAGATTTTAGGAGCCCGAAAGGGGCCATAGCAGAATAAATCACTGCATAAGCAGATATTTGTTCATGATCCTAATATAAATGAAGTTCTACTACAAATATTATAGGTATTTAAGATAATTAAAATCTCTTTATAAATGAAGAATCTTATCTAAACATTTTAAAAGAGATGCCAGAATGGGGAGTTGTTCCTTAACTGTTCATAATTAGTGCAGGTGTTCCTTTCTATAAAAATGCATGGAAGTAAAGAATCAGACTGATTCTATGTATTTTAAGTAAAATGATTTACTTACATTATTCATGACTGATTAATATTGAAATATTATGTTCTCCAATGCTGGTAGCAGTATGTAAACTACCACAAGATCTTACTGTAAGGTTATATAGTTTCTAAGAGTTTCCTTCTTTTTTATGCCTTCACTGCATAAAATCTACTAAAGTAAAATATTACAGTGCCAGCAAAAATAGATACACTATTAGGTTTTTTTAAATGAGGTATCTGTACGTTTAAAACTAAAAGAACCTGTGAGACTAATACTTAACTTTCACTGCTTGAATAAAAACATATTACATCTTTAGGAATTGAAACAATAAAAGTGCGGAAAAGTTAAGGTTTTCTTTACAGCTTTTCTGCTAAAGTTTCTCTAGTTATGTACGTATGTGTGTATGTATGTACATATATACATATATAATTTTACAATCAAGGATATGTAGACATAATACAATTTATATTACAGTTCAACAAACATTTTAAATATCTTTAGATTATTATAAATGAAGAAGCAGACATACAGATGATTCAATATATTTTCTGAAGAGACCCGGTCATAAGTCACTTATTATATCTCTAAGACTACTAAATCTTTGTCCATCCAACTTTGAAAAATAATGAAAAAGAGTCTTTGGTTCAAAGTTGTACTTGGCTCTACTGAAAGTGACAGTAACTGGTTTTGATGCCAAAGAAGGATCCGCAATTGGCCAGGACAAGCCAAGATGATGTCTGTGAAGCTATTTGAAAACGGAAAGAAAAGCAGTTAAAATACTGTTTTAACAGAGTATAATCTGTTAATGACAATACTTGCAGAAAAGTATATGAACAAAAAAGCAAAGAAATAAAGACTATGAAAAGTATTTGAAAGAGATAATTTCAAAAAGCATGTTACCACAAGCATTAAAGCAGCTATGTCCTTTGAAAGATTGATATATATTATATATTTTGAAGGGTTTTCTCAGCACTTTTCTTTGTACATGTGCACAGAAATTTTCCTTTCCTGGCAGTCTTGGCAAATATGTGTATTTTGAGGTAAGAGTAACCTAAGCTCCAGGATACTAGGCTTTCTGAACATTAACGGGGGGGGGGGGGTGTCACAATTTCTTAATGAAACTTGCAGGATTACCTTGATTAAATTTCCATCAGGACAATGCCACACAATTCCTTCAATCTTCCCTTCTTTGCATCCGTCAAGCCAAGCCAATATATCATTGTGATTTATTGACGGTGCATTTTTAATTTTAAATGTTCCATGTGGCACAAGAAGGTGTATAGGATGTTTCTTGTTTCCTAAACCTATTAAAACATTCAGAAAAGTATGAATGCATATTTTATTTTATTACAGAAACTCCTCACAATCTGAATTGTTCCTTCTCCAAAATCCCATTATATGATAATACTTGCTTCCATAATATATTTCCACCACTATATGTATCTAGGTTTTTCATTTATCTTGTCTAAGATAAATAACTTGGATTGAATTGTCTAATAGTTTATTACAATCCTTTATTTCATCAAAGTCATAGAGTCATAAGTCATAACATATGTTATTTCTACAATTGAACACTTCAGAAAATAACCTAAATACTAAAATTGGGAAAATAATTGGAAAAAATATTCCTGTTGCTTAATTCATTATTGCATGTACATAACACCTGTCTGCAACTCTTTAAATTTGTCATATATGGCTGCCCATGCTGCTTTAAACAGTTACAGATAAATGCTATGTTCACGATTTGAAATACTGGATTTCCTTTCTATTTACCATATTTTTCTGAGTATAAGACGCACCTACTTTTTTTGGTGAGGAAAAGAAGAAAAAGAAATCTCCCTCTGCCTCTGAGCAATTTTGCCTACTTGCAGCAAACAGCCTGCTTTCATTTTCGTTTTCAGCATAGCTTGATTAGCACAAGGGGAAAAAAATCTGCTCTAGCAATTTACCTCTTTGCAGCAAGCAGCAGAGCCTGTGCTGAGAGCAAATCAGCTGAGTTGGGACGCCGATCCAATCAACTTGTGCTAATTAAGCTGTGCTGAAGCTGAAAGCTGTTTTTTCTTGCTTTTGCTTGCAAGGAGGTAACTGCTGCGAGGCAGAGGCCAAAGGGTGGGGGCCAGTGGGTGGGCAGGGCTACATTCGATGTATAAGACGCACCTAAATTTTTATCCCTTTAGGGGGGAAAAAGGTGTGTCCTATACTCTGAAAAATACGGTAACTTCATTATACTTTTACTGTGCATTTTTCATTTCTACATTATTACATTTGTAATTTTAGTGTAATGGTTTTGCTATATTGTCTGATTTTTTTAAAAAAATGAGTTGAAGTGCTTACCATATGGATTTGCATTAATATTTGTACCAATAAGTTCCAGTGTCTGCTCTGTAAATTCACTTAAAGGTACTGAACAGATTTCTAGAAGATCAGGTTCCTCAGCATGATGCTTCAGAATGAGAGCAAGTTCATACTCATAATCAACAGCAGAAGAATGCCAACAATATAGTTTGCTGTTTTTTTCTACTGGCACCCAACCTGATTATTATGAAACACAATGTTAGTATTATCTTGAGATTGATTGACTTGATATATGAATAAAAATATTAGTGAGATAAATATAAGTTTTATTGTACAGAAAATGAGTGATTGAAAAATAATCACTAATCAACAGTGGGATTCTACTAAGATCCAATTTTATTTCAATTCAAAAAGGGAAAACTCCATAGCTTATTCTCGTGTTTCAAATACAAAAAATCATGAAACATGGGGTTTTTTTCCCACTTGGAGCACAGAGGTATTCAATATTAAGTACTCCTACTAACTCAGAAGCCAAGGAACTACATGACTCACAAAAACTGTAACATTTAGAAACCACCATCATCAATAATTTAAGAACAGCAGACTGCCTACTATAGTGCACTTTTTAGGAACCATCCCTCTCACTATCAGAGTGACACTGGCTAGTGTATAGTTAAAAACATTTTGAATAATGAATGTGAGTATGTATGTATAAAAATAGAATGATTCTCATAGTAAGGATTAATATTCTACTCTCAATTTAACTAGGAAATATTTAAAGCATGATTTGTTAACCTCCTGCAATTTTCATTCAAACAGTATCACAACAGAATATCAAACTTGTAAGAACTAGTGCAACTGTTAAAACTTGAATGCTTTACAGATATGTGAATTTCATCTTTCAAAATGCCCAACCAGCACAGTTAGTGCTGGGAATTCTAGGACTTGAAGAGTGCCCAGACTGGGAAAGGTTAATCTTATGGTTATGGTAAATTACCATAGCATTGTCTCTACCAATTTTTGGTAATTGTTATATTTGTTGACACCATTAGTAAGTTATTTGAAAAGAATTCTATTTTTAGTATAGTGCAGACCTCAGTCTATTAACAATTTTCACTCTGAAGTTGTGGTGAACAATTCTCAGGAAGGGAATATATATTTTCCAGGTAGCTGCTTACATATTAATGTTTCTTTTGCTTGTATTATTGCCAAATGGGAAGCTGTTAAATGAGAATCCACAGGATAGGATGTTTTACTCAATTCACCTGAATTCATCTAGTTTCTCCTCCCACCACATACTATATCTTTAAAATGGAAGGGAGGTCTTAACATCACTGATGAAATGATAAAAGAAACGAGGTTTTTTTTTTACCTAATATTTTCTTTTTGGAGAAGGAAAAATAAACTTGAAAGTTCATGAAAGAAAAGTTCAAAATGAAAGAAAGGAGTATTTTTCATGACATATTTTGAAGATCAGGAAGAAATAGGATTTTCCTAAGAAAGATAAAAAGAGCACACAGTTCCTTTTCTTCTGATCAAGTAGGAAGAATTAACTTTGTACTTTCCAATCTGACGTTGTACAAATCACCACATATAGATATCCTTTACGTGATACAGTACCGTTATATCTGACTTCATTTAAATAATTTATAGATTTTTCTAAAAACAATTTCTAACTAACACTATAAATGAAATCTTTTCTAAAATGAAAGAGGACTTTAGATGTTTAGAATAGAATTTCTCATACTAAATAATATTTTTATACCTGGAATGTGTCCGTTTTCATCAGGAAAAGGCTTTCCATTGTAGTACTCTATGTCCTTGGCTGGAATCCAGCACTCAGGGACAGACCTGAAATCTTCTTCAATATTCCACGTAAATCCTGTAGGCAAGAATATGAACACCTTTGTAAAAGTTATCATCTAACTAACTCCTGCCTTTGAACAGGTTTACAATTTAGGGTAAGTAACAAGTAACAATTTGGCAATGGCAATTCTTTTTTTGTGTGTGTCAATTTTTCATTGCTATTAGGTTGCAAATATCACAACTGCTGATCTGCATCTACTTTTGCTGTCCCATTTAAAGTTTCTGAAATGTATTTTCATTACTGTCACTGACAAAATGACAACCAAAGGATCTTCAAACTACTTTATTTATTTAGCATATGGCATATCATACATTCAAAGTAGTAATTCATTGTAGCTACAATCAGAACTTGATCACAACATTTCAACTTACTGCTAATCAATAATTGATATTCTCTAGATAATTCTTCAAGGACAGAAGGAAACCTAAGATGAAATGCCTTCATTTTCACTTTTTTCTGTTACAATGTATATCAGAAAAATCTCCTACCTTTTGAGTGTTCTGCTGAGTACATAAACTGCTTAAACTTCTTCTCGGCTTGCTTGTTCGGTTTTCTATCAAGTCGGGCCCAAAGGTATGGATGACCTAAAATGAGATTGAAAGTTTGATGATTTTTTCAATTATTTCATAAACAAGGTAATGTGAGGTATTGAAGCAGCATATATCTCCAGAAATAAGCAAACATGTGGTATGAGCGTATAAAAAACAATTCATACTTAGATTCTATAAGTGGATGCACCATTTTGAATTGAAATAACAGCAATCAAGCATAATCCAGATTTTTCAGTCTACATTTCTGCTTTCCTGAGTCTTTCCTAAGTGTGCTTCAATTCTGTACTGTAATCTACACATTTTCAATTGTTAATGTTTTGGCTTATAGCTATCATACCTTCCAGTCTTCTCATCCCTATATTTAGTGACAAGATAAGGATGGTTCTTGTTTCTATTTTCTTTATCACATACCCTTTCTTATTCTCAACTGCTGTAGTTCCAAATTCAGTAATTTATAGTAGCTCGTTTGTTCATTGTAAAGTGTCCTAAGAATGATCACGTGTTCTGTTGGTTTTAATATATTCCATATTCAATCATGATCCACAAAATCAAAGGTCTTGCTATATCCAGTGAAACAAAGGTAAACCTATTTCATGTCTCCTGTTGCTTTCTACATTATCTTAAGGTAGCTATATTCTATGCATGACTATTTTTCTTAATAAAATCTTGACAAAGTTTGTCTACATCAGAAATAAATGCAATGGATGAGCATCTGTATATTTTCTTCTATCAGTATTCTTTCCTTCCTGTTTTTTGTCTTTCATCAGTATCACTTAATGCTGATGTTCACTGAACATCCCCACCATAATTAATGGTTTTTTTCAGCTTTGATCTTGTTATATATCTTTATATAATTATCTCCAGATCTAGTATTGAAGTTTGACACAGATCAGATATTTTTCTTAAAATCATTGGCGCTATTGAACCCTTCCACTACATCAAAGTAACAGTTTCCCAGAAAAGAACAATATATTTTACAAGACAATCCTGCTGAAATGAAACATTTGTTTGTAAACTTTGCTTATTAATTTCATATTAATCTTAACTAATTATTTCATAGTTATAATATGAATATATTAATAGTTTCATAATAATATTAGTGAATTAATATTTATTAATATTAGTTTCTGTCCTCAAAATCTTTATAGTAGATCAGAATAGTATTGTAAATTATCACTAAATGAAATTTTACACAGAAGTGAACATACATATTAGAAAACCTAGAGTTAATGTCTAAAAAGATGACTACCCTACACATGCTTGGATATTTCTGTCCTTTTTTACAGTTACTTGTCATATTCTAACATAAGCAACTATCTAATAATAATACAGTCTTATACCAGTGTTTAGCAACAAATTGCATTTAGTTGATCTAAAAAAACAGATCGTGCACTTGTGAGAAAACACCAAGAAGAAGAAAAAATGGTTGTAAGATGTGCTGTTTGAGTATAATGGTCTTCAACTAAAAGACTGCAAGATAAAGCTCTCAGATATGGCTATATTCGTAATTTCTTCGGACAAGGTACCCATCTAATATTAATATTCGGGGCCTTCATAGACACTTCTATGGTTTAGATAGCATATACTTCCACATGACTAGATTGACAGCTACATATTCAAATTGAAGTGTTACTAGGAAACTAAACCATGCTGAGCAGCAGGACCCATTGGTCTTGCATTTTTCTGTATATGGAAGAGGAACATCCTAAAATTTTGAATTAATCGTTTACAAAAATGTGCATGCTACCTGTTCACATACATACCTAGTACAATAATATTTGTAATTTGATTCTTCTATATTACCTTTGTATGTAGTTATATAACAGCAAGTTCCATCCACCTTTTCTGTTGGGATTGCACTGTATATATCTGCAGCTAAAGCCTTTTTATTAATTGAGTTGGTGGCCAACACTTTAAAAGTCTGAAAAGAAAATGATCACTGTAAACTTTTTAGCAAACGTAGTCTTCTTTTAACACTTTAAAAATTTATATCAAAGGTTTTTGTTTTTTTAAAAAAAGGATGACCACAGTAAATAATAAAGTAACCGAGTCTCAGTTTGAAATTAGAAACATAACCAGCAGAAAATTAAAAACGGGTGGAGGTGGAATGTTTGTAATAATCTGATGGGATAAAGTTGTTTAAATCTGCTGAAAAATCTACTTGTCCAAATAGCTTTTAGGAAGTAAACGTATTCAGTTAACTGATGGTAGCTGCAAAGTTTTGTACCAGCAGAAATGTTTGGTGGAGCAATATTTTGCAATATTCTCCCTAAAAAACCCAATCTTACAAGGAGGTATAAATCTGAGGAGGTGACTTCCACTTTGCCGGCTTCCTTTCGAAGTGTCAAAAGACTTTCACGCATTTCGCTATTGGTAAAGTATTTGCACCTAAAAAAAGGCCCATCGATACTTAAGTAGTTCACAAGGATGCCGTCCTGCGTATAAAGCAGCTTCTGATGCCTTCGCGAAGCCAAAGTGGCAGAGATTTCGGAAGAGGTGAAGCGACTCTACCTCTTAATCCGAAATCGTTCCCTGCCGCACATCCACGGCGGTTTCACGTGGGCGTGCTGCAAAACAGGGCGAGAGAAACCGGCGCGAATAAATCCTCCCTGCAGATGTTGCAGGTTGTTTTTCGCGCAGCCAGATTCGTGTCTGGTTCTATTAGACCCGCAACTGGTCCGGAAACGTCAATATCCGATTCAGACTTCCCAGGGTTTTTTTTTTTCCTGACAGGCCCGCGGTTCCCCTTCACCCCGGCGGGGAACTCCGGCCCCAGTACCTGGCGCTCCCGCTTGGCCGAGGGCTCCTCCTTCACTTGAGTCACGAAGAGGCAGGGCACCTTCTGCTGCACCGAGCCCAGGCGGCTCATGGCCCCAAGAACGGGGCCCTTCGCCCCCTGCAAGCGGGAAGCCTCCAATTCTCAACTGCTGCAAGCCGCTTCCCAGCCCGGAGGCCGCCCTCCTTGAGCGACAACAGACACGGCGGGGGTAAGTCTCACTGAAAAGATTTCTGGGAAATGTAGTCCAAGGCCGGATCGAGGCAGGCTCCACACCTTTCCGAGTGATTTACTCGCTGAATTAGAGGCGGCGAGTTCTTTTGGTCCATTGTTCCTCCATCAGCCTTTACCAACCAGGTGCCCATCAAATGTATTAAACTACAACTCCCAGCCAGCACGACTAGGATGTTAATCTGAAAGGGAAAAGACTACGTAACACACGCGCCCCAAATAACCACTTCTTTGTTACAGCTTTAAATTTTAGAAGTTGAGTTAGCGTTAAGAACTGACCTCGATCTTGGTGGTTTAACACTTAAAAGATTACAGAGATTTTTTTTTTAAAAAAAAGTTCATATGAAGAATTCGTACAGATGCATTTCGCGTAATCGGAGTTTATTTAATAAGAGAGGAAAAAATAAAAAAATCATGTACCTTGCAATAAAATCAAGAATGTTTGTTGTTTTGTATCCTAAAAAAGTACCCTAGCTTTTAATACTTTGGTTTTCAAATCAAGATATTGTGCCATTCACAATTATTTTCCATTTGCCTTAAAATATTTGGAAATACTTATTATTATCAGTGAAGAATTTACATTATTTTTAGAATTCGCTTGCATTTACATTGTATTGTTCTTTGATACAATGAAATTTAGGGTGGCAACTTGTATAGGACTAAATAAAAAATCCAGATCCAATGTTAGATGGCAACAAATTCTTTTCTGCTATCCAGTGATCCTTAAGATGCTTTCAGTCCAAAGGTGGCATGTCTACAGTTGTTGAACTAGAGTTCAGGAACAGCAATGTGAATTTTTGCACTTGTTCCTTATATTGTCGGAAATGGACGATACTGATTTTGCAATACTACCTAATGTCAGGTGTTATCACTTTATACAAATGACTCAGTCACTTGCAAGGATTAAAACAGAAAAACCCACCACAGATAACCCCAGGCACCCAAAGATAAATAGCCCCATGCACAGAAAAATAGCACATTGAGTTTATCTGTTTACTTGATCCAAATGCCTGGGGAAACAGCCAGGTCTTCAATGCCTTACAAAAGTGTAAGTGTAACTGAATTGGAGCCATCCAAATCTTCAGGGCGACACTGTTCCACAGAATTAGGCTCTTTATCTGAAGAGCCATTCAGAAATGCTGCATTCATTAAACAGAGGTCTCCTTTGATAAATTATGCATGGCTTCTATAAGATATAAAAGCAGTCTTAAGTGTGAAGCCATTGATTCATAAATATTCCTTGTAAAATTTCTGCCTGCATCAATACCGTGCTTCCCAAACTCCTTTGAAATAATAAAAATAATTATAATTAATTAAATAATTATTTCTTACTGCTCACATACAGTAGAAAGATATTTATAATATTTTACAAGTTTAATTGTTACCATTTCTAATATTTATCTCTGGCATAGTTCTTGTATACTTAGCTACTTAGCTACATTTAGATCAGCAATTATTTGGGATTTTTAAAATTTATTTATTTATTTTTATTTTGAGTTATTTTTGTAAATAACTCAAGGCACAAACATATCTAATCCTCTTTCTTCTTTCTATTTCCCCTACAACCCTCTGAAGTGGGTTGAGCTCAGAAAGTGACTGGCCCAAAGTTACCCATCCAGCTTTCGTGGTTAAGGTAGGCCTAGAACTCACAATTCTGGCCTGGTGCCTTAAGCTGATGGACAAAGTAACTCTCACATTCATGAATATTTTTAGATTCCTTGAAAAAATAATATTTTAATATGCTCTTAAAATGCTTTCCATTCTTTGAAAAAAATAGCCAGTTCTTGAACTCTAAATATAAAATTTCTAAAGAAATTTGAATTCACAAATTAATAACATAAATATTGTGATGGGACCTGCACCTACTCAGCAAAAATAATGTACTGTCATTCTATTCATGTCTCATTTATTGTAACAAATCTTTTCTTAATGGTATCTAAAACTGTGTGGTTAATTCTTTATTGTTACCACTGAGAACTGATTGATTACATTGGTTTATAAATGAATGTAGGAATATTTAAGTAAATAGATGCTTTGTTATTAGACATAGGTAGAACTAATGCAAGCTGCAAATATTAATGTATTATACCATGAAACCAATTGGTTTACTTTCACATGGCATCTTTATGGTTTCTTTTATGAACATCTCGTACATTGCACTGCACGAATCCTTAGGGTGAATCTGCATTAGGAGTTCCTGTAACTATTGCAAATGTTTTTGCCACTGTTCAGTAAGTCCTTCTCCCTCCCACAAGAGTGGAAAAATCAAAGCTAACTTTTTTTATTGGTCTTCTTAGGATATTTTTTCCAATATTTCTGTGCTTTTCTGTCTAACAGATTATTTTTCTCAACCAACCCAAATATCCCCAGACAATGAGCTTTTCAGTACCTGCATTTAAACTATGCCAAAGAAACAACAAGCAAAGAACTATACATATTTTTATGCAATTAAACATCTATCCCATAGCCCAACACTCTCTGGAAATATTAGTAGTTATTCAAAGACTTACTGATGCACATGCCATTAATAACAGTCTCTGTACTACATATGTGTGTGACTATAATAAAGATTTGATCTATTGATATATGTGTTAGTAGCATATATGACGGCAGATAAGTTTAGGAACCAAATCATTTAAATCATTTAAATCCTGGCAAATTGGGAGTTACTAATATAGAAAGAATGAAGATCTTTATTCTCCTTCTTGTCTCATTCTCAGTTCTGTCCATTAATTGTGAGTTTCAGAAATTCTCTTAACTGAGTTCTATTTCTTTCATACATTTATATTATGATGGAATAATCAGATGAGTAGACCATGCGGAAATTGTTGTCTTCTTCCTGTTTTCCAGCACTTAGGAACAATGAAAATAAGTGAGCTTTCCCAGTTTGAGGGGTCATATGATGTCCTTTGTGATGATGTCATAAGAACTAAGGTAACAATGAAAGAAATTCTGGAAGTTTGAATTTGTGCACTGTCTAGCAACCACTTTCAATTTGTGAGCTCTTCAACAAACCTTAAGAAGGTACCGTCTGTTTTACAATTAGTATAAGAAGCTTTTTGGTTAAAACTATCAACTGGAGGTTTCCCTTTAAGAGGAAATAGAACTTAGATCCTGAATTCAGCTGTACTCAGAACAAAAGGGAATATTCTTCCCATACATGTTGATAATTCCAACATTTATGCTGAGATCTTTCTAAAGGCAGTGGAGTAGAAGCACAAGAGGTGAAATGACAGAAGTTGGGGATGACTGTTTTTTCTATGTTCATTCAACCTGTGCGAAGGTAAATACTGCATAATTTATAATGGATTGCATCTATTATATTGTCATGTACCTCCCAGTTTTCCAAATTGTAAGAAATGCCAGGAAGACTGTCACAGGCACAATCAAATTCTTTTTTTAAATTGAAAGTCATTTGCAATTACTTTCACTGTATATATATTTCCATTGTCTACACAGAAAAGTGACAATAAAGGTTATCTTATCTTATAAAATTGCAGCCTGAATTACCTTGGAATGAATGATCATTAGAGATTTTTCAATAATAATTCTATGGCACATCAAAAGGAAACTGGAATTCCTTCAACAATCAGTAATATTTCAGATTGAGCCATGGCTGCAGCAACTTTCCTTTATTCTTCCAAAGTTACCTTTGCATTCCACAGATTTGTCTTGAATTCTCAGTCCAGTCTATTTTTCTCTATCTGCTGCTCATATATCTAAAGCTGCCAATAATTTCCATGTTTTTCTCCCCCCTACTTAAGCCTGAAAATTATTTTATATTTAATGAATGACATATTGATATTCAGAATTCTAAAAACCAATGACTGCATAATTTACTTTCCAAGGAAATTAGTAAATTTCAGCATACATTTATACTGTCCAGCTTCACTCTAAATAGAAAAAATAGATAACATTTCTATTACTTTTTATTAGGTTTATAACTACCATTCCTTTCCTGCAATTGCTCAGAGACACTAAGGAAGCACACACAATATTGTGTGCCGCAGTATATCGCACACAGGTGTCAAACTCGCCATGTCACGTTGCCATCGCATGACGTATTGTGGCCTACGTGTGACGCATCCAGCCCATGGGCTGCCACTTTGACACCCCTGGTCTAGCACAACTGATATGGTTAGAAAGGCAAGAATGTGAAAAGGTCAAGCCCTATGAAAGATGAAAGAAAAAAGAAAATGGATGAATAAAAGGAAGGGAAGGGTAGAGAAAAAAGTAATAATATAATAAAGAGAAAAACAAACAAAGAAGTAATTTCCAACTTTCATCACAACAAGCATAAACAAATTTAGTAACCTTTAAGGTTACAAATAATTATCTCTTCACCCCATTTAAGCCATCACTTGTTTTAGACAAATCCATAAAACATCATCTTTTCAGTCCTAGTATCAGCAGAAAGTCCATAAAAGTTTGCCAAAGGCAAAAACATATCTTGTTTTAACCTTGATCAAATAAGCAAGCTTTATATTCCTTTCCTCTAATAGTCTTAATCTTTAGTTCATTCAAATGTTGTCATAGGATCTGATCACTCTTCATTTCTCCTTTCTCCCAATGTAAATGTTGGAAGCAAGAAATCAAGAATGACTCGAGTTTACTCAGAGTGATTTCTTTATTGCTGATTGCCCATAGGTAGGAATCTTGTTACACTAAAGCACACTCTGTAAACTAATAGATCTTGAAAAAAGTGAGGGAGGGTACACCACAAGCCTCTTTCTGTATTTCAAAGTTTCCTGTATGATTTGCCTCTTTGATTCCTTGAGTGAGAGTGCATTTCCCGCCACCTTGAAAGAGGCAGTAGTGAGGCGGTGGTGAGGCCCCTCCTCAAGAAGCCATCCCTGGACTCGGCTGTATTAGTAAATTATCATCCGGTCTCCAACCTTCGTTTTGTGGCAAAGGTTATTGAGAGTGTGGTGGCACGACAATTACCCTGGTACCTGGAGGAAGCTGTCTATCTAGACCTGTACCAGTCGGGCTTCAGGCAGGGGTACAGCACAGAAACGGCATTGGTCACATTGGTTGATGATCTCTGGAGGGCTCGGGACAGGGGTTGCTCTTCTGTCCCGGTCCTATTAGATCTCTCAGCGGCTTTTGATACCATCGACCATGGTATCATGCTGCAGCGGTTGAGGGGATTAGGAATTGGAGGCACCATGCTACGGTGGTTCTCCTCCTACTTCTCCAACCGCTCGCAGTTTGTGTTGGCAGGGGGGCAGAGATTGACCTTGAGGTGCCTCACTTGGGGGTGCTGCAGGGATCGGTCCTCTCGCCCCTTCTGTTCAACATTTATGTGAAGCCGCTGGGTGAGATCATCCGTGGTTTTGGGGTGAGAGTCCACTAGTACGCTGATGACACCCAGCTGTACATCTCCACCCCAAACCACCCCAATGATGCCCTTGGTGTGATGTCCCACTGCCTGGAGGCCATGTGGGTCTGGATGGGGAGAAATAGGCTCAAGCTCAACCCTTCCAAGACCGAGTGGCTGTGGCTACCGGCATCCTGGTATAGTCAGCTGGTGCCATCGCTGACTATTGGGGGTGAATCTTTGCCCCCCACAAAGAGGGCTCACAATCTGGGCGTCCTCCTGGACTCACGGCTGTCTTTAGAAGAGCACATGACGGCTGTAGCCAGTGGCGCTTTTTATCAGGTTCACCTGATCCGCCAGTTGCATCCCTTTCTGGACTGGGATGCCTTGCGCACGGTCACTCACACCCTCGTCACCTCCCATCTGGACTACTTTAATGCTCTCTACATGAGGCTCCCCTTGAAGAGCACTCGGAGGCTCCAACTGGTCCAGAATGCGGCCATGCGGGTAGTTATGGGCGCACCTCGTTACGCCCATGCAACACCTCTCCTGTGCGAGCTGCACTGGCTCCCAGTGGTCTTCTGAGTGCAGTTCAAGGTGTTGGTCACCACCTTTAAAGAGCTCCATGGCATAGGACCAGGATATCTATGGGACCGCCATCTGTCACAAACAGCCTCCCACTGACCAGTTCGCTCCCACAGAGAAGGACTCCTCGGGGTGCTGTTGGCCAAGTTATGCCAGCTGGCGACACCCAGGAGGAGAGCCTTCTCTGTCGGAGCCCCTGCCCTTTGGAATGAATTGCCCCCAGATATTCGTAACATCTCAGATCTCCGGGTCTTTCGCTGTGCCCTTAAGACCCTACTGTTCTGACAGGCGGGGCTATCTAATTGAATGATTTTAAATTGGGTTTTAACTTTGGGTTTTAAAATTCGGCCAAAACTATTTAATGAATTTTAATGAATTTTAACTTTGATACTGTATATTTATGTTTTAATTGGCTGTATACCGCCCCGAGTCCTCCGGGAGGAGGGCGGTATATAAATAAAATAATAATAATAATAATAATAATAATAATAATAATAATAATTATTATTATTATTATTATTTGATCCTTGGAAAAGAACATGTCCTCCTGCGATTCTGCACTACATTCTACCACAGGTTTTAACAAACCACTTTTGTAAATCTGGGTGGTTATTTGAATTTCCCTTTCAAATTTTGATAGCCAATTTCTTTGGTAAATCCAGTGAAACAACCTTTTCCAAGTCTTTTCTTGGTCTGTCAGTTGTAAATCTATTTTCAATACCATCTCTACATCAATTTGTTCTAGATCTGTTATTTCTTCAATGACATCTTTTGAATAAAGTCTGTTCATGGAAGCGGAAATTTTTATTGAGATTGTTGAGATTGTGGCTATTAATTTCGGACTCCATTCTTCAAAAATCTCCTTTGGTATTTTCATTGTTATAGTATTTTGAATTTTATTGACTTGAATATTTTTTTCCTCTATCTAAAATCTTTAGTCCCCTCTATTGTCCAGTTTTTAAATCATGAAATTGCTTATCTCTGTATAGAACTGTATAAAACAGTATAAAATAGATAAATACAATATGTATATTAGGAAGATGTACAGTATTCCCATGACACACTATTTATTTGTAAAAGTTTTAATATTCCAAGTTTATCTGGATCCTTAGTTCATTTATAATCTTCTAAATTATATTTGCCAAATCTTATTTGGCTTTTTGATGTTTATTTAATATTCTTTAGGTTCTTAAGTTTATAGCTTTTCTTTTCTTTTTTTCTTTTCTTTTGTTCAGAGCTGAAGATAAACTCCCTGATAAATACTTTTCAAACTGGTCCTTCCAAAGGTCCCTGATAGCTTTAAAATGGTTAACAGGCAGTTTCCAAAAATGATTAGTATTTTATTCCAATTTCATTTTAAATTGTATTTTATCCAATTCCATTTTAAATGGTTTGTATCAGTTTTTAGTAACAATTTGTGTCTGGAACTCTGCACTTTGATATGGCCCAAGGCCTAATCAATAAAGTAAACTAACAAAGTAAACTAACAAAAGTGATTAGAAAGTGAGGTTTGCAAACTTGATGTACTTTAAAAGTTTTAGCTGTAGTTTGAGCAAGATGGCTAATCCCTTCGTGTTTCCATGCTCGAACTCACAAAAGGCCATTATCCTATTGTCTCCTTATGAGTAGCAGCCGCACAGAGCACATACTGTATGAACAATTTCCCATTCTCTTCGTATCTGAAAAGGTTGCAAGGAACCTTATAGATCCCTTGACCTTTGCCACGGTCGTCAGTCCTGGTATCTCTATCTTCAGTTTGCTATACCTTCCTTGGAAGTCCCAACTTCATCTTTATCTCTCTCTCTCTCTCTCTCTCTCTCTCTCTCTCTCTCTCTCTCTCTCTCTCCCTCCCTCCCTCCCTCCCTCCCTCCCTCCCTCCCTCCCTTCCTCCCTCCCCCCTCTCCTTTTGTTTTTAATTTTTTTTACTCATGTCTCTTTTATATGGCTAAACTAAACTAAAATAAATAGTTTTATTTGCAAACTATTCAGAGTCACCTAGGTGAGTTAGGTGGTGTATAAATAATAAAATATATTGTTGGAGTAAATTCCTATGACTTAGTCTATGATCCTAGATTTACCAACTGAGATAAAAAAGTTTATAAACAGTTGTTCTAAGACAACAGATTATATATTAATTATTTCCAGTATAGATGGGCTCTCCTGATTGTTTTGAACATAGAATAATTTTCTGGTTTATATATATAAGTAGGGTAACAAAGGTAAGGAGTGGGGTACGATGCGGCAGTAAAAAATTAATAAAGTAGAAAAATACTGATAAATGCGTCAGGAATATAAAATTTGATATCTTTTGGGGAGAGGTTTAGCAATCAGGAAAAAATTTATCCCAGTACTTATGTGAAAATGCAGCATTCAGATTGGATTACAAGAAAGCAAAAATTGTTATCTGAAATGGGAAAAGATTGCTGTCATTCTGGGAAACAGTGATAACATTATTTAAAGAATCAGAAGCCTGTGCTTTCGATTGCTATCCTTGGTTATCTTTTTGACACTCCCAGGAGCATCCAGTTCAAACCATTCAAAAGAAATCCCCAATACAGGGGAGTAGTCAGTAGTTTTCACTGTGAAACAAACTTTCCTGGATAATTAACAAGTGTCAGTAGAAATGATATATGTTTTCTTAACTCTGTAGTGCAAAAATCATACTCTGCACCAAGGACCCCTCATTCTCTCTCCCTCTCTCTCTCTCTCTCTATATATATATATATATATATATATATACATACATACATATACATATATACATACACACACACACACACACACACACACACATATATATACTGTCTTTATTATTTTGATAAACAATTTAAGATAGTTAACATCCTAATACTCCTTCTCTTATTTTCCCACAACAACCACCCCATGAGATGAGTTGTGTGAGAGTGTCTGGCCAAAAGTTACTTAGTCAACTTTCATACCTAGGGCAGGACTAGAACGTGTAGTCTTCTGGTTTCTAGCCTGATGCCTTAACTATTAGATCAAACTCTCCATTTATCTTTATAAGTGCTCATGAAGACAGACTATCTGTTTCAGAAGAAAGATCTCAATGTAATTTCTTTAAAATAGGTATTAAACAATGTTCAAAGTTGAAATGACTTTGAATATTAATAGGTTGGGTTGGTAGTTATGTTGTTGGTTTGAGCCCCGAGCTTGGCAATTTGGTTGCAAACGTTTCATCCCCATTTGAGGAGATATCTTCAGTGCGCTTTGGATTGTACTTGTCTGGAGGAGCACTGGCCTTTAAATGACCAGGACTCGGGTCTTCCAGTTGACATTGCAGCACTGTCGGATGCAAAGAGCTGGGCTCTGCGAATTTACGCTGAATTCCTTCATTGGAAAGTCCCATAAGGGGCTAAATTCATCTTGTAGGGGTGACGAAGAGTGAAGGGGTGCCCTGCAGGTCGCAGAGAGCATCAGCTCTCCTGCTTGACCCAGGGCTAATTCCCTTTCATCCAATGAAGAGGAGAGGCAGCCATTATGGCTGCCATAAAGCTGGGGCAGCTGAAGAAACAATGTGCTGGAGCAGTGTGGATGAACAGTGACTGGAACTGGGTGAGATTATTTCTTTTCCTAGAACTTACCCTAAAGAAAATAAATCCTGGAAAAGAAACACTTTGAAAAGTTTAAGCGATGAATAATTACAGAGAGAAAATCACTGACCTGAAAGAAAAGATTCTAAGAGGAAAGCACAAAACTTTTAAAAACATAGAAAGATTGGATTTCTAATTCTTATTGGCAATAAGGCATTTTAAAATGTTGGAAGTTCTTGTTTGAATTTTGATTATTAGTTTGAATAAATATTAAAAGAACTTGTCAGATTTTGTGCCACCTTGAAAGTTAAGCTGAAGGCGCCACTACTGGTGAATGGAATATACATTATACTCCTACAACCCTGGGAAAAGTACTGATAAGACAGAGGAGAAAGGGGAAATAAATAACACCTAGAGAACTGCTGTGCTATCTACTGATTTATACTTATCCATCTCATGACTACTGGAGCTCCAATGGTGAGAACATTTAACCAAAGTGGATCTCAAATACTAAGAGTTATGATTGAACTCAGAGAGTGGATTTAAAGAGACATTTGGAAATCTTCCTGGACTATCCAAATAGAACTAGTAGACTAATTGTGGGACATAAAGAACTATAATTACTGTATTCCCTGAGGAGCAACGTCAGGATTGAGCAAACGGTTTCCAGGTCGACTTTCTGAACTTACAGATAATTGATTGGGGTGGTGATAGACTATTGACAGACTACTGAGCAATATTTGGACCTATCAAAAAAAGACAAGATGTTCCATCGGGGGATATAAATGGATTGCATAAAGAAATGGTGTCAATATTCCAAAGCATTCATGATATGATGATAAGGAATCGCAGGGAGGTAAAGGATCTAATGAATAATATAGATGGGTAGTTAGAAAATGTTCAACGAGGGATAATGAATGATGATCAAAAAGGAAATAGAGGAGATAATGGAAAGACCAGGGAAAATATAGAATAGATTAAATCAACAAGTAAAACAACAAGAAGGAGAAGGCAATAAAGACTTATGAAATAATTCAGGGAACATACATACTAAAAGACCAAAAAATGGTATTGAATAAACAGATACTCTTGAAAAGAAGATAGAGACTTGGGCAGACACCCTGGAGGCTTGGCAGCAAAAAATAGTAGAGATGGAAGGAATATTAGAATTAGGCAGGAAAGAAGTAGATAGAGATAAAGACCCAAGGGAGGAGTTTGGGGGGCAAGTTAAAAAAAAAACAAGAATTGAAATACTTAAATGGGCAAGAGATGATCGGTAGAGGAAATGCTTTATAACAGAAGATTGGCTCTGTTAGGAGCTAGAACAGAGGCAGAAACAAGAAATAGGGGGAATATTATGCATATTTCTATAAAATATACTAAAAGCAGCAGCTAGATGTAAAGATTAGATGTTGAAAGATGGTGTAACTATGTATGTTTTCATGATATTGTTATTATCTTTAGAATGGAATTCTAAAAAACTGAACAACTAAATAATGAAGGCCTATATTTTAACATAAATATGTATAATAACATTACAATTACATAAATATGATTAAAGTAACAAATATTAATATTACTATTACTTGTATCCAAATGAATGATACCCAGATGCCTCACTGTTCATTGCTATTGATGTATATTCTAAAATAAAACTTATAAAACATAAAAAAAATGATCAGGACTCAGAAAGATATTTAAAGGCCAGTACTCCCCCAGACAAGCACAATCCAAAGCACACTGAAGATGTCTCCTTGAATGGAGATGAAACGTTTGCAACCAAATCGCCAAGCTCGGAGCTCAAACCAACAACATAATGTTCAAAGTTTTCTGGTTGTGGTAGCTAATCCAAAATTTCTCATTCCCAATTCCTCAATTATCCTCTGAAATCATATCACTATGTTGATAATTCTGTTATTCTCACCACTTCTAAATTTGGAGGATGAGGAGATGATTTTGTGCTTGATCCTAGATTCCTAAATAAATTTTCTACTTATTTGCTTACTTTGAAATACAATGTCTATGGCATGCTACAGTATAGCAATAAAGTATCTCATTGTTAATGATGTTTAGTGTATCTTCTAGTTATTATCCATGATGGAACTTCTGGTTACTACTTAATTTTATTCAGTTCAATTGGGTGACAATTGTGTAGTAGCTGAGCTTACTTGACAATATATAAATTAACTTGTAGATTCTCTGGGATTTCTGTTTATATTTTTGCAGGAGTAACAAAATCACAGTGCCAAACTATAATAAAATGATAGGCTAAGGTTTACTCATACTTTATACTTGACATTGTCATCTTCCCTGCTTTCTAAAATTGGATGGATATGATTGGAGAAAGATCTTGCATAATGATGATATCTGATTATTGATTGCCCTGCTTGATTCAAATCCAGTATTTTGCAACACTAGATCAATTCTTTAGTTCCACAAGTATTAGAATGGATTCATGTTTTTTGAGAAGCATTAGTTCTGCTGCCTTTTTTCTGTTTTTCTGGTCTTCTGTTGGACTGTTATTTTAAACAGTTTTCAGTAGTTTTATAACCTGAAAAATTATTTAAAATATTTAAATAGAGGAAATGTTATGTAGCCAAGTTTTCAAACCTCTCTTTTTTCTATATCCAGGGATCAAAGTGCAGGTTCCGTCACTGTGAAAAAGCCATTGGCAGTGATATTGTGTGTTCATTATGGAGAGAGGGAAAATGTTCCCATCAACTTTGCAAATTTAGACATATGGAAATACAGGTAGAAATAACAAGCTTTTTAAGTGGTCTCTCTTGAACTAGAACTATTATAAGAATTCACCACCTGTTTCTAACCTCTGCTATCATTACTGAAAATATGTCATATTAGTTTCACATCTCTTCTATTTTCTTCCATTGAAATATTTTCTATTGGGATATGACATCTTAGTTTTACATTTAAGAAGTACAGTATTCTTCTGACATCTAGTCACACAGTTTCATCAGCTAAAGATTTGCACTCATTCACACTTTACACTAAGTTTAGAAAACCAACCCAAAATACTGAATTTTAAGTAACTCCCCATCTGTACATTAATTGGGTTTTCTGTTCCCATAATCTGTTCTGCTCAGAATGATAATAGAAGATAATTGAGCCCACAATTATGACTGTAAGTTGTTATGTTGATTAAGCAGGTCACCACAAGACCTCACCAAATTTTATGACCTTTTTTGCCTTAGTCGTTAAGCGAATGTGATGATGCCATGGTCATTAAGGGAACCCATCGATTGCAATGGAGAAGTTTTTGATGGAAATTGGAAGCAAACTTCACTTTCCAACAAAAATGATGTAAATCGTAATCACATGACCATGGGATGCTGCCAACAACCATAAATGCAGGCCAGTTGCCAAGTGCCCAAAATTCAGCCTTGTGACTGCAGGGGGGCACCCACTGTAACTATGAAATCAGATGATAAGTAGCTTTGGGATGTGTCACTGTGGCTTCAAATTGAAGCTGAGATTGAAGTGATGCCAAGAAACAAAATGAACCATCTTTTGCCTTATTAAATTTAATGCCAAATTGTTCTTTAACTTCTGTAGATTCTGGCTTATACTTACTGTGATTCCAAGGATACTAGGAAAAATAGTTTCTTTTCAGATGTTTTCTATTGTTGTGGCACAAATATATTAATGGAAGAATAGGCACTAGTATTGTTTTCCTATTTTAAAATTTTCATCAATGCAGCCAGTGCTATAAAAAGAAGGTTCTAGAGCAATGCTCACTGTTTGGACCTAGACTGTTCTTTAAGTGAAACATTTTTTGGATGTGGTTGAAATTTTAATATGCAATTTAGTGTGAAATATAAAAGAGGCCTTCCCCACAGGGAAGACTGTTTTTGCAAGACTGTAGCACATATAATAAAGAAGAAACTTAATTGGTGTTCAATACCAATTTGATGCCAATCAGATCTTTAATTTTGAAAGTAGTCCAAACAATTTCAGCAAAGTCAATAGCAGTGGGGTTTACTGCAAAGCCTTTACAGTAAAATGCAAAGCCTTTTTTGAATGCTTTGTTCTAATTTTATTCTTCATAGTTTAGATTATGAATTGCAGAATTTCATTCCTGACAATTTGTATTGAATCATTAAATATGGAACCACCCATGCTTTCTTCTATAGCAAAAATACAACAGCATCTCCTGCTTCTGGGAAACGCAGCCTTTAGGCTGTGTGAGGATCAGTTGTGTCTTCCATCACAGGAAACCTCGTAATATCAATGGACTTTTTTTGCCCCCTAGTAATGGTGAGTATCTGTTCCATATTCTAGTAACTGAAATAAAGTCAATTACAGATGTTTCACTTCTGTTATCATTGATGAGCAACATCATACAATAAATTAGTTTTTAGGTATTCATAATACCTAAATTCATAAAAAGTTCTTATTCATAATCTGATTAGAACGGGGCCAATCTTTGTTTTCAAGGCTGTTCTCACAGCAAATTATTATAATTAATAATTATCTAGTGCAATTATAAAATTAGTTTTCTTATTTCTAGTTCCCTTACAGCTGTTAAGAATTTTGCATATAACAATATTAAAGTTAATGGGAATCTATCTATCTATCTATCTATCTATCTATCTATCTATCTATCTATCATTTGAATTTATTTGGCCACCGAACAACAGTTAAAAACATCACAAAGTACATAACAAAAGAATAATAAATGTATATATGGCACCTAAATTAAAAAAACAACCCAACTACAACAGATCAAGAGAATCATTGCAAGTGTTCTGTTATAGATAGATAGATAGATAGATAGATGGATGGATGGATGGATGGATGGATGGATGGATGGATACATACATACATACATACATACATACATACATACATACATACATACACAGATCCCCAAGTTCAGTGACACAATTATGTCTTTAAGCCATTACAGAAGGCCAGCATGGGCTGCGTCAATCTAATCTTCTTGGTAGGGAGGTTCAGAATTGCTTTTGTGATGTGCCTCCTTCTGGTAGAGAAGAAATAATGTAATGGGCCAATTAAATGACCCAAAGCAAGATAGTTCTGATGTCCACCAGTACTGATTGGGTTCCTATCAGTTTTCTACTTTGCTGCCTCTTTTGACATTGGCATTTTTGTCATTCTGAACCATGTTTGATAAGAAAAGTGATGTGCTTGTACTGGTGGGAATGGGTAGCTGTGCTTTGATCAGTAGCTAATCGGTATTTTACTGTTGTTTGGCAGTGAAATTGTTTCAAGGATCATTGTTACCTCCTCTTTCCAGGGGAATGAAGTTAATAGTAATATGGTCTTCATTTGGTTCTCCTGATATATTTTGACATTGACATCTACCCCATATATTGTGTTGAGCCCTGGACTATGTTTCCATGGGATCCCAGTTTTGTGATCAGGAAGGCCATCAAGGTCGTCTGTTTTTTGTTTTGTTTTAACTCCAGATAGAAGCTCCTCCTAGAAACATTCTCCTAGGTGTCTCCTGAGTTGCCACAGGTTTGTGCTGATTGTTGAATGAAATTAGGTGAGAGCTACATCTAGACAAACACTTAGATTCAATGGTTAGAATAGACTACATGATACAAGTTTCAACTGTAACTCACATTCATCTAAGCACAGTTGAGTTGCCTTGATTGAATGGGGGTTTTGTACATCTTACTCTCTAAACTTGGACAGATTTATAAGGCTTCAAATTCCTCTGAAATCTCTGGAACTTCTGCAAAGTTATGTTTAGCTCTAGGAGGCACTTTACTTTCTTTTAACATTCGACATTCTTTTGTGAGTGTACTTGATGTAATTTACGCAGTCCTTTTATACGAAGGAGTTATGTTTGGAAGTTGTGATATAGTTGCCTATTTATAATAAAGAATGAATACTAATTGGCTTCACTGTCATTTTGTTGGTATTTTAAAACCAGTGCTTCTCAAACCTGAATAAATTATCCAAATTGGGTAAAAGTGTTTTTTCTTTGAGTAACAACACCCACAAACCTATTACCTATCACAACAGAGACATATAATTGATGTAAAGATTGACATGTGTGCTAAAATATATTTGAAAATCTCTAAAGTATTCCTATCAAGAGGAAAATCAATGAAATTACCAACTACAATTTGTTCAAATGACATAAATATTGTTCAGTGATACTGTTTGTATAATGCACATAGTCCTCAGTTTATGACTATTTGTTCTTGACTGTTTGAAGTTATAACAATACTGAAGGAAGGAATTACGACAAGTCCTCAAAGTTCAGTAAGACGTTCTGATAAGTGATTTTGTGTAATGAAGAAAAAAGTTTGAGAAGCACTTCCTTGATTCATACCCATCAGCCAGGATTCTAGGATTCTTAAACTAATTTTGTCTGCTCTGGTACAGTTCTCCAAACTTTTATGGAGAAAAACAGTTTTTATATTCCAAGAAGAAGATATTCTTGTTGAATTAGGTTGTCTGGAACAGTATTTTTATATTCTGTAATGCCTGCCTAAAATAAGTATTGCAAAGATACATTAAGTATTCAGCACTCTTTCCTGGATAATATTCAGAGAAAGTGAAGATGAGAGGCAATATGAATAACTGATGTACTGCATAATGCAGGAACTTCTTGTTTGCCTTTTTAAAAAATGGTATAAATGTTTATAAAATGGTGAAAAGATAAATGCTGCATTTTATAGCAATACTAAAAGTATGGTTCCAATATAATGTTATTTTCTGTATGGAAAAATACATGTGGAAAAAGTTGTGCTTTAATAATAAAAGACAATTGAATATTACAAGAAAGATCTACATATGGAATATGTCATATATATACCTCTTCTGAAAATTGCATGAGAGGTTTTATTTTTTTTACTGTTATTCTCAATGGAATCCATGTGAATTATGTTTTAGAAAGAAAAGTCATTTCCTCCATACTGGTTTTATCTAGATAAGAAAATGGTGGAGAAGAAAATACCCTGCCTAAATAAAGCATGTTAAGATTACAATAAAGGCAAAAAGATTTAGGATTCCCAGAGTTGTAGAAGCTTAAGGAAAGGAAAACTTTGATGCATTGTATATATTAATTGTGTGCAAACATTTCAGGAAACTGATTGCAAAAAGAGTGCCATATTTACTTGATGAGAAGAGTCTCATGTTTTGATTAGGGAGAGGGCGGGTCACATTGCCTTCCTTGGGAATAAGAATTCCCTTCTACGGATGTACTTGCAGGTTAACTTAGTAAGAATATGGAACTTTAGGTCTGGTGTTGTAATTCTTTCCCGTTGCTGTCCCTTTATGACTTCTTTCTGCCTCATCTCCACACAGTTTAGTTCCCACCTTTAGTTTAGTTCCCACCTTTAGTTCCCACTAGATCAGAGGTGTCAAACTCGATTTCACTGAGGGCCGCATCAGGGTTGTGTTTGACCTTGTGGGGCCAGAGTGGGCGTGGCCAGCTGGACATCACTTATTTGATCAAATGCCACTTTTGCCAGTAGTTTGTTTTGCTAGCACTCTGCCAGCAAAAATAGAGCCCAGGAAGGCCCGGTGCCTTCGCTGTTTCCAGGGCGGCTCCATGGGCCACATCTAAGCACCCCACGGGCCGGATCTTTTGATACCCCTGCACTAGATGTAGTCTTTGACTTACAACCATTCATTTAGTGACTGTTCTAACTTACAATAGCACTGAAAAAATTGACTTATAAATGTTTGTCACAGTTACAACCATTGCAGCATCCCACAGTCATGTAATAAGAATGTGGAAGCTTGGCAACAGGTTCATATTTCTCATGGTTTGTGTCCTGCATATGACCATGTGATCATCTTTTGCGACAAAATCAAAATCAATAGGGAAGCCAGATTCACTTAACAACCATGTACTAACTTAACAACTGCAGTGTATCACTTAACAACTGTCTCACTTAGCAACAAAAATTTTGGGCTCAATTGTGATATAAGTCAAGGACTATCTGTACTCCTTTCTCTCATACCACCTACATCCTGGTTATTTTGTCCTCATTGTCTTCCATATGTTTCTTTCTTTGTTTTGTTTCTTCTTAAAAGAAGGAATCAGGTTTGTGTGATTCTATGGGTGATCATGCTTAGTGTATGTAAAAAGAGGCTAACATGAAGATGGGAAATCAATTAATTTTGAAGGAATACTTTTGCCAGGGGACTCCAACCTCGGCAACTTTAAGCCTGGAGGACTTCAACTTCCAGAATTCCCCAGCCGGTTTTGCTGGCTGGGGAATTCTGGGAGTTGAAGTCCTCCAGGCTTAAAGTTGCCAAGGTTGGAGACCCCTGTTTTACGCAATATCTTTTAATTGTTGGTTATTTTTTTGGTTCTAGCTCTGCTCTTTTTTTGCTACGGGACTGTTCGTTTTACAGAGATCTTTTTCTGCTACTCTGGTTTTAACTAATTGTGTTTTTCTTTTTTTTCTTTTTGGCTCTGGTAGTTTACTTGTGAACCACCAAGTGTCATTGGGAGTCCAGCAGCTTACAAATTTAATAAAGAAACAATTGAGATGTTAAAGTTGTCAGATTTATGGAGTGGCCTATAATATTAGAGGACGTTATGATGATGATGAGAAAGTAACTTTGTGACCAATGCCTGCAGCATCTCTCTCTCTCTTTCTCTCAGTTACATGTTGGTTATTAAAGTCAGTTTATTTTATTTATTTATTTATTTATTTAATTGGTATAGTTGCCCATCTCAGCTCTGGGCAGGCATTCCTTGTCCTACACAATTAGTATACATTGTCCTGTGCCTGTCCTTTTTTTCTTTCTTTCTTTCTTTCTTTCTTTCTTTCTTTCTTTCTTTCTTCCTTCCTTCCTTCCTTCCTTCCTTCCTTCCTTCCTTCCTTCCTTCCTTCCTTCCTCCCTCCCTCCCTCCCTCCCTCCCTCCCTCTCTCTCTCTCTCTCTCTCTCTCTCTCTCTCTCTCTTTCTTTCTTTCTTTCCTTTCCTTTTTGCTCCCTCCTCACAGAGTGAATATATTGCCTAAAAAAGCAATCTCTTCTTCTTCTTTTTTTAGTAAAGTTTTTTTTAAATTTTTTAAACACACAAACATACAATACCTTTTTTCTGAACAGAATATTGGCCCGGGTTTAAATTTATACAGATTTTTGTTCATCTTTAACACAATTTTATATATAATTTTTCTCATATCATTTATTCTCTCTAATTCTAAGAAACCAATATTACCCTTCATCTTAACTTCTCATCCTAATATAGTTCATTTTTCTCTTCCCTCCTTAAAATTTGAACCCCTAAATTTAAATTCACATAACATAATACAATCCCCAATTATTACCTTAAATTCTCTTATTCCAATCACCAATGGTTCTTTTATCAACTATTCCAAATAATACATTTCAACAATTAAACATATTTAATAAAAAATCAATTAAGTATCAATCTTACTCCAATACCTCTATTTAAATTCATATAACATAATACAATTCCCAATTATTTTCTTAAATTCTCTTGTTCCAAACTCAAATAGTTTTTCTTTATCAATTATCCCAACTAGTACCCTTCAACATTTTTATCAAAAACCAGTTAAATATATCTACGTAATTCATAATCCAATATCATTTCAACTTTCTTTTCTTATTTAGTTAAATTCCAACTATATAATTAAGAATATTCCATTTGTTACAGTACCCTTCATTAATTAAAAATATTCCAATTATTACATTCATCATACATCCATATATTTTAAACTCACTTCATTAAAAATACAGTTCATTTCTGCGTATTGACTTAAATAAGCAATCTCTTCTTCATATGTTTTTCTGCACACTACAGTGTATCCCTAAAAGTGCTAACCACAAGTTAACAAGCTTAGCTCTGTGGCTTTAATAAGTTGATTAGAACCCTCAGGCAGGCTGGCTGGCACTGTTGCCTGACGAGAAGACCCTAATCAGATTCACACTAAAGGCTGTTGTTTACCTCCTAAGCAGCTCACAGCTTACATCCATAAGTGGGCTAGGCACACAGTGCATTTCTTTTCATATATATTCCCCATTGTGTAATTGCTTACCCTCTTTCAATGCCTTCCTCTCCAATGAATGCATTTTTTTAAAAAAAATGTTTCTTGCAAATTATCCCAGCATTGGGCTGAATATCCCAAAAGACAAGGGAGTGTGAAACAAAATTTGTCCTTTTACCTGGCTTCATCCTGAGTCATGTTCTGGAAATCTTCTCTAATAATAGCAATCATTCAGTTGTTTGAGAGTATATTCTTCTGACACTGTAAAGCAAAGGAAAGTCAGTGTAAAATCATAAACACAGTTATGGTCACATGATTTTTACTTAGTGATTACTTCACTTAACAATTGAATTGCTGGAACCAGTTGGGGTTGCTGAACAAGGACTACCAATACAAATCATGTAATTATTATATTTTATGCTACCACAATCATTTTATTGTATTTTGTCTGCCTGTAAATCTGTTTTTGTCTATCTGTCTCTGGGCTCCAAAGAAAAATCAGAATTAGAAGTAATTAATGCTTGGATGGTTGATTATAGGGAAATTATAGGGTTGAATGGGAAATTGAAAAATACCTCAAGAAGGCAACCCAGGAGCTGAGCTCCACTCAAAGGTGTTTTTACATTTTACATTATGTTCATGAGTTTGTAACTTGAGGGTTGCTTTTATCTAAAAATAGGAATTCTAAATGTATAAATGAAGAATCTGGGCATTACACAAGATTTTTGCATGTGTGGGTGAGTTTGGTTTACTCCTTTTTTATGGGATTGAGGATCATCTTAAATTCAGGACTGTTTTCATTTCAGGCAAATAAATAACTGGCCACTAAGGCAATAGACCTTTCACTCATTACAATATTAATAATATGGCTTTGTTCATTTAGTTGAGGGCTTTATCATGGATCCAGTCATTAGGAATGATAAACCATTGAATATGGATTAATGCAATGTATTAATGCAATGCAAGTCAGAACATAGTTGAAAACCAATGCTTAACATGATATGGGATCTTTTCTTTAATATTGCTCTTATGTAATATGCAATTAATTTTGTATACTTTGGGGTGTGAATAGGATCTTAAAAGAAACATTACCTTCAAGACATCTTTTCTTTCATAGTTAATATATATTTTATTTCCTTTGCTGCTGCCATAAAACATATGACACAATAAATTTCACTGAAGCCAGTTAGAATAATATATATTAACTGTCTGGAACACTTAATGAACCATGGCTGAAATCCTACCTGTACTTAACAGAAAGTTATTCCAATTGAACACGTAAGAATTTTATCCTATGTCATTGTGAATAGGATTGCATACTATTAAGTTAATTGATTGATTGATTTGGTTAATGGTTCAAGTGATAATATACATTCTAAATATAATTATTAAATGTTATTTTGGCTTTTATGAGTGAGTTAAGTCTGTTAAACTCTTCAAAGCCTCAATTCAAAAGTTTTATACTGAATTTAAAGTTACTTCCAATAGATTCTACATTGCAAGGGGAAGTTCAGGAAGGAATTTTGCATCCTGCTCAAAATCAAGATTCCACAAAAGGTCAGGAGAATACATTAAGGCCTATTCATCCTCCACTTATTATTACCATCAATCTTGAGGAGGAAGAAGAGGAAGAACAAGAAGAAAAATGTAAATATTTTTTCAAACATTCATGTTTGTCTGCATACTGTCTTTTAGAAAGAGATGAAAACTAAATCCCAGCATGAATATTCTTGCCTTTCTTTTTCTTTGCTTACCTATATACATCTAAAATATTGCCTACTGTTAAATTTGGAGACATAGTTAAAAAAGGAGATGAATGCTTTTCTTTAAAAAGTGGATAAATGGGTTTAGAATGTCTGCTTCATCTGTAAATCCAGACTTGGAAAAATAAAAGCATATAATATATATATTTCATGTAGACTAAAATATGGTTTCGGAAATGCTTTCCAATCCTTTAAAAGGAGCTCGATTCTGGGGCAACAGTACTAGAAAGGAAGAGGAAAGTTAACTTAGAATGAAACATTCTGAAAGGACTCCTCTAATGCTCTCTGAAGGGTTGCGTGGGGATTTTTCTATTATTATTGTTCTATATTTTGTGAGCGGCATGGTGGCCTAGAAGTGGAGCTCTCGCTTCACAATCAGGAGGCTGTGCGTTCAGTGCAGTGGCAAATATTTCTTCTTTCTCTGGGTGAAATGAGTAATTGTCTGCTGCGAACTCTGCATAGGAATCAGGAAGGGCATCCGGCCAGTAAACGCTCAGTTCCATTCAGTCACCCTGACTCTGATACAAGGGACTACAAGGTCATTAAAAGAAAAAAAAAGTTTTGTCCATAGTCCCAGGAAAATTTATCCTTTTTTTTTTTACTTTGAACTTTCTTTTGATACTTTGTCCCATTAATCCAAATTTGGCCTAGTTTTACTAGCTTTTAGAGACTTATTCAACTGATGGACAGAGTCTGAAGACCTTTTACATAATTTCTCTCCAATACTGTTGAGATGGAAAGATTAAGAAGGAAGGGAAAACATATAAAGTATAGATTCTGGAATTCTTTCTAAGTTCTTCTCAGCAATAGCCATTAAAAAGATCTTTGTTTTTCCATGTAACAAAATAACATGGTGCATGCATGTGCTTTTGTTTTCCACTTGTGTTGTGCCTTTGTGTCAATGTGTACACTGGAAAGCTTAGTGCCAGTTGCATACACTGTCTTGGGACTCAGAGAAAATGGGGCCGAGAATGGAACAGATAGTAACATTCCAGCAAATGTGCATCTCCTTCTCCATAGGAAAAGTTTTTCTCACTTGAGGGGATTTTTTTTTCTAGAATATTTTCCTTTGCAACTTTGGCCAGATGTGGCTCTTTCCCCCCCCGAATTTATAAACTCAGTACTTGCCACACAGCAAAATGTCCTCTCTACATATTTTTTGTAAGGATATTTTGAACCTCTTTACATATTTTTTTTCTTATGCTCAATTGGGAAGGAAAGAGTGAAAGTGGAGAATAGGAGTTCTTTAGAAAAAAATTATATAACTTTTCCTTTTAAACCTATTCCGTCAGTAAAAGAAAGATTTTACTTTGTATTATAAATGTAAATGCAATTCAGATTTGCTTTATAAGGCACAGGAAAAAGCCTGGAAAGAATTTTATTAGAAATAACTTTTTAAAATTGTTCCATACAGATGCATCTTATTTATTGTCAAAGACACCAGAAGATATAGAAGAAGAAAAGGCAATAAAGGAAATGTGCTATAAATCTGGTAAGAATCTTATTGTTATATCAACATTGGTGCATTTTTTAGCTGATATAACAATAGCAATTTTTTTTCTCTTCTTTTGTCTTTCTGTGGATGAAACAGGAGAATATTATAGAATTCAGACTTCTCAGGAAAATAATTTAACAAAAAATTCTTCAGTGCTGGAGAATGAGCTCATTAAACCTATGGAAACATGCAGAGAATTACAAGAAGGCAAGGAATAGAACAGCTGAAGTTTTTAATTTTGGATCTTAAATGTTGTTTTATCTTTCTAAAGATAAGAAATATTCATTGTTAAAAATCCACATTAACATATTGTTTAGAGGTAGACTCCAGGAAGAAGCCCAAGTTCAATCTCTGGACTTGCCAACTAAAAGTACCAATTAACAGATGTCACAATGAGGAATTTGCCAGTTACCTGAGTAGAAAACCTGTCTTAAGTATAAAACCTGCTGCTAGTCAGAGTTGAAAATATTGGGTTGTGCCAAGAATGTAACTTATTTCAGCTTAAGGGCTATAACAGGCTTTGCATACTATGATATTTAAAAATAAGTGGATAATGCCCAAAATGGACTGATTTTCTTTGGGGAAGTGGGGGAGAGACTGGGGGTTTGAAAGGTGATTCGGAGCCTCCTGTCTATTAGGCTTGCGGCCTTCTGATTATTGGGTTCTGGAAGCCAGGAAAGGGGATTTGATAGTCAACGTGTCTTATTTTTCCAACTCTGAATTAAATGAATAAATAATATCTGATGTAAGACAGCTTCCTATGTACCTTTGTATGTAAAAAAGAAATACAGTATCGCCTTTTGGTTCTCCAGTTAAAGTATATTGAGTAGTTAGGTGGGTTGATGGAAAGTTATATTAGTCCTATTATAATTTACTATAATATGTGAGCCTAACTTACTCTAAGTTCAACTGAGCATTATGCAATTAGTTACCGTATTTTTTGAAGTATAAGACACTCTGGAGTATAAGACGCACCTTATTTTTGGGGGAGGAAAATAAGAAAAAAAAATCTGCTTGAGAGGCTCTCCATTTGAGAGGCTGCGTTTGCAGCCTCCAAAAGCTTCGTTTGCAAAGGAGCTTCTCTTTGCAAAGGTAGCCTCTCAAATGGATTTTTTGGAGGCTGTTTGAGAGGTTGCATTTGCAGCCTCCAAAAGCTCCGTTTGAGAGGGTGCGGAGGCAGAAGGGTGGGGGCTGGCAGGTGGGCGTGGCTACATTCGGTGTATAAGACACACCTAAATTTTCAGCCTCTTTTAGGGGGGGAAAAGTGTGTCTTATACTCTGAAAAATACGGTATATATAGAAATGTGTTACATGACAGCTTTTTAAAGTATTAAAACACTTTACATTATTATTATGTTCATTTATTTCAGACACTTCAGTCATGGAATTAAGTAAAATATTCATTAGTCATATTTTATTAAATTGTTCCTAAGAAAATCCATCTTATTATAGAAAAAAATGATAAGTAGAACTTAGTAATTTCATACTTATGATTCCCATATTGCCAATAGGTGGGGGTTCTAAAGCTTATAGAACAGTAGGTAATGCTATGATAATAGCTGTCCCTACAGAAAACTATTCCTATTACATTCAGTTTAATAACTTCCCAGATTTTCTCTCTCACCGTTCTAGGTGATGGTGTTGCAGTTCCATCAAAGTTTAACATTATAGAAAGGCAAACAAAAATAACAGCCTCAGTGGACAGTTGCTCTAAATCTGAACTTAGTGCCTTTGAAAATGGAGGTAATTATTTAAAATACAATTTCTACATTTAAATTCTTATAACTGACAATGAAATAAGTGTGCAACAACCTGCATTCAGATACACATACACACACACAAACTACCTAGTTTGCAGAAACTCTGCTCAGTCTTTTTTCATTTTCCAATTTAATGAAGCAATGCCATCTGTCTTTATTTAATTTTATTTAAAGAAGCGTTGGGATTGTTTGCAAGCTACATTTACCTTCTCTTCTCAGACTGCAATTTTTGCATCCTTTCTCTATTGAGCCCACAAACAATAGAGACAAAGAGGGAAAAAGAGAGGGAGAGAGACTTGGGATTTGAATCAACATATTACAAAAACACCTGCATTGTTGTTCCTGAATAGAGATGCCGCAGGTTTCAGAACAAAAGAAAAGGATTCTCCATCAGAACAAGCAAGATAATATTAGGTGGCAGGTTGGGGGAAGCTGCTGAATAGACCTTTGAGAAATAAGAGCCCCAGCAAGGATATTGGTGCAATCATCTGTAAGAAAAAAAGAATATGGAGGTGAAGAGTGTCCATTCAATTATTTCCAAGCAACTGAGTTCTCATGTGCTTTGTACAGTATCAGTAATTACAATACTGCAGTGTTATTTCCCAGACAAACAATACAGTTCTAAAAAAAAATCTATCCCCTTTGAGATGCAATGCCCCAAATTTCTTAATATGTGAGCACTCCTGATAAGCCTCATACCACCTCTTGTTCTTGCTTTTGAATGTCAGCCCTTTGTAAACGTTCACTGTGGTTATTTGTAAAGAGAAAGCTACACAAAGTATACAGTTATGTGTACATAGGCTTCCTTATAAGCCAAGTTCCTGCTTTATTAGGACAACTTTATGTTGTTATGATGATTAGATTTACACCCTCCCTTTATTTCTGTATAACTCAAGGCAGTGTACATCATGGGAACATGTTCTCATGTCTTACTTTACCTCTCCCTCCAAAAAACCTTGTGAGGTGGGTTATTTCTTCCCTGTAGGCCAGGGCTGTCAAACTCATGGCCCGCGGCTTGGATGCATCAAGCGCTGGCCACACCCACACCCAGTTTAGTGAAGGGGGAAAAAGTCCCGATACGTCACCTGATGCCAACATGATGACATGAGTGTGACACCCCTGCTGTAGGCAATTCTTCTGAATGTACAATTGCAGGAAAGAAGTAGCATGATTTGAGTTAGCATTTTAGGTGTGATATCAACTGACTATGACTATTGATTGCAAAATTTTCCAACCTCTTCCTTTCATGTTAGATGTGGCATGTGTTTATAGTTTGTTTAAACTAAGCAGAATGCCTTTGAAAAGAAACAATAAAACATCTCCTTACAGGTTTGCAATTTCACTACAATGGTTCAGGCACATGAAAGAGTTATTGCCATTTGGGCTTTACATAGGATCCATTGATGCTCATACCATGGAATCACATTTCATTTTGCTAGTTTAAACAACTTTTTTCATGTGCAAATTTTGCCATTCATTGCTTTTCCATTTAAAGGGAAAAGAGCAGACATCTAGAATACTATTCTTTTTATTTATTTCTTTTGTATGTTTCTTGTTATTGTTTCATTTTCTCTGATAATTCTGTGTTATATCTGTTTCTCTGTAGGAGGTGATTGTTACTTGTCACAAAGAAATATATTTGTTGAAGGGATACAAAACAAAATGTTCAATGGAGAGAAACAATTTACCATGCTAAAGTGTTTAAACGTTAAAGGTATTCAGAACTCATGTCTCACCTTTCTTTTTCTCAATGGAAAAATAAATATATGTGCTGTCTTAAAACATTTCTGGCAAGGACTTTGGCTAAAATATATTCCAAAGAAATTGCTAATTTTAGAAGTCTTGCAGAAAAGGTTAGATCCCACTCAAAAAAGTGATTTGAGCCATGTATTGGTTATATGATGTCATAATTAGGGAATCATCTTGATATATTCTCATGCTAGTGGCATTGTATCACTGGATGAGGATATGACAGTTCAAGGGAAGAAATGCCCTTTCAGAATGGCAATCATTGCTATATTGTTTTTGAAAAACACCTCTACACTAATACTGGTTGGGATTTTTCTGGCATAATTTCTGGTAGTACTAGTACTATTATATTTAGTTCTGTAGTAGTATGATTAGGTTTAACTACTTATGTGGCATCAAATCAACCCCTAGACATAAGAACAGTTTTTTCCTGAACACCATCACTCTGCTAAACAAATAATTGCCTCAACACTGTCAAACTAGTTACTAAGTCTGCATTACTATTAATCTTCTCATTGTTCCTATCACCCATCTCCCACTTATGACTGTATGACTGTAAGCTTGTTGCTGGTATCCTTAATATTTACAGTCATGGCCGTAAATGTTGGCACCCCTGAAATTTTTCCAGAAAATGAAGTATTTCTCACAGAAAAGTATTACAGTAACACATGTTTTGCTATACACATGTTTATTCCCTTTGTGTGTATTGGAACAAAACCAAAAAGGGAGGGAAAAAAGCAAATTGGACATAATGTCACACAAAACTCCAAAAATGGTCTGGACAAAATCATTGGCATCCTTTACTTAATATTTGGTTGCACACCCTTTGGAATAAATAACTGAAATCAGTCGCTTCCGATAACCATCAATAAGCTTCTTACACCTCTCACCCGGAATTTTGGACCACTCTTCCTTTGCAAACTGCTCCAGGTCTCTCTTATTGGAAGGGCGCCTCTTCCCAACAGCAATTTTAAGATCTCTCCACAGGTGTTCAATGGGATTGAGATCTGGACTCATTGCTGGCCACTTCAGAACTCTCCAGGGCTTTGTTGCCATCCATTTCTGGGTGCTTTTTGATGTATGTTTGGGGTCATTGCCTTCTGGAAGACCCAAGATCTCCGACGCAAACCCAGCTTTCTGACACTGGGCTCTACAGTATGACCCAAAATCCGTTGGTACTCCTCAGATTTCATGATGCCTTGCACACATTCAAGGCACCCAGTGCCAGAGGCAGCAAAACAACCCCAAAACATCAGTGAACCTCCACCATATTTCACTGTAGGTACTGTGTTCTTTTCTTTGTAGGCCTCATTCTGTTTGCGGTAAACAGTAGAATGATGTGCTTTACCAAAAAGCTCTATCTTGGTCTCATCTGTCCACAAGACGTTTGCCCAGAAGGATTTTGGCTTACTCAAGTACATGTCGGCAAACTGTAGTCTTGCTTTTTTATGTCTCTGTGTCATCAGTGGGGTCCTCCTGGATCTCCTGCCATAGCGTTTCATTTCATTTAAATGTCGACAGATAGTTCACGCTGACACTGATGCTCCCTGAGCCTGCAGGACAGCTTGAATTGCTTTGGAACTTGTTTGGGGCTGCTTATCCACCATCCGGACTATCCTGCGTTGGCACCTTTCATCAATTTTTCTCTTCTGTCCACGCCCAGGGAGATTAGCTACAGTGCCGTGGGTTGCAAACTTCTTGATAATGTTGCACACTGTGGACAAAGGCAAATCTAGATCTCTGGAGATGGACTTGTAACCTTGAGATTGGTGATATTTTTCCACAATTTTGGTTCTCGAGTCCTCAGACAGTTCTCTTCTCTTTCTGTTGTCCATGCTTAGTGTGGCACACACAGACACTCAATGAAAAGACTAAGTGAACTTCTCTTCTTTTTATCTGCTTTCAGGTGTGAGTTTTATATTGCCCACACCTGTTACTTGCCCCAGGTGAGTTTAAAGGAGCATCACATGCTTGACACAATCTTATTTATCCACAATTTTGAAAGGGTGCCAATGATTTTGTCCAGCCCATTTTTGGAGTTTTGTGTGACATTATGTCCAATTTGCTTTTTTTCCTCCCTTTTTTGGTTTTGTTCCAATACACACAAAGGGAATAAACATGTGTATAGCAAAACATGTGTTACTGCAATACTTTTCTGTGAGAAATACTTCATTTTCTGGAAAAATTTCAGGGGTGCCAACATTTACAGCCATGACTGTATATTGACTGTTTCCCTATGACTATCATTAATCACCTTAAGATTCTTGACGAATGTATATTTTCTTTTATGTACACCGAGAGCGTATGCACCAAGACAAATTCCTTGTGTGTCCAATCACACTTGGTTAATAAAGAATTCTATTCTATTCTATTCTATTCTATTCTATTCTATTCTATTCTAT
>WNWU01013802.1:15972098-16006383 GCA_012654045.1 Ptyas mucosa
ATTCTATTCTATTCTATTCTATTCTATTCTATTCTATTCTATTCTATTCTATTCTATTCTATTCTATTCTTAGATCTTCTTGGGGGTGATCTGTCCCCAACCAGGTCTTCCAATCATGCCTCATCTTAGGAACATTGTAGAATAACCCCCAAATAAGGTTAACTTAGCTGCAATACAAATATAAATTCTGTCTTATTCAATTTGCACCATCATTAGCTCACTGTAACCCCTGGCCACTTGTGTGCTAATTTTAAGGGAAATGGAAACTGCTGCTGCTTTTGTTTGCTCCAGCCAGTGCTCATATACTTGGATGAAATATATAAAATGCTAAAAAAAAAAAGTAGCATTTGAACTACTATTATAATAGCAATAGAATGAGAGAGCTCTGAAGATTGATAGTAGGTCCTCTGTTGAATATTGATTTGAGCGAATGCTCCATTATACTGACTTCTGTTGCCTTTGCTTTTTCTGGAAGGAAGCATGTATGTTTATTAGCCATTGAGTAGAACAATTAGTGGATAGATATACTGTAGATCACCCTGGATATCCTGTTTCTTTTTTATTCTTTTGCAGCTATTAGCAACGGTTTGACCTTGCTTCAGGATGAACTATTTTTGACAGTTTAAAAATACTTCAGACCCTGCTAGGAAATTTCTGTGTTTGTAGGTCATTTCATATGCCAGTTTGGCAACTAGAACTGAATAGCAATAGTGAAGGAGACAACCACTATAACAATACCTGTAAATAAAGTAATAGGCAGTAATAGTGATGCTATAAATATCAGATCATTATATTTCTAGGATGAGTGTTTAAAGATTGTTAAAACTAGGAATAGAATTCTTGGATCATGTGCTAACATGGGAATGGAGGCCACAGATAATCCTGATTCAGAGTGTGCTAAGCCAAACTATTCCTTTGAAATTTAATAAACCTACTAGAAAGATAATTCATGAAATCATGTAAAACAATGACTTAGTGGAATAGATAGATCTGTCTGTTGGCTTCCTTACTAATTGTTACTCTAGAACTGAACAACACAATCCTAACATTTTTTTTCAGCTACAAGCCATACAGAAAGCATCAAGAAGCATCATTTTAAGGGAGTAAAGAAAAAGAAATGGCTATCTGAGGAATCCAAAAATCTGCCTGCCCCTTTGACAGCAAAAGGTATTTCAAAGGAACATTTTGAATCATTCCAAATAGCACAGTCTGCCCTATTTACAATTTGCCATCATCAGACACACACACTACTAAGATGGAGCTCTCTATTAGGACCCAGTATTTAATTTATTTTGCGAGTGATGGATAACTTAAAGTCCTCCACAAAGTGCTGGTCTGTTTTCAGCTGGGATGTTCTGAGTTCATGGATAACTAAATTGGAATGGATTTCCCATCCTTGCAGTATATGTTGAGCCCTGAGTAGTTTCTTACATGTTGGTGGGAAATATTGATTGTTTTATTATCTCTTGCAGCAATGCATACTTCAAACTCTAAAAGTAAAGGGAATTGCCAACAAAATGATCAAATCAAGAATGCTGAGAATGCCTCTTATGTTCCTTCTCAGAGAGCCAATGGGAGAAGTATTTCCTTGAGTGCTCCAATGGCTGGAAGGTCACAAAATCTCACCTATGCTAAAATTGGGGTAGCCAAAGAATCCAAAATGAATTTATCTACAGGTAAGCATCTAGCTTCATAAGATCTCTTTCTGATAGGGGCATCACCTTGTTTCCTAATGAGATGCTATGCTAATTAAATAATATTATTGTTTCATCAGTAAAGGTTTTTCAGCTGTGATACAGTGTCCTAAAGCTAGTTATTAGTTTGTATTATGTAGACTTTTTAATGTACATTCTTGCCTGAATTGTTTAAATTGTTTTCACGTTTTCTATTTTTATAAAAAACTTTTCATTTATAGCTTTGTAGCATCAAGAAAAAGTATTTTTAAAATGATTTGTGCTACAAAATCCAAATTACTACTAGAGCTTTAAAGCTTAAAATGTTCAACATTTTTTGCTGCCATCTAGAGATTATCCTGATGTTTCCAGCCCAGATTTGCAACCCTGAGACAGAAAACAATAAATGTAGGTTTGGAGTCTGGACCAATCGCTCTCTCTCAACTCATCTATGTCATACATAATTCTTGTAGAGATAAAAGGAAAGGAGACCCCCATCTATTCCTGAAGAATAGACAATATATAGTATATATCTAACCAAAAATGCATTAAAATAAATGAACTAAGTACACAAGAAGGTTTCTAAAAAAATCTTGATCACAATTTCAGGTTAAATATAGAATGCATTTTCTTATAGAATTAAAGCTATTTTCCCAATAGGATTTTGTGTTATGTAATATCAGAAAATGTTATGGTAACAATTCTGGTATATGTGCTTAAGGAGAATGACAGAGTCAAGGTTATAAAAGAGAAAAATTAAAACTTTCTTTTCTTTCTTTTTCTTTAAAGAGAGGTGTGCTTCAGCGTATAATATACCAGCCTGGAGAAAAAGAAGCCCGCATTCTAAAATATATACTAAACCTGAAAAAATGCATTCAGGTACTTATAAGGTGATAGTAATATACTGCAAGTATTAAAAATGAAGCAATCAAGAATATGGAGAGAGATTTTTAAGAGATCAAAATCATTTTTTCTATTGCTAATGGAAAGATTCATGAAATGAAATGCTACCTAAAGTCTAGCTACAGACCAGTCTTGCCTGTAGTCCTCCTTTATATAAATTAATAATTAAAACTTGACTAAGGAAAAAAGTTACTTACTTTACAAGTAAGTGTGGATAATGCAAGTAATACATGAAGTAAAGGTCCGTTAAGATATAGCAACTTCAAATAATTGCTTTCTTCATGCTTGTGAAGCCCCATTTTTTAAATATAAGATGTACTAACAGCTAGGAATCCAAATTATATTATTAATGTCATGATCTATGGTTTGTTGTAGACCACCTTGACTCTATAACTTTCAGATTTTATGTTACTGCATTTTAAAACTTTCGTATGTTTTCATTTCAGAGCCCAGAAGAAATGGAAGTAGATAAAATGGAGGTTAATTTTAAAGCGAAGAATGAGGGAATAAAGAAATGGTCTATTGCTCTTCTATGGTTCGCCATCAAAGGAGGACAAAATATTCAAATTCAAATGATTTGGTTATCAGGAAATCCAACTGGAGATCTAAGGTGACAAAAACATTCTAAAATTCAGGAAGTATATGTGCTTAAACATTTACATTAAAATATGTAAACAAGCCATCTATTTCTGAATCAATTATTTTAATATGAACCTGGACTGAAAATGTTACTGTTTGGGAGTAAGTATAGGCATGCTTCATAAGTGCTTTGGATCCCATATGAGAGCAAGGACATCTCTATTATTCAATAAAGCCATTTATTTTCCAGGCTTTTGTCAAAATTTGAACAAAGTTGAACTAATTTGTTGAATAGCAGAGAGTACTAGACTCTTTCTTAATCACTTTTGAAAGCATGCACAAATGTCCTGCTTAACAACAGTGGGATGTGTTCTCTCACAAGAAAAGATGTTTAGAATATTTTGCCTTTTTCAATAAAGATTAGCATGATTTTAATGACAATGGTACTAATGAGAGGAACACCAGTCTTTTCTTCTTCCATAATGTGGAGCTACTGAAAACACTGGGATGCAAAGATGACTATAGGTCCTACTAATATTTTGTGTTCTTCCAGAGAGTAATCAGCATATATAAATCAGCATATTTAATTCCAACCATGTTTGCATAAAGATTTTCTGAATACTGTAATTAACTGACAATCTGAAGACTGGAAGGGATGGCTATTGAAAGAAAACTTTATAAGGATTAGGTAAAAATATGTTTAGATAAAGTGCACTCTGTGCAAAGTACTTTAATCATCAACGTCCCCACCTATTAGCTCACAAAAATATAGGTAACTGTTTCCTCCACTGGTACTTGGAACCTGTTCTTTCACCCTAAAACAAGCTGGTGTTGTGCTGTGATATTTTGTCCAGTTTTCTTCTTGATCTGATGGATTTTCACCAGCATAAGAGTTACACCAACAATAATTTGTAGTGATAGTATAGCCTTGTGTTCTTCAAAAATATCCACACATAAGAACAGTTCTAGCTTAACCAGTATTTTACAATATATATTGTATTCACTTTTTTTGTTAATTTAAAAACATATGGTATCAGGAAACTTACTTTCATGGGATTGTTTTGAGCTGGACATGCCTGTTCCTATAAGCCTTCCTTTGTCATCTCCAATTTTCTAGGTAATTTTGAAAAAATTGTCTTGTATTTCAAAATGAAAAGAAATAATTCATAATTCTATAACTATTTCTATTGTACAAATCCTTGCAATTTGTCTCAGTTGTGAAATCAATAGAAAGATGTGAAAAATGGAAGGCAGCATCTTTTAACTCTCAGGCATGGCAACATATTGTTAAAATTGTTTTTACCTTCCTAATTGGATAATGTGTATTTCAGTTTCTAGACTATACAACTTTGCAGACATATTTTATATCTTGAAAGTCCAAAGCAGTGTAAATCTTATAGGTCTATCAAACCAGGCTGGGTTTTAATATAAAAAAAAAACTTTGATCATTAAAGGGAAATTAAGTTATAAAGTGCATGCATGTATGTATGTCTGACTTCAAGTCATGTTGACTCCTGGCAACTATCTGGACGAGTCTCTGTGTTTTTCTGGGTAAGCAATAAAAATAATCACAGTAGTCTTGTTTATTCTTATGTCCATCTGCAGCATATATTGCAAGAAACAACATTAAAACAAGATTAAAACTTTATATAGGATGGAAGTAAGTGTTGGATCAAATCAAAACCAGTAGGTTAAACAAGTTGAAGTTAATGTAATATTTACTTTCTTCCTTTACCAATCCTGTATACTTAATTATAGTATACATTACTTCTCCATCCAGGAACTAAACAGATCTAGATTTAGCAAGAAGATTGCTTCATGTATTTTTTTTTAAAGTACAGGAGCCATAAATTTAATTACATTATAGAGAACTCAGATTTTATACCAAACATATATTTTTCAAGTGTAGCATCAAATATAGAGTGCATTGTAAAATGGGTATAACAAGATGTGGCTTACGGTCACCAAATCTCATGGACCCAGAAAGGGATAGAGCTGGAATCTTAATCTTAATCTTAATAATGCAAATGCATTTCTTGCTGCAGTAATCATCTTTGAACCAAGTTGTAGCTGATAATTAAGGAAATTAACAGACTACACAGGTAGAACAAAGGGAACATTGCTACAAAATAATCTACCAGATCAAATTCTGCTAGATAGCCCACAAAAAAGTTATCACAATTGATTTTATCAAAAATTGGTGAAAACTAGAAAGGATCAACAATTTTGATCTAGGAATCCAAAACAGATTCAGCCTCTCGTTGCTATGGAAATAGGTCCAGATAATCAGTATTGTTTGAATGTGTCTGGAGCTAGAATGTGTCTGGACCTTTTCTTAGAAGTTAAATGCTTGAGACTGGCTGTAATTTCATAGACTGATTTCCACCTCAAGAGAAGTTTTTGTTTGATTTAATCAGCCAGAAAAGACAAGGGTTGATAATTAAAAGACAGTTAATAACATTCATCTTCATACATTCTATCCATATAGTGGAAAACTGCATACAAGAAAAGATCTAATACTATCTTTGTGTCCAAATAACACAACACTTTCAACTGATGCAATACCAATAACAGAGATACAAATTTTGAGAACCATGAAACTAACATGGCAGAAGGCGTGGGGAGAGATGATGTCACCTCTTTAACCAGATATCTGTTATACACAGTGAAACTGTTTTATTCAGGACTATATCTCTGCCATCTTCTATCACATTTCCTGCATCTGATTTGTCAAAAGGTCATCCTTAATATGGCCTCGTACTCAAGTTTGATCAGATACATTTCTTTGCTTTCCTTCAGAAACATCCCTTCACCTTGACGCCCTCAGTTAGGTTGGAAACTGAAAGGAACTCTAGCCTTCCTTCCTTTCTCCATAGTAACCAAGTTGCAGATTCCAACCATATCTTTTAGAGCTAATTATCAATACTTTGCCCATGTCATTTTATGATATCTCTACACTTTCCTCTACAGGGTCCATTACAGACATTACTTATCTATCTAGATAGCATTTCTCTAAAGAAGAAATGACACGATGCTTTGTCTTTTGAAATTAATTATGAATGATACAATTTGGGCCATTTTGGAAATATAAGCCTTCTAAAAATCTGGAGCATCCTCTGGTAAATGCCAACAAAGTGAAAAAAAGTATATTTAAATGAATGAATAAATATTTTTTTACTTTCACAAATCAATAACCATTAGAAGGCAATAGTACTACATAAAAAGACACTAGTAGCCTGAGAAATAGTAAAAGAATAGTAAGCGTGATTGCCATCTACAGTGAAGCTTGTGTGCAGATGTTGTTTCATACAATAGTTAACTTTTTACAGAATTTTAAAGATGTGCTAATATTTTCTCCCATATCATCTTTAGTAGATTAATTGCATGATCTACTCCTTCACTTCAAAATCTGAAATAATATGTTAATGCAATAAGTTGTAGCCAGTGGTGGGATTCAAATAATTTAGCAAGCGGTTCTCAGCCTCAATCTTGGACACTGCTCTGCAATGGAGAAATGGGAAACAGAGCAGCCAGCATGAAGAAAGGAGGCTGCTTTCCCTCTTTTTTCTCCCTTCTCCTTCTCCTCCCCTTGCGCTGGCCACTCCATTTCCCGTTTCTCTATTGCAACGCAGCGCCATGCTGTGGAGCTTGCCCCACATACCATTGTCCCGATTCCCTTGCTTCCCCCAAGTATTTCTTTGCTAACCTGATTTCCAGCTCTGTTGCATTTCTCCATCGCATTTCTCTCCGTCCTGTGCAGGGTTAGGGTTAGGGTGGGGGATGTTACTTGGAAGCCTGACACCCTGAAAATAAGACCTAATTGGTCTTTTCAAAAGACCCGGTCTTATTTTCTGAGAAACATGGTAATTTTCACCTGAGTAATGTGATAGAAGGCACTGCGTCTCTGATTTCCGTTGTTCCTCTCTTGGACTTTTGGGAAGGGTTTTCTTTTTTTCCCTCACCTGGAAGGAAGTTGAACAAAAAACATGCGTGTTCTGGAAAACACAGATTTGGTATAAATGGTTCGCCAAACTAAAAAAAAAAGGTATTGGTTATGCCAAATAAGTGCGAACCGACTGAATCCCACCACTGGTTGTACCCAAAGGAAGCAAAGAATTACACTGAAGTAGATATGAAAAAACTAATATCTTACTGTGATACGTTGGAAAGGCCAGTTGCTAAAAATGGATTCATCCACAAAGTTATGTCAATGTTTCAAGTTGGTGACCCTTTGAGAGCTGTATGCAATGAAATTTCATTTTAATGTATGCCAATTAGTGTACATTCAAAGTGATGAAGTTATTATTCTAAGTCTGAAACCTAACAGCTCTATTATTATAATATTTCTAATCTGGAGACAATGGATACCTGCTAATTTGATTTCCTGTATGGTCTAAATTGAAACTATGGCAGAACATATATCCACAAAAGTTGAACTCACCTGTTTCTCATGCTTCCTTTGCATTTGTAGTATAATATTTTAGAGCAGCCAATCTATACCTTTCTTCTATCCTTATTTTTATATTATTTGTAGTCATAAAAACATAAACTAAAAATGCACATTTTTACACTCTTTCATAGATATCTTAGAATTTATAAGAAGTGTATGAGACTAGTTACAATTATCCAAGTAACCTGACTGTTCATCTGACTAATACAATGATCATCTTTGATATAGAACATTCATAATGATCATTGATACAATATCATTCAGCATATAATAATCAGTGTATTCAGCTGCAGCAACTTTTATACCCAGAATATGATTATCTAATAAGAAAAAAAACCCTAAAAAAATAATTCTTTGGCCAATTTGTCTGTAAGAAATTATATTCCTGCATCATCACTCAACAGATTTTGACTTTTTCTTTTCACTTTGCCTGCCAAAGAAATGTGCTGTTCTTTGCTAATGTTTATGCTTATACATACTGTGAGGGTGCTGCTGGCTTCTGAAAACAAAACAAACAAATCAACCAAGGTTGCTAATGCTTTTTAACTGCATGAATAACATTAACATTCAGCAAAAAATATAATATTCCAAAATGAACAAAACTAGCTAAAATCAACATTGAATTTATATTTTACATTTATTTATTTATTTATTGAATTTCTATACCGCCCTTCTCCCAAAAGACTCAGGGCGGTGAACAGATTAAGGTTTCATATACATATATATATATATATATATATATATATATATATATATATATTTATAAACAGTAATAAATTGAGTCAATTTGGTGTATCTGCTAAGACCTTGGCATAGAATTTAGGTGTTTATGCTAGCCCTGCTTGTTGAAACAGAAAGGTCTTCAGGGCATGTTGGAAAGTGCGAAGATCTGGGATTATTCGTATTCCGGGGGGTATTTTGTTCCAAAGAGTAGGTGCCCCCACAGAGAAGGCTCTCTCCTTTGGAGCTACTAGACGACATTGTTTTAATGATGGTACTATGAGTAGGCCTACTCTGTGAGAGCGTATTGGTTGGTGAGAGTTTATCGGTTGCAGTAGGTGGTCTCGTACGTACTCAGGTCCTAAGCCATGGAGCACTTTAAAGGTAAGAACCAACACCTTGAAGCGCACTCGGAAGGCCACCGGAAGCCAGTGCAGCTCACATGGATAAATGTATCCTGAGCAAAAAAATAAATAAATCAGTGCATCCATAGAGGAGACATGTGCACCAAGGAACATAGGAACTGCCTGCTTGATCAGGCCAAGACTCATCTCAGTCCACCATTTTGGTGTTCACAATGGCCAACCAAATGTCTAGGTTGCTCAAAAATGGGAGATGAAGAGATGCTATTGTTCCCTTTCAACTGTATTCAATACCATGTTGTCATCAATATGGACGTAAAACTGACTCACCTGGAATGATAGCTTTTGGAAAGAAAGAAATATGTCAGATTTGTTTTACTTTCTAGAGGAAGGAAAAGAAGAAAATATTTTTAGGAGGTCCCTTTATAAAGAGTCAAAATTATTAGGTTTCAGGTTAAAATTCTTTTGGTGCTATTACAGAAAGGTTAGAAAGGAAATTCTTCCAGCAATAAGATTAGGTATTGGAATATGCCACAAGTTCCCTTTGGAATAATAGCACAAAGATATACCTGGGATAGGCAATTTAATTTCTTTTAGTTCTCAACTTTGATTTTCATCAGCCCCAGTCAATTGGTCGAAAACAGGTGATAAAGAGCATGGTTTATGAGAAGAGACTGCAAGTAACTGTCTGTAATATTAGATGGATACTACTAGATTGTCAACTTCTGATATACATATTTTTTCACAGCCACTCAAGAAACATTTTTTTCTCAGACACTATCTGCAAATAATAGCTCAGTAACTCACCCATGATCAGTTCATACATGTACTTGTTTTCCATAGTTTCAGAAAGGAATTGTTTCCATCCGTCTCTGAAAAAGCCAGGAATCATTCCTATTTTTTCCCCACAAAATCTCTGCCCTACCACTCAGTTGCAGTTCTTCCTTTACTACAAAAAGCATAACTGAGGTACTAGGATCATAAATTCCAGTTCCATATCTTGCTTTGTAATTTTTAATGTGGCAGGTGAAGAAAAATATTAAATAAGGTTGCATAAATCTTGGAGCCTTTACAGAAGTAAGGGAGTCAGCTTGGTCTAGTAGTTCTTTCCATGAATATAACAGTTGTTAATAATTATTTGAAATGCTTGCTTTTTTGTCCTATTTTTTGTTGCTGTTATTAATGAAATATTTTAAAATTACAGGTAGTCCTTGTTTGACCAAAATTGAGACAGGGAATTCTGTTGCTAAGTGTCAAGTGAGACACAACTATGACAGACCTACAACCTCACTTCCACTGCAGTCATTAAGGGAATCACCTTCAGTCATTAAGTGAAACAATGACCATGATGATGATGTGCACTATTGCTGCTTGTCAAAACTCAGTTGTGAAATAATCATGTGACCACAGAATCCTATGATGGTTGAAAATGCCCACTGGTTGTGAAGCACCTGAATCTTGATTATCTGATCTTAGGGATACTGTGATGGTCATAAGTGTGAGGACCAGTTGTAAAATTACTTTTTCAAGACTATTGCAACTTTGAATTGTCACTAAACAAGGCAGTCATTAAGCAAGGTCTACCTACAGTATATAGTTTATCCAAAAACATCAGGGAGGTGTATAGTTCAGACAAATTACTAGATGTAAGATTATGCAAATAGACTTTACTTACATACTTTGGATTTTCAGTCCTTCTTCCATTTCTTCATGTATCTTCTGTCTCTACTCAAATATTCTTCAATCTTTCTGAGGAGAAAAGGAAGGGATAATTTGATTCCTCAGTTGGCATGAAGTTTAGTGGTAGAATGACAGCAATAAATTGAAGCTGCTGAAAAGAGCTGTTTAACAAAACTTTCAGTGTTTTTTTTAATAACACTGAGTCATGAGCGGGATTTTTGAAAAGACTGTAGATATTCTCGCATTTATTTATTAAATTAAAATTTATTAAATTCATTCCTTCAATAAGGTTGCAGTTAACTTCAGTGTCAGATCAGGCACAAGATGTAATTGTGCTATAAAACCACTTGAAATGACTCAAATGTGGAATCCTAGTTTCTTGACAGTGAAGTGATGGACAATTTTTGTTGAGTGAAGTCCGCATTATATTTGCATGATATTATATAGCTGTTATATTAATGCAACTCATAATACACAAAGATTCAGATTCAATAAATAAATGTGTTGTTTCTGTTGTGCTTTTCTCAAAATAGTCCTTTCAAGTCATATATATAGGCATAAAATCATGTTAGTCAACATTTAATCTGTAGTGGAATAATTCAGATAGAATGACATGTCAAAACTACTGTAGAAACTATAAAGGATCTCCATGAAGCCAGATATGTTTTATTTACTGCTTCAACAACATACTATGACATCCTTAAGATGAAACAGTAACATATATAGTAAAATTTGAACTCCCCCTCCCAAGTTATAATTCCCCTGCTTATTTCCTCCTCCCATTTATTTTTTTTTATTTTTTATTTTTATTTCAAATTTATATACCGCCCTTCTCCCTGGGGACTCAGGGCAGTGTACAGCTAAGTAAAAACACATAATACAAACATTAAGAACAATTAAAAGGAATATCTCAGTTGGCCAAGATTTAAAAAAGACAAACCAATTTAAAATCATCTAAAAGAATTTGTTAGGCCAGCCCGGCTTGTTGGAAAAGGAAAGTTTTAAGGGCACGGCGGAAGGCATGGAGGTCTTGGATTCCATGACAGGAAACCAAGCACCAATTGCTTTTCTTTCTGTGGACCTACTTTTTGAGGACTGATGAAGTGGGGAAAAAACCAAACCACAATCACAACAGTTTGACAGTCCTTTCTATTATTAGAGGGAAACAGCAGCTCTGATGACAATTGTACCCAGTAAAAGAACAACAGAGAAACAGCTACAAAAACACCTTATGGAGGGAGGGGGGAGGGAGGAAGGAAGGAAGGAAGGAAGAGCATTTTATTGTTCTGCTAATGAACTAAAGAAAGAAATAACAGCAACAAAGGCTCAATCTTTCAGAGCAGGTAGTTTAACAGAAGTTGGAACAGAGAAATAAAGCATAGCAGGTGAACTAGATTGGCTACCCAGCTTGCATCATCAGAAAGGGGGAAACAGTACTTGAAGAGAGGCAGAAAACTCAGATGGAGGTCACTTCCTCAACAGAGTATGGGTAGTTCAATGACATTATTCTCACCCTTCCAAAATATCAGGTGGCCTAGCCTCATGGTTGAGCAAGCAGGAAATGTAGGTCAGACACCCAGATTAAAGTTATAAAAAAGAATAATTAAATATTTGATAAAAGACCACTTGATGTTTTCTTTTAAAAGCAGAACATCTGACCAGTTTGAGTAAAAAGCAACAAGCAAAGACACAGACAAAGGAGCCATATTTTTTTCTAATGAAATGTCTAGGACATAAGCAATATAATTAAAAGGGCAGAGACATAGTTTTAACATAGCAGAGGAATTCATCCCTCAAATTCCTTCAGAAAATTAAGAATGAACATAAACCTCTTTCAGCAGTACAAATTAATTAAGAATGCACCTTACGTACCTTAGGAAATTTTAGAATTCTATTGCTTATACGAATAAGAAAAAAACCCTTCTTTTTAAAAAAAAAATAAATAAAATCCTAACTATATTTTTGAGAGAAGTCTAAACTTTCAAGTCCATGAATTCCAACAACTTGTGAATAACATCTCAAATAACACTTCTGCCATATTAGTGACATTAATTCCCTTTGAGATGCATCTCAAAGAGATGACAAAAACTAAGAAAAAAGCACACAGGCAAAATAGAATACATGGGAACTGGAACACCAAAAGTAGTACAGTGAAACACAAGATGAAGACAGGATTTCTGAAGAACAAGCTACCTTCAGTGTTATTCATTTCTCAATGCCATGTTGGGAAGAAAAAAACCCAAAACATCTGTTCACCTGTTGGGCATATAATTTAATTGCTTTTGCCTGACTGAAATGAAACATGAATGTTTAATCAGTTCAAAGGGAAAAAATTACGAGAAATGAAGTTTCAGCAGTGTTTCAGAAGTGTTTGATCCATTGACACAAAGCATTTTTTTCTTTGAACTCCTGTTACAAATATGGCAACTTCAAGGAATTGCAGAATTACTAAAATATAGGATTTTTAATTGGCATGCAAACCAGATTATCCAAATTAGAAAATATTTTCTTATTCATATTCGTATTGCATTTTAGCAGGCTGAGGAATATTTAATTATATACTCTCCCATAAAATCTGAAGTAGCATAATGGAAAGATACAAATGAAATTTTGATTCAGATTTATTTGCCATCAGATTACGGTATTTCTCTCCCCAAAGGATATTAAAGTGATGCAAAAGCTAGCATTAAACAGAGCCTCTCAATATTCAACCAATGAAAGAAAGAGAATATGATATATGGTTGATGCATAATCAAATTATAGTTATTTATAATAATTTAGTCCTTGGCCAAGACAGTCTTTTTACACCAATTTATTATGAACAACAGCCACTTTGGTTGCAACTGTTTTTACTTAAAAAAAGTGGGTGGAGTGCAGAGGTGGGTTTCAGCAGGTTCTGACCAATTCTGGAGAACCGTAGCGGAGAACCGTAGCGGAAATTTTGAGTAGTTCAGAGAACCGGTAGTAAAAATTCTGACTGGCCCCACCCCTATCTATTCTCTGCCTCCCAAGTCCCAGCTGATCAGGAAGAAATGGGGATTTTGCATTTTACAGTATCCTTCCCCTGCCACGCCCACCAAGCCACACCCATCAAGCCACACCACACCCACCAAGCCACACCCACAGAACCGGTAGTAAAAAGTTTTTGAAACCCACCACTAGTGGAGTGGGGTGGGGAATCTTGTATGATTTAGGAAACTGAACAGAAGTATTACTCAAAATAGCTAAAGCAACCACATTCTGGAAGCTTCTTGCAGTAGCTGCCTTTTTAGGTACACAGGATGTTATGTGTATGGTACTGTAATAGAATTCATAAAATTGGCAGATATTATTAGGATACTGAATTTAGTACCTGGAACAGTAAACACACCAGAATACACAGTTGTAGGTGAATAATTAGACTGAAAATGCTGACTCATGCACGATGCAAACTACATGATTGGTTGCTGTAAATATAAAAGGGGAGTTTCCCTTGTTGTTTCTTCTTCGATGTGTTCTGTATGTTGCTTAGCTTACCTCCTGTGTAAGCTTATTCCTTTTTTCCTGACAATCTTGCATCTTGTTTTTATTTTTCTGGATGATGACAAAGACTGCTGTAAGTTTAAATGCTAAATATATAATATATAAGAGACTATGAATTTGTGTTAGTGTCTCTGACTTCATGTGGACAGCTGCAAAAGTCATTAATGGATATAATTATATATATATTTATTTATAACCAAAAGACCTGATTAACAAAATACAAATGTAACTTAAAATTTTAACATAAAACAGGTTACCACATAAAATAAATTGATATATATTATTTATCACATAAAACATTTAAAAACTCAAACTCAACTTATTTAGACCTTGTTTTGGTAGCAATAGTTAATTTTTTTATGTCACCATTGCAATTTTAGGATTTTTATTATATTAATTTTAACAATCAGAAATAACTCTTCCTGTCCTGATTTTAATTAGGATAGATAATAACCTGCGTAAAATTTACTATGCAATAAAATATGGTTTGTAGTTTCAAGGTCAGTTCCATTATAGAGACAAAATGCTGAGAAATGGGAAACTTTTGACACTGTTAGCATAAATATTTGATGGCAACATATTTCATCTGACTTTTTGAATGTTTTTCAGAAACCAAGACTTAAGTTTATCATAATTAATTTGTTTATAGTTTATTAACTTGAAATATCTGGCTAGTAGCTCAAGTTGGTGTTTGAAGCCCAATCTAAGAAGAATAGCATAAATTATATATAATAAAACACTAATTTTCCTTTTGTCTAATAATAGGCAATAACCATCAACCTGAAGTCATGTAGTCTCTAAATTTACATCTTAATTGAATAGCATTAGAGCCAAAATAAAATCGTGTCTCACACTTTATTCATTACTTGTTTTGCCTGTAAATAAGCCATTGTGTTGCATCTCACTTGCATTATACTGTCTTGATATAATATCTATATTAAATATGTAAGATGCCTGTCAGGAACTAAAGTCTTTAATTTAAACTGAAGTTTGGTTCTATTCTCAGAATCAAAGGCAACCTTAAAAACCTATGAAAGCAGCGAGTAATTTGCCTTCAGGAAAATATAATATTTTCAAACCAGGTAGGTTAATATAAAATACCGGGTAATTGTTGATCTGAAAGCTGCTTGAACATTTGTTAAAACAGTGTGTTCCTCAAGGTAGGAGGCTAATTTTTCTTTTAAATATGTAGCATAGAGTTTTTCCAAGATTGATAGCAAAGTAACGGGGCTGTAATTAACAGGGTTTTTCATCTTTCCCTTCCTATAAAGAATACTATATCCCCATTCCAATCAAAGGAGATTAAACCAGATCTATTTGTTGTAATAAATCAGATAAAGGCCCCCTCTAATCTAGGTCATTTTTCAGAAGTTTGATGGGTATATTATCCTGACCAGATTATATTTTTGAAATAAATTCAACAATTCCTTCTTCAGACACTGGTTCCAACGGTGGGAAGTTAAGGAGCTTTGATCAGATGTTATTTGCTATGTTCACAATAAGATGCTCCTGGTCTATAAAAAATGATTTTAACATTTCCTCCAGATCTTAGATTGTATACAACAATCTGGGACAAAACTCTGAAAAGTAAACATTTTAGAGTTGTCAAATGTCAAAGAAATGACATTTTTAATTACTGTATATACTCGAATATAAGCTGAGTTTTTCAGCACGTTTTTCAGGCTGAAAAAGCCCCCCTCGGCTTATATTCGAGTCAAGAAAAAAAATGCCTTTTTAAAAGAAAACAAATGAGTAGATCCCTGTCTGCAAAAATAGAAAAAACAGCCCCTTTCAGCGTCAGTATAGGTTAATTACCATAAGTTAATTTGAAGAGCCTCTCGACTCTCAGCTGATTTACTCTCAGCTGTTTTACCAGGGCTCTGTTGCTAGCTAGCTGCAAAGAGGTAAATTGCTGGAGCATTTTCCCTCCCCCTCCCAGCTATGCTAAAAAAGCGAAACTGAAACTAAAGCAGGGTCTTTGCTGCAACGTGACAAAATGAGGCAGAGAGATATTTCTTTTTCTTTTTCTTTTGCTTGCAACGTTGGAAAGGCAGATTTCTTTTTCCTCATCAAAAAAAGTAGGTGCAAACAATGGGAAATTCATGGCAAATGGCAAAAGAGGAGAGTTCAAGATTTTAAAACACAAAAGAAAAAGTTCTATTTAACTAGAATTGTAATAATTGAGATACTATTAATTGTATATTGTGTTGAAAGCAGAAATGGTTAAGTTGTGGTTTGGAAGAATATATGGGGGAAATTATTTGGTTTATTATTATTATTGGTAAATATAATTACCAGTAATTGATTGGTAAGAAATTGGATTGCATGGAAATAATTGGAATATTCATGTTCATATTGATTAATATACCAAAAAGATAGTTATATAACTAATTGATTTATATTAAAATATTGAATTTGTATTGAACAACTGTAATATTACATAATTAACCAATGTGAGGATGGATATAAAAATAGATGACAATGGGAAGGGGTATAATATAGAATAGAAGTGAAAAATTGAATTTGATTAAGATTAGAGATGAGGATGAAGGGTAATATTGGTTTTTTTAAAAAAATAGATGAGGAATAAATATGGCAAAAAGGAAATATAGAAATTGTAAATTTAAGTGAAATGACTGAACACTGTTTAAATTTGTGAACCGGCCAAATACTCTGTTCAAAGAAAATACATTGTATGTTTGTATGTATGTTTCTAATTATTGCTATTTATTCATATTTGTTCTCTTTTATTCTTTAAAGTTTAACAATTCATTCTTTATCTTAATATCTTTATATTTGTTTGGGGTTGGTTTTCTTCCCTTTCATCTTTTTTATTGTACAGCAATCTTTCTCCTCAAACCTACCACCTCTCTCTTTGAGGAAGGGGGGAGAAAGAGAATGAGAGAGAGAGTAGAGGAGAGAGAGAGAGAAAGAGGGGGAGAGAGAAAGAATGAGAAAGAGAGGGGGAGAGATAAATAGTGATAAGATAGGGCAAAAATGTAAAATGTGAGGACAGTTGTAAGTTCGAGGACTGGTCACAAGTGCGAGGACCAGTCAAAAATTACTTTTTCAGCCCTCTGAGTCGTGCATATGCACAAAAGGACTACCCAGAGGGCTGAAAAAAAATGATTTCTGACAGGTTCTCGCACTTTTGACCGGTCTTCGCACTTATGACTGGTCATCATTTATGCCCATTATAGCATTCTTAACAACCATGTCACTCATTTCACAGCTGCTTCTTTTCACCGTGGTGATAAGATAGGGCAAAAACGTAAAATGTGAGGACAGTCATAAGTTCGAGGACCGGTCACAGTGCGAGGACCAGTCAAAAATTACTTTTTCAGCCCTCTGAGTAGTCCATATGCAGAAAAGGACTACCCAGAGGGCTGAAAAAAGTGATTTCTGACAGGTCCTTGCACTTTTGACCAGTCTTTTTTTATTTTGAAATTTACCAGTGGCTGCTGCATTTCCCACCCCCGGCTTATACTTGAGTCAATACGTTTTCCCAGTTTTTTGTCGTAAAATTGGGGGTCTCGGCTTATATTCGGGTCGGCTTATACTTGAGTATATACGGTAATAAAGAAGCATTAATCAATTTTTATTTGGTCAAAAAATAAATAAATAAAGATTTATTAATAATGACCATAATCCCTCTCTGCCTTCTGTTTCCTCAGGTGCATTAAGACTTTACCATATTTCTTCAATTTTTATTAATTTGGGGTTCAGAGACCCGTGTGCCATACATTAAATTTTCTGTATTGTGTGAGTATATGGTGTGTGTATATAAGTGTTGACTCCTGGTGACTGCCTGAACTATAAAGTTTAGATCATTTTTATTAAAGTTTATTATAAGATAAAATACAAATAAAAACAAAAATTGAGAAAATTAAAAAAGAAGTGTAGAAAAAAGTGAAAAAGGAAGAAAAATGTAGTGACCTGCCTTTTTTTTTATTGCAATAGAAAAAAAACAGTTATACCTTCAGCCTTTTGCTTTACCTTTCTAAATATTTCAAGTCATTTCTATAACACAATTTTAAGGTGAAAGAGAAAAAGCATCTTTACCCATTAATCACTAGTCAGGAATATAATAGCTTGCTCAATGTTCAAATGATCCCAGTATCATTGTCTAGGGCTGCTCTTGTTCCACAATTTCTGAAAGTGATGCTGGAAAGTATGCAAAAACATCTTTAGAGCAATGACCTCAGGGAAATGCAATATGTCCATTGCTTAAACAGATGGCTGGAAAATTCAATAGTTGTGGTCGGCATGGGTAGAAAATCATGCCACAAATAATTCAAATTGCTTCATGATAGGAAAGAATGGGAAGAGGAAAGATAATAAAAAGGAGACAAAAGAAAATTGGATAGAAGTGTTAAGAAGACAGAGAAGGTAATCATGGCTGAATTCCTCCTTCATGCAGTCATAAACCGGATGGTTCACACAATGAGGTATTTCAAAATTAAATAAATAACAATAGCCCTTAGCCCTTAGACTTTTATACCGCTTTACAATACTTTACAGCCCTCTCTAAGCGGTTTACCCCCAATGGTTTACCCAGCAGTTTACCCTTAGCATATTGCCCCCAACAATTTGGGTTCTCATTTTACCCCCCACAAGGCTGAGTCAACCTTCCAACTAAAGTGGCTTAGTGTAATTTATGAACCCGGGTTTTACGTCTCGCAACAGAAAATGTTCAGTTTCAGAACTTGGTTCATAAAACAAGAATAATTCTATTATTACATAAATTAAGAATAAATATTACAGGTATTCAAAAATAATGTTACTTTTTATATAAGAATAAAAAAATGAAAAAGATTAGTCACTCACTTTGGCTTAAATGATTTTTATACAAAAAAAAATTATTTGCTTAAATTCTATGGACAGAACACATGGAAAAAGTATTTATGGGGTTGCCAAGAAATGACATTGACCTGATGTTACATAAATCAATCTAACCAGCTGAGAACATGAATAGGTAATTTAAAATTAAAAAGTTGCAGAAAATTATTCCTCTCTTGGTTCCAAATAATAAAAAGCTTGCAGCAGAGTTTCATTTTACTAGATAAATCTTTTTATTAAAAACTGGAAATTGAGAGCTGCTAGTTATATATGTATTAAAATGCTATTAGCGACACTTTTGAAGAAATCACTATGAGGTTCAAATCCACAAAAGCCTTTCAGAGTGGGTCCATGTTGTCATGACAAACTGGCTGTGCTGAAAAAGTGACTCTACACTGAAGCAAACTCTGTGACCTCTGAGGCTAGCTCATATCTCCTCAACCCACATTCCAGGCTGCTTTTGAAGCTGCATGAATGGCTCTTTGGAGATAATTCAAAAGTGGATTGCATTATTTTGGACTGCAAATGAGGGAAATCAAATTTAAATGCTCTGAATGAAAAGGACTTTTCACAGAGAAGGACAGACATGAAAACATTTCAAAAATACTTCAGATTTTACCACTAGATGTCACCACAACCATTGGCATGCTAATGTCAGAATAAAACAGGATTCTGAAGACAATCTGAGACCCAATTAACTGAAAACAAGCCCCATTGTAAACAACGAAAACTATCTTGAGACTGGACATTTAGAAGACTTTTTTTTATTGTGGCCGTAAAAACAATATCATTCATTTTGTGATATTTTTTCTCAAAGCCAAGCATGCTTTAAATTTAGTTTTAAAAAATGTTTCTGGAAAAACAAGAACAGCTAATGAGGAACAACTAAAATAAAATGGCTAAGATAAATTCATGACTGCGTATGTTACTTGAATAAGTCATGCATATATGTATTGATACACTCATGCATAGACAACAACAACCAGTGTGTAGTAACTAAGGTTACATTAGAACTGGGGAAACCTTTCTTCTAGTCTTCCCTTAGGTATGGAAGCCAGCTAGCTTCCTGACTTAGGAAAAATATACTATTCAGTCTCTGAAAACCAAATTCTTGAATCAGAGAGACAATAAGCTGAACACAGAGATGAGGGAATTGACTTATTCTCCAAAGCACCTGAAGGCAGGACTAGAAGCTTGTTAAAGAGACATCCAAACTGGAATTAAGGAGAAATTAATTGCTCTTACTGTCAGGATTCCAATGGAACGCCCAGAGTCATGGGTGCTCCATCACTGGAGATTTTCAAGAAAAGATTGGACATTCATTTGTACAGGAGGGTATAAGGACTCCTCTCTTGGGCAGGGGGATGAACTAGAAGACCTTGTCCTATGATTCTGTAATTCTAAGGACTCTAAGCACTGTTCAGCAAACAATTAAGACATTTAAAAGAAGTTGACAGAATCTTTCATTTTTCCAACACTTATTAATTTGTTTCTACATTTGTTCTTGAAGGATTTGAAATTTGGATTACATCAAAAAAATGAATTTGACAATGTTAAAGTTTAGAGGTGACTACAATTAGACTTTAAGTCTTTAAATAAACACTTACATGCACACAAACACTTCTTAAACGGGTCAGTCCAATCTACTGAACCAAAGTCCACTTTCTCCTTTCTCTCTATGACAATACTAAAATTATTCACAATGGGTGGTTGGAAAGATCATTATCACCAGCATGCATTTCAAAGCAACTTGGGAAAATAATAGGCAGAAATATTTGTCAGTAAGAATCAAGTCACTGGCAAAGCATTCTTCCCTGCTGCTTCTCCTTTTAAAAAAAAATGACAGTTTTTTTTTCCAGGTCAGTAATTCTCTCTTAGCCTAGACAGTGAAATTGAAAACATTTATCCACTAACCAGCAGTGAAACAATATGATAGGTTATGGTCCATAACCTTCAGGTATACTTCACCTTATAGTGGTATGAGTCAGAAACATCATCATCAGTATCATCATCATCATCATCCACACATACATTTTGTTCTTATGATTATCAATACATTCTTGTGTTATGGATATTGTATTTTAGTGAAAAGGACACAAGTTCAAGAGTGGAACCATTTTACATAGATAACATCAAGATATATGCTAAAAGTGAATAAGATTTTGACTTGCTGATCCACCTGTACAAATCTGCAGTGAAGAAAGAAGGTAGTGGGGTGTCAGACTAGAGAAGTGTGGCCTGATAGTAGTAATGACAGGGAAGGTTGTTAAGACTGAACCACCAGGGGGGCAGATAGCTGACCTATAGACCACTTACAAGTATTTTGGTATTCCACAGTCACATGGGAGAAGGAAGGAAGGAGGAAGCATGGAAGACAGCAACATTTAAGTATCACCAAAAGATAAGACAGGCCCTAAAGAGCCAGCTCAATGAGAAGAACAAGTCCCATGTCACCGTATTCCCTGTCAGTCATCAGATATCCACTGGTATAGTGGGCTGGTCAAAGGAGAATGTGGAAACTGCTGATGTGAAGATCCAGAAGCTCCTCGCAATGTATGGTAATTTCCACCCCAAGTCCAAAATCCAAAGACTGGGCACCAGCCAGAAAGAGAGCTGGCTGAGTCTGGTGAGTGTCAAAGCCACTGTCCCAGACAAAACCCAGAGCAACCGGGAGTACATCAGTCAGATTACATTCAAAGATTAACTGCTGAGGAAATTCCTCAGGCAGCAATAGACATGGGAGAAAGATCAAGAAGAGCAAGTGCCATGGCAAGATGAAACCCTTCATGGAATGTTCCATTGAAAGATAGCAGATATAGCTGACATTTTACCACTGGTTGAAAAAGACAGCTCTCCATAGATGCAGAGGTCTACTACACTAGATATTGTAGATCTTGAGGTGCAGTTTGTGCAGAGAGGCTTCAGACACATTCCAACACATAGTGGCAGAGTGTAAGATTCAAGCAGAGACACCGTATGTTGAACAGCACAAGAAGTAATTGGCATTGTGTACAGGAGCATTTCTACAGGGTATGAACTAGATACTCTCAGGTCTAGATGGGGGATTCCACAGAAGGTTATGGAGAATAACAGAGCTAAGATCCTGTGGGATTTCCAGATCCAGCTAGACACAGAGATATTGGTCAAACAACTAGACTTTGTGGTAGTGGACAAAGTACCAAAAGACATTGGTAGTGATAGATAAAGTGGGACAGTAACATCAGGAAAAAGGAGTATGAGAAGCTGTAAAAGTACCCTGGCTGAAGAAGGAATTAGAGAGGATGTGGAAAGTAAAGCACAGCATGGTTCCAGCAGTGATAGGAGCATTAGGAATTGGTTGAATGGCTCCAATAGAGCCCAAGAACTACTGAGCTCTCTGTCCAGAAGCTGTCTCAGAACAGCTAAGATACTGTGTTGAGCTCTCACATTTCCAGATCTCTGATAAAGGCAGTGGTGGGTTGCTCCCGGGCCTGTCCGGTTCTTTAGAACTGGTAGTAAAAGCGGCAAGAGGCTCCACCCACCCACCCGGATGTCATAATTGACGATCTGCGCATGCACAGAAGCTTCTGCGCTTGCTCCCATTGTGAACCAGTAGTAAAGGTAAGTAGAACCCACCCCTGGATGAAGGACCTAAGATCGAGGAAGACATACATGCATACATGCATGCATAGATAAATACATACGTGATATATATGTATATATACACACACATACATATTTGTGATTAAAAGTGAGAAGAGGGTATGATCTGTTCTATTCAGTGGAACAGAATGGTGGATCAAAAATTGGATGGTTGGATGGTTATGTATAAAACTATTAGTAATATATTTCTGGCAGAGTAAAACATGTACAACTGAATGAATAAACACATTAAGAGTTTTCTAAATGAAAGAAATACAGCTAGTACATTTCCAATATTGGAGCATAGGTACTTGTCATTTGTATAAACAATAAAACAAATGCCAAGCCCTAAATTCCATCTTTATAGAGAAATTGAGGATGTATATGCGTGTGGGGTGGGGGTTTTTTTTTGTATATTGTACTTTTTTTCATTTTGTTGAAGTAACCTTGAAAATATCCTCACTTCAGTCTGCTATTTATTGTCAAATAATTTTTATATGTTAGTATTTCTTAAATTGCAAGACTATATTTATTTAAAAGATTTATATAATCATTCCTTTTATACTGAACCCTGGATGGCTGCTAATCAGGAATTAAAGCAACTTCAATAATAAAACAACATAATATATAAATATATAAAACCGTAAACATTAAAAATCTAGCACCAAAGTTATATATCTGACATATAGCCCCTCATAAAATCTCCTCATCCACCCCATCCTATCTCAGGGAAAAGTCAGGTCTTCAGTGCATATTGTACTGCATACCTTGTGTACATTGCACAAAATAAAACAGGGAAAATTTTTTATATCTTCAATCCACAAACTTGCCCCAAATCTGTGAACCAGAACAGACCATCAACCTTCTTAAGATCCTAGATCCTTTATATCAGGGGTCTCCAACCTTGGCAACTTTAAGACTTGTGGGCTTCAACTCCCAGTTGAAGCCCACAAGTTGAAGCCCACAAGTCTTAAAGTTGCCAAGGTTGGAGGCCCCTGCTTTATATCAGTAAAGCAAATAAGATCAAAGATGGTCATACCTGGAGAGAGGAAACATACCACAGGTATGCTAAGCATAAACTTCCAATTTAGTATTCAGAGTATGAGTAGTTTTCAAAGTTAAGCAGTTTTTTATTTCTATTTTTTTAATTATTTATTTGTAAAATGAATATCTTACATCTTTTTTTTAAGAGTCTCAAAACTCAGTTAAGCCCTTTTCTTCATTCCCAAGTACTCTTACCTCCTGGCCACTGCCTGGACAAGTCCCGACAGTCTTCTTGATGAGGGTTTTGTGTTTTGCCATTGCCTGCTCCTATGGCTGAGAGAGAGAGTGATTGACTCAAAGTCACCCAGCTGGCTTTGTGCCTCAGATGGGACTAGAATTTACAGTCTCCTGGTTTCTAGTTTGATGCCTTAGCCATTACACTAAATTTTCTCCCATCTCTACAGAAATTGATAGTGACATTTAAACACTTCAGTCTGGAATGGGGGAGCTCCAAGCCGTACAAAAATGGGGCTCTAGAAATTCATATGGTTTGGAATTTGTTCAGACCTGAGCAGAAAAGAGATTTAGCAGTGCTCATCAATTCAAAGGAATAACTAATATACCGGCTTTGAAACAGAGTGAAATCATGCCCTATTTTCCTAATAAAACTGGAAAGCCAGTGTTTAGTATTAGATAAGAGTTGTAGCATATTTTAGTCTAATATAAGACCTGCAGCCTTTTCAATGATATGAATTGCTATATTATCAAGAAAAATTCTTTTGAGGAGCATCCTAAAACCCAGGGGTCAGATAATTATGCTTTAGGATTAATAGCTCATCTATTCTATTAAATGACAAATTCAGTAAAAAAAAATTATTATGAAAATGACTATAATTTTATGATACTGTATTTTGTGAAAGGCAGTGACCCGAGATGTAGGGTATTTAGGTTTTTTATTTTTATTATGAGACCTGAATGGGAAATTGTGTGAGGTTCTTTTTCAGACCGCAGACTTCATGAGCAGCATGGAAAAAGATGAGAGGGAATATATTTTATTCACAGAGGTATGAGAGAAGCATAGCAGTTAAAGACTATCACAATTATCTGCCACAAATTGAAGGCTCTTTCCTCTTGCCAAAAAATATATTAAACCTTAATATATTTATATATTACCAACACAAGCTATTTAGGATACCTAGTTAAAGAAAGGGAAAATAAACATTTGAATAATGAATGAATAAAAACACTTTTAATTATTTATTGATCTCAAAATCCTTAATGATTTTAAAGCACTAGGAATTATTTTTAAACGTACATATGGTGATATGGAAAAGAAAAGGCACATTTAGCACAGCTAAATGGGTCTTTGTCGTACCACTGAGAATTGCACATTTATTTGACCCAGAAGTTCCCCAAATGCTGAACATTTTGGCATTATGTAATAAAAAAACATTTGAATTAAGTCAGATAAAGTTAATTTACAAAATGTCAGTAAGCAAAACAATTAGATTCATTCTGCTTAATGGCTTTTTGACTTTGTCTTTGCTGAAATATAATCAGTGGTTGGAATGACATACTCTTATCTAGCACTGCTAGAAAAGCAAACACTAGATTATCTGGAGGGTTTAATAACAGATAATAAATCACTTTCTTTATCAACTTTAATATATGTTGTTTCCCAGAATTCTCCTAGATTTTCTAGGCCAGTATGAAATTATGGGTAAATTTAATAGAATACAGTTCCTTTGCACTCCTTAATGTATAACCAGAGGTGGGTTTCAGCAGGTTCTGACCAGTTCTGGAGAACCGGTAGCAGAAATTTTGAGTAGTTCAGAGAACTGGTAGTAAACATTTTGACTGGCCCTGACCCCATCTATTCTCTGCCTCCCAAATCCCAGCTGATCAGGAAGAAATGGGGATTTTGCAGTAACCTTCCCCTGGATTGGGGAGGGAATGGAGATTTTACAGTATCCTTCCCCTGGAGTGGGGTGCTGAATGGAGATTTTACAGTATCCTTCCCCTGCCACGCCGACCAAGCCACGCCCCCAAGTCATGCCACGCCCATCGAGCCACGCCCACAGAACCGGTAGTAAAAAAATTGAAGCCCACCACTGTGTATAACCCTAAACCTAACCTACATATAAAGATAGGAATGCAGTAAAACATTCAGACAGGAATTTGGTGCACACACACACACACACACACACACACACACACACACACAAACATTTTGGAGATTCAAGATAAATTATATATTAGCCACCTTAAGCTTGTATGAGTGTGACTCATACACTTTTCAATATACGTTTAGACTGCAGTAGCACATTCTACACAGGGCTGCCTTGAAATCAATCTGGAAATTGCAATTGGTTCAGAATGCAGTGGCCAGACTGCCGGTGAGAATAACATCTGTGATACAGTCATTGTGTTGGTTGCTAATAGGTTTCCAGATCCAATTCAAAGTGTTGGTATTAACCCATAAAGGCCTACTTTTGCCTTCTGCTTTCCTCCAGGACTGTCTCACTCAGCGAAAATACATCTGATTTGGAGAGTTTTCCCAAGGATAATTTTAGTAGGTAAGTAGCGAAGGTGAGGGGGGGGGGAAGAGAAGGGAAAACCCCATAGAGACAGGCTTCTCCTGATATCTTAGCATACTTTTTCCCCCCTGAGATTTATTTGACCCCAATCTTGTTGGTATTTCAGAAAAATAAAAAACCAAAAAAAGTTCTGTTCCAATAGGCATTTGAGTGCTAGTGATGGGCTGCTTTTTTGTTTTGGTTAGATTTTAATTCTTCTAATTGATTTTACTGATGCAGTTTTTGGAGAGATTGAAGAACATTTGGTTCTTGCTATGTATTTGAAGGAAAGAGTTATTAATTAGTTCAGGGTCTTCAATTCCACCCATGTGCATTGAGTGTTCATCTCAAACAGGATGTTTTTCCTAGTTCACCTCTGCTCATCAGTCCATAATTTAAGAAAAGATTTGTATCTTCAACCTAACAGCTTCCACAAATGGAGCTGAAACAGATTCCTAACTATAGCAGAGTCCTACAGTTAATAGTATGTACCCCTTTTTCAATATGTCTGGGTTTTTTTTCCTTTAGGTGATTTGCATACAATATATTCTGCAAACAAGTTGTTTGATGGATCTTATTTCTTATATCTTTATTTTTTAGACACATTATCAGCACAGCCTTAAAAACTTGGCTATGTACCCAGGCCTAGGGTTTGGAATGTGCTAAGGGCTCCATTACTTGGCTTTACTATTAGTTGATTACACTAAGATGATAAAAGGCCTGGACACATAGGAAAAATGGTTGCAGGATTTGGGCTTGGCTAGTCTAGAGAAAAGAAGAACTAGGGTGGGACGTGATAGCAGTAGTCCAGTATTTGAGGGGCTGCCACAAAGAGGAGGAGGTTAATTTATTTTCCAAAGCACCAGAGGGCAGGATAAGAAACAATGGATGGAAACTAATCAAGGAGAGAAGCAACCTGGAATTGAGGAGAAACTTCCTAACAGCGAGGACAATTAGCCAGTGGAACAGTTTGCCTTCAGATGGTGGGGGTGGTTCATCGATGGAGGTTTCTAAGAAGAGACTGGATGGTCACTTGTCTGAAATGGTATAGGATTTACTGCTTGAGCAAGGGGCTGGACTAGAAGACCTCCAAGGTCCCTTCCAGCTCTATTCTGATTGTGATTAATCATCAAGCTGTTGTTTGTACTTATTTATTTTGTGGATGTTGTCTTATAATTTTAGAATTGTAAGCCATTCAACTTGATTGAGTTGAGCAGCTATAGAAATTAAACAAACAAACAAACAAACAAACAGCATTACGTAAGTGCTTGTTTCAAAGCCAGCTTGTATAAGGAATTAGAATGGCATGATCAGGTGGTCTTTCTTTATTCATATACTAGTTGTACCCAGCCACGCATTGCTGTGGCCCTGTCCTGTGGGCGTACAATATTTTTTGACCGAGTGCCAATAATTTCCCTCTGTAGCTCAGGTCACGCCTACTTTGCCTCCGTCCCAGTTTGCCAGGGTGTAAGAGCTGGTTTCCCGGCTTGCCAGTATAACCACCTTCACCTTCGCAGCTCTCCGCACCACAGGCAGCATCGGGATCCCTGCCAAAGGTACGGCATACTCCGTTAGTCAGGAGGACGCTTTGCGGCGGTTGACATTTCCCGCCATTTTGCTTGTGGGTTTGGTGGCGGTGGCGCTGAGGGGAAAAGACCCGGCTTGTGCCTGCCATTGTGATACTGCGATGTTAAAGTCCAAAAAGATAGTATAGTGTGTGTTGCTTTTACGTCCAAGAGATGGCGCTGTTTTTCAAAAAAGCATGTTTTTCCCTTTCACAGGTGTGACATCTATATAATATAGGTATATAGAAACACACGCTTATTCGAATGCAATGTTGTGTCAAAATTTCAAAGCAATCGGTGAAGAACTTTAGGAGATTTACGATTTTGAACAAACGAACATTTACATTTTTATTTATATAGATAGATGTTGGAATGAATGTGGTATATACTACATAGCCTTGATAGATATTTTGTTTAAAGATAGAACTGATTAGATAAAAAGGAGATAGTTTACATTGGAATTTAAATCTCTGGATACAATGGAGTCAACCTAGAATGGTGCTGCAGCTGCACCAATGGCGCAGCTAGCACCCCACTGTCACCACTAAGTTTTCTCAAAGCTGAAGGGATATAAGTAGAACTTTATTTTAACTGTCTGCCTTCAATGTTATTCATACCTCTTATAACTGACAATAAAGTCTTTAAGAAACTTCACACAGTTGTATGTTTATTGAATCTGATTTTCTTACTTGTTGCCTCAGGGTGAAAAGGTTCCATCATAGCTTTACTAAAGTTTGATTGCGTGGCAGCAGATATATACATGACAAAAATGTACACCCACACATACAGACAGAATCTTGGAAGGCATTCAACAGCTTCTGTTATATTTATGTCAGAATGGGGACATATATGTCAAGATGAGTATTTAATGCTACACTGCGAACCACTTTTTTCCTTTGCATATGTTAAGACATAATTGTGCAGAAAAAGTTACTTAGCAGCTGAGGTTGAGCAAGTTTTGCTCTGTAAATTCTGGTGTGGTCTGTCTAGAAAGAAAATTACTTAACAAGCTTTGTGTTTTGTATTATTGTACTGTAAATCACTGTCATCTTTCAGCCTTTTATCTGTATTCTTACTTGTAATAATTAAGTTAAAGGATAATGTGAATTGTCTAACACTTGTTAAGGAGAGGGCAAAGACAGCTACTACACACAAAAAAGAAATTTTCCCTTAAAATATTTTTAGCAAAGGGTCAGTTGTCTGGCTGGCAGTTTTTGACAAGATATGTCCTCAGACTATCTCCAGGTGTTGCTTGCTAAGGACCTGCTTTATTAAAAAAAATGTCTCTGTCAATTGTCAGATATTGTGACCAAGTCACTGCTAAGAGGTGCTATCAAGCCATCTTCAGGTGTTATAGTTTACAGTTCATGTCCTTTAAGAAAAGTGGCAAAAGCCTTGGATGTTTTCAAACTCAACATAGACCTAAGACCAAAGTCCTAGGACTGTGTTGCACAGCTACTGATTCCAAGAGATCTACCTACTGCCATTTCTGGAGTACTTAGAAAGCTAAAAGGACATGGACTGGTATGTCTTTTTCTCTGCAACTCTCCTAATAGTTATCCAATAAAATCCTCCTGGCTTTTCACCCAGGTTTAGGTGTCTTTGAATCTTAAATAGCTTATTGGCTCCTGTCTGACCAATCCAGGATGTTACGCAGAAAAAAAGCCAAGATTTTTTTCTCCAACTTCCTAGACTGTAGGATGAGAAATAATGGATTTAAGCTACAAAAAGATAGATACCAGTTTAAAGAAAAATACTTTCTGATGTTAAGGCCAGTTTGACAGTGGAATCAAATACTCAAGAGAGGTGATGAGAGAGGCTAAATAGCCATCTGTTAGTGTTATGTATTGTATATAGTGTATAACTGGTTGGACAGATTTGCACAATTAATGAAAAATTTACTCCTAACTATTCAGTCAGCATATCAATGAATTACAGGTAATCCTTAATTTATAACCATTCATTTAGCATTTGTTCAAAGTTACAACGGCACTGAAAAAAGGCGACTTACAACTGGTACTCACACTTACAACCATTGTGGGATCTCCATGGTCATGTGATCCAAATTCAGTTTGGCAACTGGCATATATTTATGGTGGTTCCAGCATCCTTGAATCATGTGATTGCCATTCATGAGCTTCCCAGTCAACTTCTGACAAGTCAATGAGGGAAGCTAGATTTGCTTAACGGCCATATGATTCACTTAACTGAGTGATTTGCTTAACAACCACGGCAAAAAAGGTTGTAAAATCCAGCATGACTCACTTATCAACCTCTTTGCTTAACAATGAACATTCTGGTCCCAATTGTGGTCACAAATCAAGGACTATCTGTAGTAAATAGAAAATCAGGGTGTTTGGGACCATTAGTTCCTAAATTTCTATCAGTAGGTAGGTTTGGACACCTCAGTCTCAAACAAAAGGTAAAGATGGATGTGGTGATTAGAATTGTTATTTAGGAAGCTTGGGAAACCAAAACTTGGGAAATTGGATTAAGTCCACCCGAAGGCACAGATATCACATTTTCTGTCTATATAGATGATGTGGATAAACTGTGCTTATAACAGGAATTCACTGACTCACAAAAATGTGGGAACTGATATACATATTTTAAAATTTTTAAAATTCTCTCCAATAGAGCCAACAACATGCTCCATTTTGCAAGCCAATCCAAAATTCTTCAAATATGTGCTATTTCTATTAGAAATTAAGAAAGAAAAATAAGATACAAGATTTGGGGTTAATAATCTGAGCCGTCTGATAATAACTTTGTTTTCGGGTATATTGTTTGCAGGTTTTCTTGCCATTTTTCATTCTACATTTTTGACATTAAGTTTTCAATGGTCCTAACCTGAAGAATCTGAAAGAGCTATAGTTCACAAATTCATACTGTTAAAAGTGAGTAGAAGAAATCTGTTCCTGTAACACCTTGCAGACAGATCGGGGGAGGACCAAGGTCCCCTTATTTATAGAACATATGGATGACTAAAAACAGAGAACTTGGAGTTGCAGAGAGTGTACTGTCACCAATAAGTGGCTATTAATAAGTCCAAAAGCTCGGTCTGAGTTCTATGTAGCAGTGCATTTTTCAGCTCTTAGTGGTGAATTTAAAATGTATAAAGTGATAAAGGCAGTGTATAAATTTTGGAGGGAGGGAAAAGAGAGCAGGGATCAGTGACTTACAGTTTGCAGGATTGAGATGTATTTATTATTCATGCTGTTTTCCCATAAATTTATATGTATATATGCCAAGAAATCTAATATGCTGACACTGACAGTAATGAATCTGAAATATGGCAAACAATAAAAGCATACTTCAAAAATGATTGCATTTACAGGCAGAAATAAAATATTAAGGAGTAAGAATTTGATACAGCAAAATGTATAAAACACAATGGTGCTCTTCGGTTTTATTGTGTATGTTGTACATTACAGAGCCCCAATGGAAAGTGTCCTGACCTACTTTCATATGGTAATTACAGCTATTCAGTTCTTTAAAAAAAACAATCTTTGTCCCAAGGTGAAGACAAGATACAGTACATGAAAACACTGAGGTTCTGCTGTGAGAAAATGGCCAGAACAATTCTGAAAGAAGGAGCATAAAGCATGGGTTTTATTGGAATCGTTGAAGGAACAGATGGGCTTGAAATGAAAGCAACTGATACAATTCAGGTATCAATGCCTGCACATTTTTATTGATACCCTAGATGAAGAAGTGGAAGGGATGGATACTATAGTTGTAGATATTAATATTGTAGAAGACATTTTAAAATGATCTCAATAGAATAGGTAATGAAAATTACAGGATGAAATTAAAGACAAATCTTAGTATGATACATGCAGAAAACAGAAATTGAAGGCACTTTTATAAAATGGATGTTTCAGGCTTAATAATCATATGAGAAAAAGATCTCAGAATACTATTCAGATTACATATAAATCAGCAATATAATATAACTGGGGAAAAATAGATATAATTTTAGGCTGCCTCAGCAGCAGAAAATCTTAGCTTTGGAACAGGAGAAAGGATAGGATAGCACACTTCAAGTATGTGAATGAACTGAAGGAGACCAAGGCATGTTCTACATCACTTCTTAGTATGCAGGATTGTTGATTTAATTTCCTGGAAAATTCCAACTGAAACGTTAAAGAAATCTTTCAACAACAAAGAACAGACTGACAATGGAATCTATCACCCAGAGAGATAGTTGGCTTCCCTTCAATGGATGTATTCAATTTACAATTTTACATTGGAGGAGGGGCTGGACCCAGTAGGTTAGGTTAAATAACCTCATATTACTATATTAACATTACTAAATGCATCTGAAGTGTACTGGAGCAAATCCCAATAGCTAAACATGTTAATATTTTGGATTAAGATGTAATTTCAGCAGACTTCATGTAACAGTCTGTACCTCCTTTTATAATGCCAGTATGGTTCCCATATTAATAACGATTCAGGAGAAATAATTTAGTTGCAGGAATTCTCAATCTTTCTATAAAGATTTAATGCTTAGAAAACTGTGATAATCATGCATCAAAAAGCATTGAGAAATGACAGTAGATCCAGAAGGCAGCAGTTTGAGTAGTTATGAGTGTGCTTAAGCATACCATTCTAACACATCTACTTCAAGATACTTATGGGTTTCTGTTGACTTTTGGGTTCAATTCAAGGTTCTGTTGTTCAACTTTAACATCTTCATCATTTAGAATTGGATATCTGCGGGACTGCCTTCTTCCATCAGTCTGGGTCCTTTCTCTCCAAAAAATGTCTTTTCATTTGCAGCAATCCTGCTTTGGAATGGCTTGATCTAGTGTTTCAGTCTTAGCAAGTTTATTTATTTATTTATTTGGCAGTATTTATATGCCGCCCTTCTCCCGAAGGACTCAGGGCGGCGAACACAGGTTAAAAACATACAATGATAAAATAATAAAATCCAGTTAAAACCAAATTAAAATCAATAAATAATAGAACCCAAGAATCATCATCAGCCCATTCATTGGAATAGCCAAGTCTTCAGGCCTCGACGGAAGGAGTGGAGATCCGGGGCCATTGAAGATATGTGGACTTCAACTCCCAGAATCCTTCAGCCAGCCAGCTGGAGAATTCTGGGAGTTGAAGTCCACACATTTTTAACTTGCCAAAGTTGAGAAACCCTGGCTTGATCAAAATAATCAGTTCACTCCAGGCTTTTAGCATGTCAGTTAAAACAAGGCTCCTCCATCTGGCCTCAGATATGGAGTGTTATGACTGACTGCTCCATCTGGTGAGGAATAGTGTTTAATTTTTAGTCTACTGGCTGTAGTATTTCCAGCTTTTTTACATTTTTTTCCTGTTCATTTGCCTTGTTAAACTAATTGCATTTAATGTAAATATATCAATATGGGAAACGAATGAGCTTCTATTGGAGCAGTTTATAAGTCTGGAAAAATAAATAAAAATAAAGAATTCCCTTCAGTTTAGGCAGCTGCCAAAACACCTGACAGGATCATACATTCACACTGAGAACAAATCCTGTGTGCCAAAGTCTGCCTGGATTCAGTCACCATTTTATAGATGTTCTTCCCATAATAATGACAGCAGAAAAATGTAACACTGCAATGGTCGGCATTTCAACAATGAAGCAGCAGTTGTGTCTGGCAAATTTCATGCCTGAGATAAACTTCATGTGATTGTCTCTGGGAAAATGGTCTCTGTGAATTGGTACTTCAACAAATTGCTTAGGAGAGACCATTCTAGGTGCTATAGAGAGCCATAGCAATTAGAAAATGCAATGGTGGATACACATTTCTTTAAGCTTTTTTTGTTCTTTCACAAGCTGAAACTAGTATCCTAGTTTGCATTGAGATCCTATATGATGGTTGTAGATGGTGACAGTCAGTTTGGTGTATTGGTTAGGACATTAGCTAGAGACTACAAGACTGTGAATTCTAATTCTGCCTTTGGCACAAAGACAATTGGGTGACCTTGGGCCAGTCACTCCCTCTCAGCCCTAGGAAGAAAGGAATGACAAACCAATCTTCCCAAGAAAATGGCAGTGACTTGCCCTGGCCCTCACCAGAAAACAACAATGGCTCAAAGGCACAACAGTATAATAAGACCTTGACATCTGGTATCTAGTCAGGGTAAGAGTGCAGGATATCTGATTTCTACAACAAGAGATATCTTCATTTTTTTGTTTCCCTGCAGTTTTGATCACATAATCTGGAATAATGAAGAAGCAATGTTATAGCAAAATAGGTATCCAAAATAGTTGTACTAAAGGGATAGTTTGTCTACAAAAATGCCAAATTTTAGGAAATAGAAATTCAATGGATGGAGCTATAAAAATGAGAAACAGAGGACAAGAATATAAACTATTCACTGCAACTCCACTCATGGGCATTTTCTTTCTATTTGTGTATTAGTTTTGATCTTTGTAGTGTGACAATCTTGATAATTGCTATCCAGTATTGCTATGATTAGATCTGAAGCTGCAACAGTTGGTGATGCATAAAAAAGACTATATACCAACTGGAGATTTTCTTTGTTGAAAACTAGTTTTTAAATATATGACTATTTGTAAATTAGGTTAAACTTCATATTAAATTGATTCTTCTGTTCAGTGTAGTTTTAATTTGCTGAAATCATTCCTAATTATTGTATATACTCGAATATAAGCCGAGTTTTTCAGCCCGTTTTTCAGGCTGAAAAACGCCCCCTCGGCTTATATTTGGGTCACGAAAAGAAATGACTTTTTCCCTGCAACTGTTTTGGCTCCCAAGAGTGGCAAGGAGGCTTCCTAAAGCCAAAATGGGGCGGGGGGGGGGGG
>WNWU01013802.1:16006483-16053688 GCA_012654045.1 Ptyas mucosa
GGGGGGGGGGGGGGGGGGGTGCGGCGCCCCTCCCCCGTGCCCCTTTTTGGCTCCCAAGGCTTGCTAGGGGCATGAGGGGGGTGCCTAGCAAGACTCTCTGCAGCCCCCTGGAAGCAAAAATGGGCTGGGGGGAGGGCTTAAAGGGAGAAAGAAACAAAGAAATCCTCACCGTTTAGGGAGATCCCATGTGCACTGAGCTTGAGTTGAGAGCTGATTGTAATTGGCTGCTAGCTAGCCTTCTTGTAATTGGCTGCTAGCTAGTGGGTTCTCCTAGCTTGGCTGTCTCAGGAATTCTGGGAGTCGAAGTCCACAGGTTGTAAAAGGGCCACATTTGCCCAGCCCTGGTATCTCTTAACAGAGGCTTCAACTTGCCTGAAATTAGATCAAGCCAGTGACTGGGTGGGCGTGGCTAGCTGGTCATGTGATATATGTGTATAGGGACTACTCAGAGGGCTGAAAAAAGTCATTTCTGACAGGTCCTCGCACTTCTGACTGATCCTCACACTTATGACCATCCTCACATTTATGCCCGTGCAGCATTCTTAAAACCATGTCACTCATTTCACAACTGCTTCTCTTCACCATGGTGACAAGATAGGGCAAAAACGTAAAATGTGAGGACAGTTGTAAGTTCGAGGACTGGTCACAAGTGCGAGAACCAGTCAAAAATTACTTTTTCAGCCCTCTGAGTAGTCCATATGCACAAAACGACTACCTAGAGGGCTGAAAAAAGTGATTTCTGACAGGTCCTCGCACTTTTGACCAGTCTTTTTTTATTTTGAAATTTACCAGTAGCCGCTGCATTTCCCACCCCCAGCTTATACTCGAGTCAATGAGTTTTCCCAGTTTTTGGAGGTAAAATTGGGGGGATCGGCTTATATTCGGGTTGGCTTATACTCGAGTATATACGGTATGTAGACATAACCATATTTAAATTGAATATATCAATACCTACCTAAAAACAATTCTAAAAAAAACATACAAAAACTGTTGTGTTGTTTCCTTTCTGGGTTCTACTTTTTGAAATTACAAATTTCATTAAATCAGCATTTTCAAACTTTTCAATGTAGCAGTATGAAACAGTTAAAGCACACTACTTTTGTTTTAAATAGAAAGATTTCTAGTGGTATAATTGTCATTTTATAACAAAAGCCTGGAGTAATATGCAAAATTGTTTTACAGTTTAGCATGGACCAATGATAGCAGAATCTTAATTTGCTATTTTCCTTTGTGCTTCCACACTAGTCTCAGAATGAGTAAAATGCAATAAATAAAAAAATAATATAAGTAAGCCAAACACCCAACATACAGTATAAGGTTGCATTTGTTTCCTAAAACTCTAGGCTGTACAAAAAAAAATAGCAGTATAGGCAATTATTGCTTGTTCAAAATATGATTGTATTCTAATTTTGAAGGAAACTATTTGGAATCAATAAAAATCACCTTAAGTATGCATTGTATTGTCATATTGGTGATAATATTTACAACCAGCAGTTGTGACTGTGTTAAACCATGTCGGAGGGAAATCTTCTTTGACAGTCTTGGAAGGCTGAAAAAAAAAAACCTTCCTACTCTGGCTTCAGATATAATGTTATGAAATATGATGTAAAGAAAAGCAGAGATAATCAATGATTGAACAGTTTTCTTCTTTTTGTCAACAAGATTATGGGAAAACCCTGCTAGTATTTGTAGAAAACCTGAAGATTTAGCAGAACCTGAGGAGAGAGCAAAAGAGCCCAGACCATTTTTTTACTTTGTGAATACTTGAACTTTTGAAATGCTACTTCAAATATTTATTCAATGAGCATTTTCATACCTCTCATACGAAGACTGTGATAAATTTAGGGATTTTTCCCTAAATTTTTCCAATAATTTGAAGGAAATAATTTCTTTAAAATGAACAATAAGATATATGCAAATATAGTATTTCCCAGTTATATTCCATAACTGCTCATTCCAATATGTTTCATCTTTAGTTTTGAAATACTTCCTGCTTTCTTCTTTTGGTTTAATGAGTACAAACTGTGAGAAGGGTATAGATCTGATTCTGCTCTGCTCTGCTCTGCTCTGCTCTGCTCTGCTCTGCTCTGCAAGGCACATAATAGCATAACTTTTCACGTAGCTATAGTGTCTCTTCAAAATTTAACAAGATTCTAGTACATGCACCCACACAGGCATTTTACCCAATTCCAAACTTAAATAGTTCTAATGTTTAATTGTAGCACTATCAAAACATTGTCTGCTTAGTCATGGTCATCCACCTCTCTTCATTCACCATATCTGGAGCAGAATCTCTAAATAGGTCCCTAAAGTATGGATAAGTACAGATGGATGAAAGCAGAATTTTAGGTCACTAGTCCTCAAGATATGCAGAACACTCAGTTAAGAGTAAAAGCCAATGTAAGCTACCACAGCTTTTAAAGCATAGGTGTACTCTTTTCAGAATATAAAACAGTACTCTTGCATACAGTTTTGGGTAAGCATATTGTGTCTGGGTTGCCAAAAATCCAAATCACCACCATCAGCATAGTTATATGAAAAAAAAATTCTCATTTTGGTCCCATTGTTCAGATTTTTGCTGGCTGGATATTTTTGCTGCCTTAACTTAGGCCCAACATAATTAGCAAATTTACTTAGCCAGTGATAACCTTGGCTCTCTAAAGGTTGAACATTATTATCAATCAACCATTCAGATTTTCATACTGTTGGAATGAGTCTCAATTTATTTATTCATATCAATTCCTATACTGTACTCAGGCACTTATTCAGGATAACTACAGCCTTGCATACATCTGAGGAAAATAAATGATACAGAGGAGCATAATTTGATTCCTGATGTTAGAGCAAATCTTTCCCAGTAGTTTCATGAAGATTATAATGTTTTCTAGATGGTAACAACAAAATTTCTTAAGAAATTAAGGAGATTTCTTAACTAAGAGGAGCACAATAGCTCACTAGGTTAGAATGGTGGACTGCCAATTGGCAGGCTTGTGTTCGAGACCTATTGCTGTATCATGGGAGGATGAGCTTCCATCATACGCTCCAGCACTTCCCGACCCAGCAGTTGAAAAGTGAATGACCGTGAATAGACAAATGGATACCACTTCAGTGGACAGCTTCATGGGGAAATGAAAGGCGCCCCCAGTAGGATGTGCCCCAGGCAACGTTGATATCACTGATAAATCTTTTCACCACAAAAGCACGTCGATGCTTCCAATATGGGAAAAGAACTTCTTAACTTGTGCTGATGTTACATTAAATAGTTATGTTGATATACAGTAGGTTTTGAAGTAAAGGACATTTGAAAACAATTTTATTTTATTATGTTTCAGGCAATAGCCAATTGCCCAGCTATTTCTTTATTTTGCATAATGAAAAATACTTGATATTTACCTTAAACATCTTACCATTTTGCAAAAGGCCAAGAACTTTATTTCTGTAGTGATTTCAACATTCTCAATTGGCCATACAACTGGATTAACAGCAGGTATTCCTGCTGTTAAATTCAGTCATTCATGAATTTACTAGATGGATTACTCCTGGACCAATGGCAGGCTGTTTTTAGTTTCCTATTAAGAGCAAACCACTAGTGTATGTTAAAAACAAAAACAAAATCCTTATCTATCTGTACAATCATGTTCTGTTCAGGAGTTATTAAACCATTTTGGAAAAGAAATAGAATAAATAACAACAAAGAGAAAAGAAAAACGTGTTAAGTATAAATGCCTGCCCTCCAAACCTAGTGTTGTAAGGGTTAACTACCCAGGGATCCCTTCACCCACTGACCCCTCCTCACCTGGACTCCGCCCCTGGAGTACTTAAGGGTCATCCATGCGGTCTGGGCTCCATTCTAGCTGCAAACCTGTAAGAGAGAAACATTATGTAAATAAACAAACTTGATTATACACATGCCTGTGTATCTCCTTCATTGGGCTCGATCCAAGAACATTCCTACAAATATGGTAGCAGAGGATGGTTCTAAATAGCCCAAACCAAACTAAAAGGATGTCTGAAAATATCAAGCTGAACGAAGAAACCGAAAGAGTAAACACCCGTGCATCCAAAAAGAAGATGGAAGAAATGCTAGCCTCAGCTGAAGCCAAGCTAGCAGAAATGCAAAGGAATAAAGAACGACTCTCCAGCCCTGGCTACTCAAGAATAACAGAGAGAAGCCTAGACGAAAGAGAGGATGAATCAGAGACCGAGCTACGCGAAGAAAAGGAGCTAAAAGAAAAGCTACTAAGCCTAGCCGGATCGACATCAAACAAGTCCAGTCTCATCGCGGAACTCCGCAACCTCCTTGATGACTGCGGGGCAGCGACCGGGAAGAAAGATGACAAAACGGAGTGCAGAGACCAAAACGTGGTAAGCGATTTAAACCCCTACCACTCGCTCACTGATGAGGCCGATCCAAGATTCGCGCGCTCCCCACAACGGCCATCTTGGATGGTGACATCACCCAAGATGGCCGACCAATCCCCAATCAGATCCCGAGATTTAAAAAACCCGGCGGGAAACGAGGCCTACCACCACAAGGCCTACGAATACAACCACGAGGCCAAGAACTATACCGGACAGGTGACATCAAGTTCGCCTACCGAACTCGAAGTAGAAAAGGCCATGCGGACCATCACCGCGGCTTTCGGAACCAAAATAAAAATAATAAGTTCCGATGCCGATACCGATACCGCAGGGGGAAATAAAGTGACGTCCTACACGCATAAGGGCAGCCACGAAGACCAACTATGGAAGAGAAATACCGAGGCGTGGGCACAGCCCCCCACCTTCTACGCCGGAAACCTCGCCATGCATCCCCTAAGCTACGCCATAAAACCGGGAGAAATAAATGAATACTTACCACACCAAAGGACTCAGCCGAGACCTCCGGGGTTGTCGACGGGCATAGGCGCCGGCCCGTACCTAAACTTCGGCCTCCAGAGCGGACCGGAGCCCCAGGGCCTTCACCCAAGCCTCGCGGACCCGCATCGATGTCCAGGCGGCGCAACGAGACCCACGACGCTCCAGACGGCGACCCAAATAAACTTCGGCCTCCAAGGACCTCCAAAGACGGAGCCAGAAGTCCAACTCGAGAGGCAAGGCCTTCACCCGGGAGCAGCAGGAACGAGCTCCTTCCACGACGGCGGCAGAGACAGAATGGCCCAGGAGCATGCGCAGAACCGACCTGCAATAAAAAAACAACAGACCATAGAAGCAAGTCACTACAGACTGACTCCCTGCATTCCCCTGCCTTATTGTGAGTTCCCTTTTGCTTTGGACCATGGACAGCAACCCTCAATAGGTAATATTACTCACAATACAGGGACACTTCCAAATGACTTTCCCAAACTCAGGGTAGATGGGGTTAACTTTGTTGAATGGAACCAACAGTTACAGGTTGTCCTCTTAAAGGAACATTTACTATTTTTTATAACTAACCCACCTGAAAAGCCTTGGACTTTTCAGTTAGATTGCATGCATCATAAGGCTTACCACTTGTTACTAACCAGCATATCACTCAGTATGTATCCCAGTATCAGCCACAACTTGACAGTGTCAGAAATAGTAACCTTTTTGCATAAAATGTTCCACAGCAGAAGTATAGCCACTACCACAAGAATCACCAGGGAATTCTACTCAGCCAAACTCAAGGGGGGAACTTCAATGAGTGAACACATATTGTCACTCAATGCCACCAGAGCTGAGTTAATTCAGAGGGGGGAGAACATAACAGAAGGGAACATGGTGAGCGTGATCATAAATTCCTTAGACCACAGCTGGAATGATTTCATCATGCACTTAGACAGTTCCAGCCTAGAACGCATCACCTTAGATATGCTAACCAGTAAACTTATCGCGGAAGACAACCTCAGGAGGGATAGATACCAGAACCACAGAGAACCAAGGATTAGCAAAAGAGTAGAATTCCACAGCAGAGACTACAGCGACATAGAATGCTTCAATTGTGGCTCCAGGGAACACTATAAAAGAGATTGCCCCAGGAGAATAAGAGACATGAGACACTCACAATCTAGAGACAGGACTGAAAACAGACATAGACTCCCCGAAAGACAGACAAATGAGAACAGATATAGGCGCAGAGATTCACCCAAACCCAGGGACGGGAGGAGATACCGGGACAGTTCCCGGGACAGTCACAAGGGTTCACTATATGGGCTGAGAGCAAGGGACAGCACACTGGGATACACCAACACCAAAAATGCATGGCTCCTAGATTCAGGAGCCACAAACCATACCACTTATGACACAAAATTATTTACCAAATTCACAGAAGAGAAATTCACCATTAAAGTGGCTAACCAAAGCAACGTGCTAGTAACCGGAAAAGGCAACATAAACATCCCAGAGATAGGGGAAATAGAGGGGGTATTGCTTGTTCCGGAGATACCCTATAACATACTAGCCACCTTGAAGCTAAGCAAGGAAACGGGAACAAAAATAACATTTAAGGAAGGGAAGGTATTTTTGACCAGAGATGAGAGGATCATCGGTAGAACTATAATAAGCGAGGGTTTACCATACTTCCAGCCTAACTGTAGCAGCCCCCCCAGGATAAACACCAACACTAGCGACATGATAGACACTGCACCCAACACCGAGGAGACAGAGGAAGTTAATCACGACCCGACGCCCAGTGACCCAGACATGAACCAAACTTTAGAAAAAGAGAAGCCATCGTTAGGCAAACCCATTCACGATGAGTGTGCCCATTTATTGCATAGAAAATTGGGTCATAGCAGTTTTCCGGTTGTACAAAAAATGGTCAATTGTTCTGATGGATTAAAGGTTAAAAATTGCAAAAACTATTTAGAGTGTTCGGTGTGCAAATGTTCCAAGTTGAAGACCAAAGCCAGACCAAAAAAATCAGAACGCACCACAAATTCCTTGTTTCAAATGGTACACATGGACCTAGTTGGGCCCTTAAGGCCATCCATCAAATATAAGAAAAGGTTTTTCCTGACTATCGTAGATGACTTCAGTCGCTACGGTTATATATATACACTCAAGCACAAACATGAGGTGTTCCAGAAATTTAAAGAATTTCATAAAAAGATAGAACTGCAACATAATATTAAAATCAAGCAAATAATGACAGACCGAGGGTCCGAGTTCATGTCTCAAGAATTTTCAAATTGGCTCAGGGCGCAAGGGATGCTGCGCTTTACGTCGGCCCCTTTTTCGCCATTTCAAAATGGAGTCGCAGAGAAAAAAAATGGAACCCTACAGACAATGATGAGATGTGTGCTAGAGGATGCAGGGTTAGGACAACACTACTGGTCAGAAGCCGTTTTATACTCAAATTACACGCTTAACAGGTTATGGTGTAGCGTAATAAATAAAACACCGTACGAGGTCATGTATAATAGGAAGCCAAAGATAGCACACCTTCACATATTTGGTGTAACCGCCGATGTTCATATCCCCAGACAGATACGCAGGAAGGGAGACAAAGTTTCCAGGCGACTAAGATTCATGGGATATGAACCGGGCACCAAGGGTTTTAGGTTCATTGACAGCAACAACAATTTCATAGTTTCACGCACCGCAGTATTTCATGAAAACTCTAATTGGTCCAAAATACATCTTAATGAAATAACCACAGAAGGGGAAAACACCAACCGTTCACATATCAAAACACAACAGGGCAGACCAATAAACAATGACATAGAAGCTACAAAACCAAGGGAGCATAGGATAAGAATCAGAGAGTGGAAAGAGGGACACCCAGACCTAAAAGTAGAAACACTCACGGAAAAGGAAGCCAGGTACCTTCACGATACGGAAACCACGCCCGAAAGGCCAGTTAGGACTTCTAGAAATAAAACCCCCAAGAAACTAGAGGACTATGTGCTATCTCTCCATGCTAACCAAGTAACCCCCAATAATTACGATGAAGTCCTCAATTTACCCACTGACGAGAAGGAAAAGTGGGAACAGGCGATGGAGAAAGAGATGAACAGCCTGCGTGAGCTAAAGGTATACACGCCCGCAGAGGCCCCTAGTGATAAGACCACCATAGGCACTAGGTGGATATACAAAATAAAGTCTCTAGAGGGAGGTAAATCATTATATAAGGCTAGATTGGTAGCCCAGGGATTTGCCCAACGATTCCCAGACGATTACACAGACACATATTCCCCCACCGTCAGAGCAGAAAGCGTAAAGTGTGCATTGGTGATAGCCTCGATTCTAAACTTAAAAGTACACCAATTCGATGTGCAGACAGCGTATCTCCACGCTGATCTAGATAAGGAAATTTATGTTAGGGCTCCACATAGTAAAAACATACGCAAAGGGGAAACCTGGTTATTGAACAAGAGTCTATACGGACTAAAACAGTCTGGGAAACGGTGGTATGAATGCTTGTCAAAAACATTAAGGTCAATGGGTTTTGAAGCCACCTCTGCCGACAACTGTTTTTTCATCAAAAGGTTGGGTAAATCCATAGAATACGTTCTGGTATATGTTGATGACATTCTATATGTTGGTGACCAAGATCATAAGTGTGAAACATTTGCTAAAGAACTGGGAAAGCACTTCACCTTGAAGGTACTAGGAAAGGTTGACAAGTATCTAGGGGTACAAATTACCAAAACCAACAAAGGCTTCAGACTGTCACAGAGAGAAAAGATAGTGGAATTGCTACATAAATGTTACATGTTTGATGCCAGACCATGCGAAACCCCCATGACACCAGACTTCCTAAAAAACATGTACGATGAGTCAGAGCCTTTTAATGACAATACCTTATACAGATCCATAATAGGCTCCTTACTTTATATAGCGAACTGGACGAGGCCTGACATAGCATTAACTGTCAACCTTCTGTCGAGGCATGTGGGCAAGCCCACCAATTATCATTGGGATGCCACAAAAAGGATACTTAGATACTTAAAGCATAGTACAGAAGCATGCCTATGTCTAGAACCGGAAACATCCGGTAAGCCAGTTCTTTCATGTTATGCAGACGCAGATTGGGCTGGGGACGTGAAATGTAGAAAAAGTACATCAGGGTACATATTTTTCTTGAACGGCAGCCCTGTACATTGGTACACTGGTAAGCAAAACCTAGTGGCTACATCGACTACTGAGGCCGAATATATATGCTTATCCAAAGCTGCGAATAATCTGGTGTGGTTCGATGACTTGCTCTCCAACATCTGGGCCGAACCCACATACCCCATCCACATACATGAAGACAACAAGGCAGCTATCGAAATATCTAGAGCTGATGCTGTGGGTCAAAGGTCGAGACACATAGATATAAAACACAAACACGTTAGGCAACTCTCCAGCATGGGCTTTATTAAAGTATTACATTGTGATACACAAGAACAAACTGCTGACATCTTAACCAAACCTCTGTTAAACAAACAGCATACCTATTTGACATCCAAACTAGGTGTCATACTACACAAATCGATAAACCATGATCAATCCACTTGTGATCTTACGGCCAGGCATCTAGAGGGGGATTTGTTAAGTATAAATGCCTGCCCTCCAAACCTAGTGTTGTAAGGGTTAACTACCCAGGGATCCCTTCACCCACTGACCCCTCCTCACCTGGACTCCGCCCCTGGAGTACTTAAGGGTCATCCATGCGGTCTGGGCTCCATTCTAGCTGCAAACCTGTAAGAGAGAAACATTATGTAAATAAACAAACTTGATTATACACATGCCTGTGTATCTCCTTCATTGGGCTCGATCCAAGAACATTCCTACAAAACGTAGCAGATAAAAGAATAAAATATTAGCAAGTAAACCATAAAATGTAAAGCTCTGTATTTAATTATTGATTCATCTGTTGCATAGAATTGACTATATATTTGTGTGTGTGTGTGAGTGTATGTGTGTGTGTGTATGTGTGTATAAATATCTATAATACTCCAAACAAGAAGTTAATATCACTACCACTTATTATTCCAAGGGAAATTGCACACGATCACATAATGAAAAAAAAACAAAAATTAAAAAAATTAGGGAAAAATAAATAAAAGACTGATTAGAAAATGACTTGATTTCAATTTCCTTCCTATTGTACCATGATAATTCATCATCAGCATCATTTTAGCCATTGTCTATCCACTGCAGGATGAAGGCCACTTCCGCATGTTTCCAACCAATAAGGTCCTGAGCAGGGGTGGGTTCTAAATTTTTTTACTACAGGTTCTGTGGGCGTGGCTTATTTTGTGGATGTGTCTTGATGGTCACGTGACAATTCTTTAGGGTTTAGCAGAGGTACTGGTCTACCAGGCTTTTAACTGCTTGCAGAGCTGTACCGGTCTACTCATTTGTTTTTGGAGGCACCGGTCTACCCATTTGTTTTTGCAGGCACCGGTCTAGTCATTTGTTTTTGGAGGCATCAGTCTACCACCACACTGCCTTTTAACACTGATCAACTGTAGGGCGGCCCTTTGAAGCCCTGCGGCAAGAGTTTAAACAGTTTTTTTCCTTCAGCTGGGACTCAGGAGGCAGCAATAGATTGGGGGTGGGACCAAATAAAAGGTAAGAATAACGCGGGGGCAGGGCAGAACCGGTTCGGTGATGTCATATCGTCACCGCCACCGGCTCGGCTGAACTGGGAGGAACCCACCACTGGTCCTAAGTCTTTTGCCAATTGGGCCCACAATACTTGTTCATGTCATCAATCCATCTTGTTTTAGGTCTCTTTCATGGATGCTTTTTATCAAGTGAGATCCATTCTATGACTTCCTTGGTCCACCTGCCATCAGTTCTTCTTGCTATGTGACCTGCCTATTTCCATTTCAATTCTTTTACTCTCTTAATGGTATATTTTCGTTTGTTCTCTAATCCATGTGCAGGTCTTTCTATCTTATCTCATCTTATGATGCTGAGCGTATATCTTTCCATGGCTCTTTGTGCCACTTATAGCTTTTCTATTATAATCAACATTTATAAGCATTTCAAATTAATTCTGATTACAGTCTGTATGTCAGCTGTTTTCTCTTTAAAAATTACCTCTGTGTAAATATGCATTGTTATGTGATGTATGTTATATAGGGCAGCCATTCTTATTTAAATTTAGTCAAGCTGTAGTGCCTTTGAATAGCTTTTTAACATTGGGGATTTTTCAGGTCATCATTAGATGAGATATGCTACTGATTGGACAAAATATTTGAGCAAATATTTTAGCAAATCCTGACAACTGAAAGCAATTATTTCAATAATGAGAAAAGTTAAATTACAGCAGTTAAAAACAAAATGGTTTTGAAGGGTATTTTTGAAGTAAAAATATGACCAATGTTTCTGTGATCCTTGTGATTCTCCTCTGATTTCAGAAAACCGCTTTCAATTTCACATTTTCTAGGTGATCAAATTTTTGCTCCCTTCGGAGGGGAGGGATGTTTTATTTTCATGCTGCATTAGTCACAGTACATTATGTTGGTGCTTTTTCTATATTAACAACAACAACAACAAAAATACCAGGACAATGCTGAGATAGGCAAGAGGACTTCCAATTTGGGACTATAAAGATGCATTAAAAAAAATAGCCTATATGGATTTTTAATGCCATATTTATGCAAAAATTGATATAATTTTGCAAACTAAGCAGCCTTATGGATAGCATCTGAGTCTATTAAGAAAATGTATGCAACATTCTTATTTAAATTCCTGCATATCAGCTTATCCCTGTTTGTCCACTTGGCCTATAATTATTGGTGCATCATAGAAAAAAGTTTTAAAAGACATCTATGCAGTTTAAGTCTTTGAAAGAAAACCTTTTATTACATAGTCCATCCCATGCACACTCCAGTTATTGAGGCTACTCAGGGATATAGGGATGTACTCAGGGATGTAAAGGGATGGTGTTTAGTAGCCACTTGACTATTGCACAAAGTTTTGAAATTGAGACTTTTCTACAAATGCTCAAGCCTTTGAAAATGTCTTCGATACTGAGCTCACAAGCCATCATAACCTTTGCTTGAATAAAATAACCAATTTACTATTTTGAATAGACTGGGCTTTAAATTTGCTGTTGCAGATAGTCCTCACCTAAGAAGTGCCCTGTTTAACAACCATTCAAATTATGCTAGACCTAAAAAGTAACTTTACAATCAGCCCTCACTTTTATGACCATCACAGTGTCTTCCTGATCCATGGTTAAAATTGGATCATTGCATCTGCTGGGCATTTGCAAGGGTCTCATGGTCAGATGGTTGCAATTTGCATACTTAATGGCCAGCTACCAACAAGAAGAGTCAAGAGAATCTTGCATTAAAATCGTAACTCTTTGATCATGTGATGTCTTGTTAACAACCATGTTGCTTAGTGACTGAATTGTCAGTCTCATTTGTAGTTGAAGACTACCTATATAACTTATATAAGATACTTAGTTCGGTAGTGACATATTTAATGAAATAAATACATAAATAAAAAGCCAGAATATAAGAGAGTTTTGTCTTCAAGTTTTTTTTAAAAAAAGAAAAACCCTTATATTATCTTTGTGGTACTACAAAATTATTTACTGTAGGTCCTATGAATAATGCAAATTCAGGATTTATTGAACTGCATGCCAAACTATTTACAAGATCATTTGTTAAGAAGATATAGGAGAAGCAGCTTTTCACCAAGCCTCTCATGCTCCTCTCATCTATTAGCATAATAATTAGGATTCAGATCTATTAACTCACCTTTTAACCCACTCCTTCTATCCCTGCCCAGAGTCATATCATTTGATTGTCTTAGTTTTAGCTTTTAAAGTTTTATAAGTATCAGGAGTGAAGAACCAAGAATGCTAACATGCCTGGCAGGCATAGCAAAGTGACAAAGGCAGCAGTAAACAGCATCATAGAAAAACTTCAGAACATCTTGAAGATAAGCAACAACAACAACAAAATAAAAAATACAGGACTATCTGAACAGCAACAAAAGGCTCATAATAAATCTATTTACAATAGATGATAAGTATCATGCCATATTTATCTGGGACTCTAACAAGCTCTTATTCTCTAATGAGGATTTAACTCTAATAGGAAAAGGGAAAGTAGCTAGAATGGAATTTAAGACTGATGAAGTGGATTCAAATGGTAATTCATTACAGTAGGGTTGTTTTTTTCCTCAACCCTGGCAACTTTAAGCTCCAAACTCCAGACTTTGTCTTCAGTGCTCCCATCTGCAGTTGGAAGGGTTCTTCTAGTTGGTTGCCAAGGTAGAGAAATAGTGCATTATAGGTTAATGCAAATCTGTCCTTACTTGGAAAAAAATGCTTATTGCCACAGTTATATCTATACATGATCAGCTGTCAGACATCAACAAAAAGGTAGAGGAAATAAAACACCACTACAAGAAAGATTCCTTAGGATTTCAAAGAAGGGAAAGACAGCTGGTCAAAATGGAAATATGGGTGAGCACAACTGATGAACAAAGTTCAAAGCTTAGCACTAAAGGAGTATGTAAAACGTATGTACTTCCATTAGGTAAAGTCATGTTATAGGTAGAAATTAAGGATTAAAAATTGAATGCAAAAAGTGCTATTCTGAAATCTCTCACATAATTATTTGGGTGTAAATTAACACAAAATGAACTAACAGATCTCCCTAACTAATTTCCCACACTGTCAAGATTTTAAGAAACTTGTGCCATCACTTCAACAACCAGTTCCACCCCAAATACTTTTTTTTAATTTAAAAAGTTTTTCAAAAATACAAACATTTTCTCCCCCCCTTCCTACCCCCTCTCCCTCCCCCTTCCCCCCTCCCACCTTCACCCCTCCCCCCCTCCCCAGACTTCCCAGAACAAATACAGGGTACAGCATTTAACAATCATAAACTAAAATAAGTTAACATTTTATAGACTCCAAATTCTCCCTAAATCTTTAACTCCACATAGTTCAAATAACTATAATCAAGAACTAAAAATTAAATTAAATATTTCATTCAAAGGCTATTTGGAATTTTTTAGTTTGATATCTGTTTTGAATATAGTCAATCCATCTTCTCCACTCCAGTACATATCTTTTATTTGAATGATCTTTCAGATATGCTGAATTTTTTGCCATATCTGCCAGATTCCCTACTTTTAAAATCCATTCCTCAATAGTAGGTAGCTCTTCCTTCTTCCAGTACTGTGCCACCAAAAGTCTAGCTGCTGTTATTAAATTTAAAATCAGCTTAGTCTCTATAACCGTAAAGTCTGTAAATATGCCCAACAGAAAAAACTGTGGAGCAAATTTTATCTTTTTCTTTAAAATATTTTGAATGATCCACCATATTTTTATCCAAAAAGCCTTAATTTTTTTACATGTCCACCATATATGATAATACGTAGCATCTTCACATTCACATCTCCAGCATTTGGGTTGTAAACTTGAATACATACAGGCTAGTTTTTTAGGATTTAAATGCCATCTATAAAACATTTTATAAAAATTCTCTCTTAAATTTTGGGCCTGTGTGAATCTTATATTTCTAACCCATATTTTTCCCCACGTTTCCATCATTATTGGTTCTCCAATATTTTGTGCCCATTTTATCATACAATCCTTAACTAGCTCTGTTTCTGGGTCTATTTCAACCAATGCATTGTACAACCTTTTTATATGCATTTGGCTTTGATCTCTAATTTGTTTTACCAAGTTTTCCTCCCCTTGCAAGATACCAATTTTTTGATCTTGTCTCCATCTAGTTTGCAGCTGCCCATACTGAAACCATGTTTTAATTATTCCTTCTCTCCTTAACTGATTCATAGTTTTTAGTTGTAACCTACCTCCTTCTTTATAAAGAAATTCTTTATAGGTAACATCATCCTGTTTTTGCTCAACACTTATATTCTCTATCGTGTGCCTAATAGTTTTTCCAGACACGCAAGTAACACATTCCTTAATATATGGCTTTTAAAAGTCTTGTCTACTCTTTTATCATATAGTAAATAAACAGGCCAACTGTACAATACCCCAAATACTTTTAATACTCAGCATTATTTCAGTTCTTTGGGATTGTTCCAATTAAGAATATTTCAAAGTATCTGTGCCCACTTTTTCCTAACTCCCAGAATGCTTACCAAGGCACAGTGGGAAATTGTCCCTCATAACACTCTTCAGAAAAATTCCATCAGGCTGAAGAATGGAAATAAATTTGACTCAAGGTAGCCTCCCATTATATTTTCTCAGAAAGAGCAAATAAATCTAATACAGGACCTTGATGATACCATATCAAGTCTGCAAAATGTGATACTAACCACCAATTCTTTAAAAGACATTCAACCACCTGCATGCAGGCAACATTCCTTTCTGCCAAAATAATCATTCCTGTATATCTGAATTATTAGCAAGCTTTGTAGATGAGACTGCTCCATTTAGCAAAAAGAGGAGATGCTTCAGTATAAATCAAGTGAAAGTTGAATTAAGATCCCCCACAGGATCCATAAATACAAATCATGGGGCAATAAGAGAATCATCCATGCATGCCAGTCCAGATGCCCATTGTGATGAAGAAAACCACACATATAGCCCTAAAAGCACCCTCATATCATACCATAAGAGACACATATGGAAGTTTACCAATATGCACCTCAAAGTCTCAAACACTCTTCTCTTAGCCAATTATTATGATTGATTAACTCATTGCTCAACAACACCAAATGAAGCTGGCAAAATGCAAGAACTATTGGACAATGTCAGTTCTGCCACATGAGAGTTAGATTATCAGCAGTAGCTACATGATGTATTTGAGGTGAAGGTACTGCACGTTACAACCAGCTTACCCAGTTATACAATTCTGTTGTAGGCTACTTTGAAGGGAATTAAAAAAAACAGCCTGAAGAGACCTTTAAACTATTCCATATCAAATTGGAAACATCTGGACTGGATGTTCCTCTGGCTTGAAGATCAGTAAATGAACCAAACACAGAGATCCATTGTTCAGTCTAGGATCATCTATATCCCATAATTCTTTAAGGTCTGTTTGCAGTGATATCTGCAGAAGCATTTTAGTCCCTTACTCCTGATAATGAATACTATATTGTAGTAATTTGATAGGATGTATGTATGTAAGCAAATTAATCTATCATTTAAGAAACATTTTTTAAATATGGACATTATTCTGTAGAAGGAAAATATAGATTTGCATGGACAATTTTTTTGGTGATCTAAAACCATTTCTGTTAGGGTCAACTAAATAAGCATTGCACTTGGATTAAACATCTAGCAGGCAGCTTTTTGAATCAGTATACAATTTTTTAACGTATCCCCTTTAAAAGCTAAAGTAATAAATGAGCATTACTGTATTTCCAAAGTGTTGAGATGCTTCCTAGTGCTACAAACAATCAAAGAATACTGATTTTTTTTTTGGGAGTAAGGAGAAAAACCAAAGTTAAATAGAAATATTATAAAGGAAAATAATTATGTCAGAAAGTCCCAAATCTTATGAAATTTGATGCATAAGCCACAAAGATTGTGGAATAAGAATGCAAATGCGTTTGGAAGCATTGTAATCTCATATTCATCCGGAGATTTACATTGTTCTATATATGTTCAACCACACCTTTAGCCAAACAACAGGGATTTATTATTTTCAGTAGCTTCTGCATGTTAGACATTTATAGTAGTAGAGTTCAGGTGGTCACGACTATTACAAACTTGGTAACTATTTTAAAGTACCGGTAGGTAGTTTTCTTACTGAGGCTCTGACAAAAAAATTATATTCGCGATTTAGATATAGTTAACCCTAACCCCAATCCCTAATCCTAACCCTTCTTGTTAAGATTTCAGATTTTATATTCTATATTTTGTATTTTATCCCTGTGTTCCCTTTAACTGTTAATGTGATGTGAGTGTGCCACTCAATAAATAAATTAATTTTTTTTAAAAAAATTCTTTTATCCCTGAACATATTTAGCTTTTGTAGCCATCGTTTTTCTTGTTACATACTTTTTGTAGGGGTTGTCTTCTGAATATCTATCAGTTTTACACTTCCAGAAATCAACCATAATTAGGTTGTCATATGTTGCAATTAAAGGAATAATTTAATGGTAGTAAATATGGTATGCCAAGTGCTCCTGCCTTTTGGAAGAGCATTGGCCACCGCAAAAGTAATTTAACCTGTCTGCCTTTAAAGATTCCCCTCCCCCAGTAATGAGTGTAGGAGGAGATGACCTATTGGGTCAGGTTTTCTTTTCCTTCTTTTCTTCCAGCACTTATGTGTATTGATGTATTATTTTGCATTGTGGTTTTTTGCATTTTTACTATGTGGTCCCTTTTGTTTTTTAATGTTATTGAATCTAATAACATATTTTTAAAAAAGATAATTTATTGCACCGAAAGTTGACCTCCTAATCAAAACACATTTGTATTGTCCCATGAAACACTAAGAACATAATAAATAAATCTCAAATAAACTTTAATGAGAATAATTTGTTTCATATTGGTCCAAAGGCTCAACTGATAATGGAAACAAGTTGAGGACTGTGGATAATGTATACAGTGAAGTTATTTACATCTCAATGATCTTCATAGGCTTTAAAGAGTCTAAAAGGTCTCAAATTTTTGGCATAATCTCATCTTACTTTCAGAACCACAGAATTTACTGCTTCCTGTGGACATCCTAGTGCCTATTAATTCAAATAATGTAAATAAATGGTGATATTTATTATTATTGTTTAAAATCTGTATTTTTATGTAACCAGTTTTGATCGCCATCAGTAGCCTTCAGTGGAATGAGAGCTGCAGGACTAATAGTTGCTAACTTTAAGTGGCTTTTAATTATTGTGGGCATTTCTTGATTCTATATTATTTATTGGTTAAATTAAAACCTAATTTTTATCTAGGACCTGAAAGTGATGTACTACCTAATACTGCTTCAAATTTTCAACAATTACTCTATGAGGCAAGTTGTGAGATAGTGACTAATTCACAGTCATTCAATGAGCATCCTTTCCCTTGGACTTGAATCTATGTTTTCCTGACAATAAACCAGTTCCCTTACAACTAAAGTTGCTTTATTGTTAATATATAAGCCTTTCATAGTAAGATTCTTAAAAACCTTCAAAATACAATGCACAAATTAATGTAAGACAATCATATTTGTGTATTGAGTCCTTTGTATTCCATGTAACATCAGACATTATTCTATCTGATGTAAATAGCACATTTAGACTGATGGGTTTAAAATTAATGAGCCATTTGTTCTCATACTGTGAGGAGAAAAATGAATCAAGAACAACTCCCCCAATCACCAACATAAATTATGAATACAAATCAACTTTAGTTTTGGAGGACACTGCTGCTCTTTATTTTTTCTTGAAGACAGATCTTCATACTAATGATATCAAAAGTAAAAACTGAATAATGGATGTGCGGTAAATAGATAATATGCTTTCACAAAGAATATGGTAAAATATAGGGCACTTGATGTTGCAAACAAATAGTCTACCAGCTTTTTTAACCCTCCAATAGCCCTACTCAGTCATTGACAGACTTTTTATGTTCATAATATGAATGCCACAGAAAATCCTTTCTTATTCAGGTTACCTAACAAGCTCATGGGGTAAGGGCTGCAGTTTTTACAATGTATAAATGGGATTTCTGTCTTTCTATCCATTGAGGGAATTGGATTGAGATGGCAATTTTTGTGGCTAAAAAAGAAGAAATAAGTAACAAGAATTACTGAGAATATGCAGTGTTTCAGATTTTTAAAAATTCTGCCTTTATTATTTTTTTTATAGTTAACTCAGGTAAATATACACAATACTCCTTCCCACTTCTATTTCAACTTTAAAAACAGTATGGTGAGATAGATTGGACTGAGAGAGAATGACTCGCTGAAGGTTACGCAGCTGGATTTCATGTCAGACACAGGACTAGAACTCATAGTTTCCTGGTTTCTAGGTTAGCACCTTAATCATTACACCCAAATGACTTTTGATTTGAATCAAAAATTCGGTTCCAGAAAGGTGTTTTGGAGCATGGGGTACAGACTTTTATGTAGTATCTGGTCTGCAACTCTTTAAAACAGCCACAATTTTCATTGGTATTATTTTGTAATCCTTTTGAAGAACTACATGTTGCAGAGTCTCATATTCTTATGAAACTTTTAAAGTATTAATATACCACCTGTATTAATCTAAGGGTTGGCTCAATATTTTATCTGACTAAAGGGACCTATTTATATTGATGTGGATAACACTATTTAGATGTAGTAAAGATAGATATCAGATTTCAAAAAAAGTATTCTCTTCATACTTAACACAAAGTCATGTAACTGAATGAAAAACTGGTTTAAAATAATTAAAATCATTTAGATTGACTTCTGATATTTACTAGAGTCTGCCTATCATGTCCCCACTTTAGTCCTAAACAGTAATTTAATGGGACTTTCATTGACAAATTGAACCATGTGGGTACAATTAATATAATCTCCTATTTGTAATACTATCTTAAAACTTAATGAACTTTTGTAATTAGTAAATTACATTAGTAGTCATTACTACTAATGAGTTTTAACTTAATGGATTGAATTGAATTTATAGAGACATTAAGTTCCAATCCAGGGACCTGACCCATTTGCAGGTAAATTCTAGGGTTTCAAAATGCGTTTAGCATTTAGCCCCCATTGTATGTAGTAGGAAGCCTGGTTCTGCTTCAAGTTATGAAGGGGGCAATTATTTTGCAATTGGACAATAAGTTGTATTTGCTGAAAATATTTGGCTAAGGTTCATATGTTACAGTTAATCACAGAAAATTTATAAAGCTGCTTTGAGCCAGTTACATTTGAAAAAACACTTGTGAAAATGTAACATTGCTAATTATACAACCCAGGGGTGGATTCTACTTACCTTTACTACCAGTTCGCATCGTGCCCACGTGCACGCTCTCACTTTTTTGTTGACCCAATCATTTAAAAAAAAAAACATGGTTTTGAGCAAGGTTCCATTAGAAGGCTCTTTTTCATGGATGGAAGACTGTATTCTTTCAGAACTATGGGTACTTTGGATTAAGTACTCTGAAATAAGACTTGTGTCCACTTGTAGCAATTTTAGAATTTATAAATTTAGCCTAGTTAGACTAACATGAGTTCGTATTGTTTAACTTCAAATTATTAGTCACACAGTTAATGAAAAATGTATGAAAAAAATGTTGATATTCCAATTGATTATAATGGAAAATATTTTTTAAAACAATATGCCATTTATAGTATATCTTATTATGAAGCAGCCTTTTTATTCAAAGGCCAGACAAACATATACAAATTTTACTAATAACCGTAATAACATTTACAGGTAAGTCCCATTCATTAATCATTTGGTATTTGTACAGTGCTCTGCATTTCAAATAAACAGGGACTCCTCCTATTCTAGCTTCCTTTTCCTATTTATGCATCATTCAACACAGGCCAGTATCAGTTTCAATCACCAGTTATTCTATTGTAAATTCAGAGAAATGCCAGCAGCAACATTTTCCTTTTGTAGGAATAGTTTCCTTTCGTTCCTTTTTTCGTAAAAAAATTGAACTCTGATGAAGAACCATATCTTTAATTGTGATTTTCCAAAACTGGCAGCCTCTACATATTTTGGGATTAGATTTTTTATATTTTCCCGTGATTGCGGCAAAACTAATTAGGAATTCTTTTTTTTTTTGTAATTTTTTAAAAATCTTATAACCTTTATAAATTTCAATTTCAATTGAACAGTGTGTTGTCTGGGTACATGTTATTTTAGAAAATAATAATCAAAACACTTACAACAGTAGTCATTACATTGATATTAATTCTATAATAATATTTACTTTTAATATCCATTTTAATAAATCTCTCTTATAACATTAATCTTTTTCTTACATTTCCATGCTTCTAACTTCTGTTTTTATTAGCCAACCATTGATAAAACAGTCCCATGTCAAAAAATATTCAATGTCCTCTTTTTCCTTAATTTTCAATGTTATTCTATCCATTTCTACACATTCTAATATTTTTTTAATTACATTTTTATCTGTCGGGATTTCTTCACTTTTCCATTGTTGTGCAAATACAATTCTAGCTGCAGTTAATACATGTAAAATCAAATATTTTTCCCCTTTATCATATTTTTCCAGTAGGATGCCCAACAAAAATATTTCAGGTTTCAGATCTATGTGTTGTTTTACCATTTTTTCCAACCATGTGTGCATTTTAGTCCAATATTTTTTTGCTTTTGGGCATGTCCACCACATATGATAATATGAACCAAGTATCTGATTACATTTCCAACACTTAGCGGACATGATTGGGAATTCTGAGAGCTACAGATCAAACAAACACTTCTCCTTCCAAAAATATCTTATCTATCTGCAGTTGGCAGAAGCTATTGTAAATTTATTGTTAACCATATAAAGGAGGACAGAGTAAATTAAAAAAATATACATATATAATCAGTCAAAAATGCCAGAAGATCACAAGGCTAAAAGTGTGTCACAGAACATCCAAGAACAAAGCTCTATGTAGGAGCTTATATTCAAGAGGAATCTCTGACATGGAAATCTGAATGGGACACTATTTCTGCATATGAAATTTACAGAAAAGATGGGAAAGGACATATTCTTGACAGAGTTGCCTTGTATATCAAGGGGACACAGGGCTCTATAAAATGGAATAGACCTACTATGTCTTGGTGATTAATCTGGCTCATTCATGTTTCCAGTCATGATTCACATTTCCCCTTAAAGTATTAGGTTGATGATTATTATTTTTTTTAATTCTTATTTATATGCCGCCCTTCTCCGGAGACTCAGGGCGGCTTACAATGCGTTAAGCAATAGCCTTCATACTTTTGTATATTTTATACAAAGTCAGCTTATTGCCCCCACAAACCGGGTCCTCATTTTACCCACCTTAGAAAGGATGGAAGGCTGAGTCGACCTTGAGCCTGGTGAGATTCGAACTTACAGTAATTGCAGGCAGCTGGATGTTAAATGCTGCCTTGTAGGAGGCATTAGCCTCCTATGCCACTCAGGCTCCAGAGGGTTTCCCCCCAAACATTAGCTGGCAGAGCAATTGTAGATCATTTCAGCTGGGAGGCCCTGGTTGCAATGATTTATACTTCACCACCTTACTAATAAATTACTATAGCAAATTTTACATGGTGCTGCTTTTGAAGAAGATTCTGAAGCTGATCCAATATATATTGTCTATCTGCTAATGTAATTAGTAGTTATTCTACAATCACTGGATTAGTTACTAGTTTTTTTCTGGGTCAACATCAGTGGTGGGTTGCCCCCGGTTCGGACCGGTTGGCAAGAACCAGTAGTAAAACCAGCAGGAGGCTCTGCTCACCGACCCCAACATCATCAGGAAGCTTCTGCACATGTGTAGAAGCTTCTTGCATGTGCGGCCCCATTGCGAACCGGTAGTAAAGGTAAGTAGAACCACCCCTGGCCAACATGCTGGTGATTAAAGATTTACATGTCTCAGTTTCCAGGCTCTTACAGAACTGTCTTTCCAGGCTAGATTTAGTGTATCAGAAGATTCTAAAAAGGGAGAGGAAAGTGTTTGGAGGAGCTGGAGCCACTTCTCTACATGTAAAAACTACAGTCATTGGTGGCAGGGGGAGACATGATACAGCTATATAAAATAATTGAGAAATAATATTGATAACATTAAGAAAAGGATTTTCCCCCTTTCCATTCTTAGAAAGTGAAAACTTATGGTCACCAAATGAAAATAAATGTAAGGAGATTGAAGAAAATGTTTTTTCACACAAAATTTGGAAGTCAATATCTTTTTCCTTTATAGCTTGATCTTCCAAAGTTACTGAGTGAAATTCATTGACAAAATGACTGATTTGTTGCTGTGCTTCAGTCCATAAAATATATTATTGGATTAAGCACTGACTAGAGAAATGAACTACGGTAGGCTTTGTTATGGGTTATCTATTGCAGTTGAATCGGAAAAATAGGGAATTAACCGGGGATGATACTAGCCGGACAAAACATGCATCATTATATCACAGTTCAACCGCTGATATTGTGATGAAAATGCCATCACTCCCTGCCTCCTTCCCGTTTGTTTCCCTTCTGCAGAAGCTTATGTCAGAAATACTGATTTTCTATACCTCTAGCTCATCTAGTCCAGATGTTTGTTCTGGCCAGCCAACTTCACAAGGAAGTTTACTAATCTCCAGCATATGGCCTTCAGAGGAAATCAAACTGCAATCAAGGCCAATGACCATTAATCCCTATGACTTCCAAGATGTGGGGAGGGGCTGGGGGCTTGTTTGATTTCACAGAACTATTTTCTACCACAATCCCACATTATGTTCACTGTACGTCTTACAGAAATGAGGAAATAGTTATAAGATTATAACCCAAAACTTTTATGGATATATGATTTGTTATTAATTTCTTGTGTGCATTAAGGCCCCAAACGCTGGAAATTACCATTCTATAAACTTAAAGCCTAGACATTTCATGGTGGCAAGCCAAGACCTATTAGAAATGTCCAAGAAGTTGTTTGCTATTTGGTAGAAATAAATTAAAATGAAGGATTATTGTAAACCATCCAGACTTGAAAAAAGAGAATGACAACATATTCTTTGTTAGAGACATTTTTATTACAAGAAATTGTCCATTTAAGTTTTTATTGTGTGTTAGTACGAAAATGTATTCAGAAAGAGATTCAGAAAAATAAATTGGTGCACTGTACTGGTTGGTATATCAGGCTTTCAGCTGATCACAGCTGAGACTTAGCATAACATAGGTACAATTTAATGCAAAATCCATTTCTGCTCAAATAACTCATTTTAAGAAAAACTGTTCTTTTTAGATCTATTTAAAATTAGAGTGAAGAAATCTTTCTGTGATTTATTTTCCCTGGAAATGCTCAGTTTCAGATTCTTGATGTAAAATAAATCAAGGAATTTTCATTTGTCCCATTGATTAAAAACAAAAGTTAGAACAACTGTAGGTTCTTCTGCACTGTGATTTATATAGGAACACAGAATGAAAATGCCGAGAAAATGCCATTATGACATATTTACATTGCTGAAATACAGGTGAAAAAAATTGAGGAATCTCTGATGAGCTTCTATAAAACATCTAGTATGGTACTTTTCCAGCATGTTAAATGTTACTGGCTAAATTTATTTGATTATCCAGCCAAGGATATATGAAGAAACAAGCTTGTGCTCTTCCATTTTACAACTACATGTGTGAAAGAGCTACTCTATCGAGACATCTTTCCCAAACAATTTTGCAAGGTTCAATTCTGCAGGTTTCTGGATAAATTAAAAGGTACTTTGTATTCTGTAGAGCAGCCTTTCTGAAGCTGATGCCTTGCAGTTCCGCTGGATTGTATCTCCAAGTGAGTTTTGTGTGTCTATGATTGGATGGGAATGTTGGAAGCAGTCATCCAGCACATCTGGAGGGCATCAAGCTGGCAAAGTGTTATAACTCATAGAGACTTTAGTATTTATGTCTCTCTTCTTTCATCAAAAAGGAATTTGGATCAAACTTGAAGCTATGTTTAAAAGAAAATAGTATATGTACAAAACAACCTCAAAAATCAGTTAATAATTATTGAAATCCAGGACATTGTTGGTATACATTCCTGGCACAGAAATTCTCACTGAAGAATCAAGCAGAGCATCCAGCACGCCTAACTGACAATTCAGCCTTAATTCTAGACACAAGGCAGAATCATGTCCCATTGCACCTGACTCTGCACCTACCATATATAGACCAATCTACAGTCCTAACTACTCAGTGTACAAAAGCATCATTACTATCCGGCTGAGAGACAAAAACAAACAATTGCTAAGCTCATTGGAACATGAGATCAGCAATCCATATGAAATGATAAGTAGGTATGACCTTGGGGGAGAGAGGACAAGGAGAGCAACCTGTGGTGAAATCCAATTTTTTTTACTACCAGTTCTGTGGGTGTGGCTTGGTGGGCATGGTGTGGCTTGGTGGGTGTGGCTTGGTGGGCATGGCAGGGGAAGGATACTGCAAAATCTCCATCCCACCCCACTCGGGAGCCAGCCAGAAGTGGTATTTGCTGGTTCTCCGAACTGCTTAAAATTTCCACTACTGGTTCTCCAGAACCTGTCAGAACCTGCTGGATTTCACCCCTGAGAGCAACCAAGGAAATGATCAAATAAAAGACAGCTGAGCACACAGCAGGAATGTGGGTTGGGCAAGAGCATCAGAAAGGACCCTCCCTAGTTGTTTGGGCTGTAAGAGAAATGTTGGGAGAGAAGTACCTTCAGTCTTTCAAGATTCTGTTAATGTAACTTTCCAATAAAATAGAATTAACTCATCTATCCATGTTTCTTGCCTTGCACACCTTGCAAGGCAGACATCATGGTATCTGGAAGCCTAATAAGGGAAGGTGCCAAGTTTTGTAGAAAGTTTTGTTTACATTCAATGTATAATAAATAAAAGTCTTCTTTAGACATGCCAGCTAAACACACAGAGATCACAGAGGATAAGGCATGGAGCAGATGAGATGCTCTGAATGCATGAGCCAGTGACACCATGTGTTACCAGTGCCATAGGTAACACATAATTATCCTGGAAATATTAAAAAAGTGAACGAGAGGGAAGTTACCCAGCTGCTATTTATTGGTGAACTGATTTACTGGCAATGTCATATAAGACAATGAATTTATGCTGACATTTTACTAGCCATGCTGTTAACATCTTCAGAGCAAATCTGAAACTGAATCTGGCAGCAACACATATTCACTGTCTCACACAACATTATCTGGAAGACCTTTCACTTCCAACTAATTTTCATTTTGATCAATTCTTTCACTTTTAGCATACATACATAGACAACATCACACTATTTATTTTCAAGCTAAAAACATTATGCAGCATATAGAAAAGGGGGAAGAAATAGTAAGCCAAGAAATTAAAGAGATGAGATACGAAAAAGAAAGATGGTACAGTTAAAATTAGATTGTACCAACTAACACATTCATATTTTTCTTTTTTGCCTTACAAACTATCCTTTCTTTTCCCCATGTCCATACACCACTCTATCACCACTCCTTTTAAAAAAAATCTATCACCTGTTTATTTTAGGTTATCAACTTAACTTTCCCTAATTCTTAGCATTCAATTTATTTTTATAATTGTCCAACATAGCCAATCTTATTTTCCTATAAAAAAGTGAGAAGGAGCATTTTTTTCATCCTTTTCAACATTCCTCCTTTGCAATAGACCTCATGCTATGTATGATCTTATTAGCCAGCATTTGCACATCCGTTGTTTTTTCACTTTCTTCTTTTGTAATCATTCTATCAAGGTATATAAATTCTCATTATTCTAATTTTTCATTGTTTATGTGTATCTTGTTCATTTCATATTCAGTATCAAACAAAAGTTCTTCAGTCTTGGATACAGAGATTTATAGCTCTTGTTGCATCATATAATTAACATTCATTGCAATGCAGTCACATTCTCAGCCAACATAGCATCATTTCAAACAACCACATTTGTGTTTACTTTCTCAATCAACACACTTCTAGTATGACTAAAAATATTTATCAGACATTTTCCATAAATATTTTAATCAGGGTCTACAATATCACACATTTTTGTATTACAAACTATTTAAAGCTCAGGTTTCTATTTATTTTCACACATACTTTACTTCCAATATATATTGCTTTTATTGCATACAATCAAATTTAACACCATATCTGCAAAGAGCATTCCTTAATTCAACCCTACATTTTTCATTATACTCTTTCCCTAAATTATACATGCACAGTGCTTTCTTTCCTGTATTTCTGAATGATCAATTGAACAAAAATCGTGTTTGACATAATGCCTTATTAACTTTCCATGTTTTGCTCATGATTGTTCTTTACAACCATGATAAAAATTATGCACAACATTTCCCTAGATGTGTTTTATAGTCTTCCTGTCCTTTTTGTATTTATTCTTGTGACATTTTCCTTTGCATGATAGAACACTCATCAGTTCTAGCTTGTCTTCATATGTGTTAAACAAGTTGCACAACCAATACAAGTTTTTATTTTCACCCAAATAATTGTTTTCTCTATCTTTTTAAATATTTTGTTAACTCATTTGTTATTTTTGACTATATTTGTTGCAACTACTGTAGTGCTTACTGTCCACACACAAAATGTCTTTTACTCATCCTCACTTTTTCTGTCATAGCATTCTGTGCATTTTATCTCATCCACAGTTTCTTTCACTTCATCATTCCATCAAGCATCTTTTTTTCCTTATTAGTATAACATCACTCAGTTCTGTGGTACTTTGAAACTTAAATCTTTTCACTTTGTTCTCAGTAGCTTCCATAATCCATTCCTTACATCTTCTTTTCAGTCATTCTCTTTGGAAATGAATCTGCTTTCTGATATTTTCTTGAATAGAACTAGTAGTTTGTCTTTCTGCACTTTTGCTCTAATTCCTTTCACCTGAGAATCAACTCCTGACACCATCAAAAAATCTTTTGCCCCACATTTAGAACCTATCACTTTCTCTATTTCTCTCACACCTTTATTATAAACAAATTAATCAAACTTTCCCATTTATATAAATTTCATTGCACGCGCACAGACGCGCGCGCACACACATACACACACACACACTGAAATAATTGTAGGAGATGACCAGGCTGAGCCCAAGGAAGGGGTTAAACATGTCATAAGCCATGAGTCCCTGCGTGCTCGCAAGAGATCTAAGTCCAGCCCACCTTGAATACTTCTCTTATCTTTCGCTCATTTCCCTTAACGATTAGTTGGTCAGATTCTTGTAGAGAGCTTACGCTTGCAATAAATCTTTATATTCATTTGAACTTGCTAAATCTCCTGATTTCACTAGTCCTTCTTCTTGGGTTTCCAAATGCCGAAGCTCTCCCTATATCTGTCATCTCATTCCATTTATCCATGCTTTTACAACATAGACATACAACATATCTATTTTTTTCATGTTGTTCACCATTCTTACCGTCAAAGTCAAACTCTTCTGTATGCCATGATCATCGCTAGATGTGCCTATAGCCTTTAACCTTTGTTATACATTATAGCTTTGATCAAACAAGGTTTTCACTTAATACTTTTAGTAAGTTAGAGAAAGTGCAGAGAGATTTGTCAACTTTAATCATATCCATACCACATGCAGCATTCCATACTAATAGTAACAACAGTATCTGTGAGTTTGGCCACAAGCATATAACCCAGTTTTACTCATGCTATTCTATCCTAGCTTGTATCTGTCTCTAGATATTATTTTGCAAGCAAACATCTATTGATTACAACCCATTAATTAGGAGATATGTGAAAGCACATATTCAGGATGTTCTTTTAAAATGGAATCGCATTTTAACTTTTAAAATGTAAAAGACCAATTTAAAATTCCCTACTGGTATAAGATTTAAATTCAAAATAGTTCATGTGCTGCTAGGTTACAGGTGGATTGATTTACTACCAATAAGTGGAAAAATATGCTCTCTGTCAGGCACATGCTCAGCATAGAAAAATCTCTGACAAGGAATAAATTTGCCAAAAAAGAAAATAAAGAAAACATTTAACTCTAACCTAATTCCTAGCAGATCTTTAGGAATGCACTTGACATGAAGAAACAAGGAGGCAGTATTCCTAGATTGCCTCTGCCATAAAGTAGATTGATTTGGGATGAATAAAATTAAGAAAATCGCTAATTTACTACATTTAGATAAGGAGTTTTTATTTGTTCCCTAGCATCTATATTTGTTCTGAGATTGTTGTCGTTGCTGCTGATGGTGATGTTATTCCCTTTGAGTTGATTTCTAACAACCGCTTGGACAAGTCCCTGCAATTTATATTTTTAGAAGTGGTTTGGCCTTTCCTCCATCTTAGGAGAAAGAATGACTGACCCAAAATCACCCAACTGTCTATCTGCCTAAGGCAGGACTAGAATTCACAATCTCCTGGTTTCTAGACTTGTGTGATAATTACTACACCAAACTTGCTTTCCTTGTTCTTTTATTTAGAATTAAAATGTAACTGTGTTCTTGCAATGCTACTGCAGTACAATGTTATGCTTAATGGGACTGCATCTCCAAAAGGTGTAAGATAACTATAGTATCAATCTATGACACCTTTAAACAGTGGCATCTTTTTTCAGGTAACATACCTTGCTCTTATCACAGAGGTCCAGGCTTTTCATAGAAACTCCTGGCCTTGGAGAGCTGTAGTATGCTTCACTTTCTGATGAATACGGTTATCTTTGCTTGTTTTTCTTGAGTTTGCTATCTCCTTATAACTTAATACAAACTTGTTTTCCCTGGGCAACTCTGTTGCTGGACACTTTGATATACAATAGTTCCATGACCTTCTTTGTATTTCATTCCTTGGCTCTGAATGAAGCCTCCAATGTTTGATAATAGTTTGTTCAGTGTTATCTCTACCTTTGTCCCTATGGGAGATTATAATTTTTTGTTTGTTAGGTTTTGGTCTTTGTTTGGTTGTTTTTCTGATTGTTTTCATTTGGATTTTTATTTAAGGATTCATAATAGTGTTGTTTTCCTTTGATTGCCCATGTTCTGCTCATCAGAATCACTTTGTCTCTCTCTCTATATATATAAGATTAATAATATGCATTATTTTGAAATTATCCCATCATTATCAATATGTAATATAGGAGTAGAGGCTGCTTCTCAAATATGCCCCCATCATACTCTACACACAGTTTGGGGATATATTGTGCATGGGCTATTTTTATATTTTTTAAAAAATCCTTTTGAGATCCACCAATTGTCTTTCCTTCTTGTGATTAGAAGATTCATTCTAACGCCTCTACTTCTAATAAAGAAATATACTATCCTGAACTTAGCACAAGTTTGTGTGTGTGTGTGTATCTAGCCAATCAGTACAGTTTCAATAAATTAACAAGTACTGTTTACATATTTTGTGTGTATATTGGTGGGAATAGTAAGCATATATATTATTCATACCTGTTTCATAAACTTTGGCTAAATCTACATCTAATACACAGTTGGTGAAAAATGTCAGTTCCAATAATTCCTGTATTTTATTTCTGGAATTTTCTTCAATACAGTAATTCAAAGTTTTGTCTACCCAAATCTCACAAAGCTTTTCACCATCTTCAATAAAAGTAGTCAATAAATTTAATCCCAGAAGCTATTTAGTTCTACAGTCCTGTCTAATATAATTTCAACCATTCAGTTGAAAAGCAAGTCAGGCCTGTTATGACAACATGACACGCTTCTGGCAGAACCTTGTCAAAACTCTTTTCTTGGTAGGAATATTTATGGGCATGTTGGATGTTGTAAAGTCATGCAACAGTTCTAATATTTCTTACCAGATGCTGCAGGGAAGAGTTATTTAAGTAATATTAGAGGGTTAAACTGACTGATAATAACTGTTTATTCTATTCCTATGTAACTGTAATAGGAGGTTCAGCCTGGCACTGAAAAGTCAATGGAAAAACGCAAACAGGCATGCTACTCTGCTGGCAATCATAAAACCCACATTTCTGTTAATTAAAGTAATTGTTTTTGTTTTACTTTTCTCCAATGTCCCAACTGACAAAGAAAAAAAATCTTTTTGCTGATTTTTAAAAATAAATAAAAGTTAAAGTGCACCAGATTAATCACCATCCTTGTAGCTTATTTGCAGAAGCACTGAAGCAGTATGCAAAGCTTATACTAATCCTGTCTTCATTTTCACCACTTTCTATTAAATATATCCAGGAATAAGGCTTTTTTTTAAAGAAAAAGAGAAAAAGGGATGTGACATAAAGGGGATAAAATACTGCATTAGATACATATGCTAATTTCACTGATTAAGGGTTGAAGCTTTAAAATCCATTATCAATAACAGTGTAACTGAATTCACAATCTTGAAACAAATTGAATCAAAATAGATACTGACTCAGGTTGGGTCCAAGGGACACTGGAGTTAGCAAGAGCCTTTCCATTGACCTTTGTTAAACCTAGTACAGCTTCAGTAGTTTTAATGAGGTTGGAATTGCTGCAGAATTACTACATTCTCATTCATATGGATTAGTGTTGTTCTCTCACTAGAAGCTCAGTGGTCTAACAGCTAAAGAGTGAAAAGGGGAGAGAGGGAGAGGAGAAGGGATGGAGAGAGAACAAAAGATGGTGAAGACTCTTCACTGGAGTTTTTATTATATTACAGCAGAGACAATATGCTATATATCCAATCCAGTTCCTTTCTATCTCCAGAGCTTCACTTTACAAGTATGTTGGCTAGATCTGCACATTATGTTCCACTCATTTTAGAGTTGTAATGGCAAACCTATGGCACGCGTGCCACAGGTGGCATGCAGCACCCTCTCTGTGGGCATGCGAGCCATCGCCCCAGTTTAGCTCCGCCGTGGATGTGCGTGTGTCTCCCGCCGGCCAGCTGGTCATCGGATTTCTGCCACGCATATGTGTGGGGGCATGGGGTGTGTGGGGCACTGTGTGCAAATACACAGGGGCAAGGGGTGTGCAAGGGCTGTGCAAGGGCTGTGCAAGGGCTGTGCACACATTGCATTTTGCTGGTTCAGGGACACACACTTTGGGCACTTGGTCCGGAAAAGGTTAGCTATCACTGTTATGTATATAGTTAATTTGGGTATTCAAATTTTACAATATCCTACCAGATTAATTCATTAAAAAATATTACCACCGAACTGGTATTTTACCCAGAAGCCTTATTGGCAGCATGCATATTATTGATCACACCACTTTTTTTACTCTTAGTGGCTCTACTACTGCATCTTGTTCAGGTAATGCCTAACAAGACAGAAAAGAATTAAGACTTAAAGTAGCATATTTTGTGATGAAAGCCGCTCACATACAATTATGCAGTATCATAAAATACATCCACTTTATCAGAGAAATTAGACTAGTTGACAGAAGCATTTCAATAGGGGTTTCATACATTTCTGTATTCTCTGTACTTATTATATGCAAAAGGATTCTTCTATATATTAGTAATAGTAAGTGATGCAAATCCAAAACATTTACTACCCAAAATTCAACTGTAACTAGTTCAGAAATGTTTGAAAACATTCATTTTAAGAATAAATAGCACTATTCAATTGGAATATGCATATTATAAAATCTCTTCTTACCCCTATGGATGGGACAGTGAATATAAAAAGTCTACACATCTCTGTTAAAATGCCAGATTTTTAAGAAGTATTCCACCTTTAATATAACATATAAACTGTATAATTCAATTGAAAAACAAACTGAAATATTTTAAGGGGGAAATATTTTAAATCATAATAAAAATGTACAGTAACATGGTTGCATAAGTATGCACACCCTTAAACTAACACTTTTTAATTTTATGTCAGCTTTTAGTCTTTTAGTCTGAGTATGGCATATCTTGCCTTGGGATCTTTTGCCTATTCTTCCTTGCAAAAGTGCTCCAAATCTGTTAGATTGTTAAAGGCATCTTCTGTTCACAGCCCTCTTCAGGTCACCCTACAGATTTTGAAATGGATTCAAGTCCAGGCTCTGATTGGCCCATTCTAAAACTTTGATTTCCTTCTGGTGAAGCCATTCTTTTGTTGATTTGGAGGTGTGTGTTGTCAGGTTGAAAAGTGAAATTTCTCTTCCTCTTCATCTGCCTGTTTTTTGTTTTTTGTTAGCATGATCAGTGTCTCAGTGCTATCTTTTAATCCAGCCTTTCTAGCCACTGTAGAACTTCCCAATGTCAGCCACCTCAGCCATCTTTTGATGGTACATCCCATGCAGGGTCTTGTTTTGCCAGTTGTCAGTGCTCCCAGGTAAACCAGATAGGAAAAACAACTACGTAAACTACCTTATTGTAAGGCAACATCAACAGAACCTTGCAAATCTTGAAGGTACAAACTTGTCACTGACACTTTTAACTACCTGAACAATTAGAACAAGTCCTTGACAATTTTCTTTCTCTGACCATTAATCCATTGGGGGCTTCTACCTCTCTTATCAAGTTATTTGCTAGGTAGTGTATCTTCCCTTCATAGCCCTAGGTCATCCACACATTACATTACCGCACTTCCTCTTTCCAGCTGGTAGAAAGTCTCTGGGTGTTGGACTTGGGATGGAAACCACCATACATTGTGAGAAGCTTCCAGGTCTTCATATTGGCAGCCTCCATGTTCTCCTTTGGCCAACTCACTATACCAGAGGGTATCTGATGACTGGCAATGCATACAATGGAATTGATCTTGTTGTTCCCATTAAGCTGGCTCTTTAGGACCTATCTAATCCTTTGGTGGTACTTAGATGTTGCTGTCTTCCTTACCTTCTCCTCATGGTTCCCATGTGACTGTGGGATACCAAGTTACTTCTGTATGTCTGCTATATGGCCCATTGATACTTCCATCCCATCAGTCTTAACTATCTTCCATTTTTTACTACTATGTAGCCCCACAACACCACCAAACCTCGATGCCATATTTCAAGTGTGGTCTTACTCAGCATTATAAAGTGGTACTAACAGATTGCATGAAGTGTTAATATCACTTTATGATGCCTGAGTAAAACCATACTTGGAATATGGCATCCAGTTTTGGTTGCCATGACACAAAAAAGCTGTTGAGGCTCTAGAAATAATGCAGAGAAGACCAACAAAGATGATTAGGGGGCTGCTTGCAGGAATTGGGTATGTCTAATGTAACAAAAAGAAGGAATAGGGGTGACATGATGAAAGATTTCAATATATAAGGGGATGCCACAAAAAAGAGGGGTTCAAACTATTATCCAAAGCAACTGAAGGCAGGACAAGAAGCAATGAATGGAAACTCATTGGAAGAAGTGGAGAAACAGAGCAATGTACTCGAATGCCGGGTGAGTGAGATTTAACCCAGTAGGGAGCAGCTTTCAAGTGTTGATTTATAAGAAGTGTGTCCTAGCCTTAATTAGCGGCTATAAACTATCTGGGCAAAAGGACTTCATGAAATAAACAATAAGAGGAAAAGACCCGTTAATGGATTATAGTAATCATTGACTGCTTTGGAAGGATTGTTTTCTTGGAAATATACAAAAATTTGGCACCTTTTCTTTTCTTAATGAGAATGGATTACTCTTGAAGAGAGAAAAGGGGAAGAAAAGGTAAACAGGAACTTTTTAAAGCAAGGAGAAAAGGCAAGTGATGATAGACAAAATGGATACTAGCTGTGACGAAGTGAAAGTGATAAATTGTGGATTGTTAGCGACTGGAAGGAAACACTTTGTGTCTTGTTACTTAAACTGGATTATTTTGGGAAAAACTGAGGCTTGACTCTGGAGATATCCAATCTGTCTATTGGAGAACTTATTGTGGGTTGGAGAGAAGAAGTGGAATGGAACAATTAAAATTAATTAATTAATTAATAAGCGCAGCAACAAAAGGAAAAGGCGTGGCAATCAGAAGAAGAGATGATGATACCATATATGGAATAACTATTACAAAAGAACTAAACCTTACAGATCTTATAATTTTAATAAATATTGAAATTGAAAAGAAACATTTTTGGACAGTTTGGAGAAAGAAAAAAAATGGAATATACTGGGTAGCAAGATAAGAAAAATAATACAGTTTGATTAAATGGGAGAATGTGTTGAAAAAGCAATTTACATAATAAGTTGTGAACTAGTTAAAATAGTTCACAGCTAAAATAATAGATGTAGGCGTGAAGGAAAGCATGCTGGTAATACCAGCCAAATAAGAGAAGGAGAAATGGAGGAAAAGATGCTTGAAATCAGCCAAAAAAAAGTGGGGGGGGGGAACATGCTGGAAATCAGCCAAACGATAGTGGGAGGTTTGGAGGAGAGTATACTGGAAATCAGCCAAAACATAATATGCTGGAAATCAGCCAACAATGGGTGGAGGTATGGAGGTGATTATGCTGTAAATCAGCCAAAATAAAGCATGCTGGAAATCAGCCAAACAAAAGCTGGAGGTATGGAGGAGAATATGCTGTAAATCAGCCAAAACAATAATATGCTGGAAATCAACTAAACAACAGGAGGAGATATGGAAGAGGATATAGATTTTGAGATAAATTTGTGTAATATGAAATATGTAAAACTAAAGGTAAACTGATAAAGTTTAAGATTTAAAGATTTGATGAAAGGGTCTAGAGATTAAGAAATATGGATAGAACTTTGATTTATAAATTGAAATAAAAAATAGAGCTGTAGTTAATCTGAAATTAAGATGTGTGGTGAAAATTGTAAGGTAAATAATTAGATCAAGAGGTTAGAATATTTTTTCTTTATGTTTTGATATTGATGTTAAAAGGCATAATGAAGAGAGCTTGGAAAAGAACCAGAAATAATTGAATTTATAAATGGGCATAATAATGAATTAAGTTTGTACTTGAAAATTAAATTGGTGGTGATATAATAGAATAGTTCTGATCAAGACACTAGAATTTATGTTAAAAAAAATTTATGTTTTGATTTTTAAATTTAAAAGATGTAATGAAAATTGTGAATGGGGCTTTTTTTTTAAAAAAAATTAAGCGATTGTACCTATCTATGACGGGATCGAGACTTTGCTCTTAAAAGAGATTTATTTTATGTTTTATGTTGGAAAAAAATAAAAAATATTTTGAAAAAAAAAGAAGAAAAAGCAATGAATGGAAACTAATCAAGCAGAGAACCAACCCAGAAATAAGGAGAAATTTTCTGACAGAACAATTAATCAGTGGAACAACTTGCCTCCAAAAGTTCTGGTTGCTTCAGCACTGGAGGTTTTTAAGAAGAGATTGGACAACCATTTTTCTGAAATAGTATACAATTTCCTGGTTGAGCAGGGGATTGGACCAAGACCCCAAAGATTCCTTCCAATTCTGTTATTCTGTTATTTCTCCCATCTGAATGACTTCATAATGTCTTCACTGTATATCCATGTATGTATGTATGTATGCATGCATGTATGCATGCATGCGTGTATGTGTATGTTTGACTGTATACACACACATGTTGTTGTTAGTCATGAAGTCATGTCCAACCCATCGCAACCCCATGGACAACATTCCTCCAGGCCTTCCTGTCCTCTACCATTCCCCAAAGTCCATTTAAACTCATGCCAACTACTTCAGTGACTCCATCCAGCCACCTCATCAGAGGCAGGATTCACTTACCTTCCCTACCAGTTTGCAAATGTGAGCATGTGTTCCTGGTCTTGTTTTTACTGACTGTATACAGCGTCTCCATCTTTGGCTGCAGAGCACATAGTCAATCTGATTTTTGTGTTGACCGTCTGGTGATGTCCATGTGTAGAGTTCTCTCTTGGGTTGTTGGAAAAGAGTGTTTGCTATGACCATCATATTCTCTTGACAAAATTCTACCAGCTTGTGCCCTGCTTCATTTTGTACTCCAAGGCCAAACTTGCCTGTTATTCTGGTTTTCTTTTGGCTTCCCAGTTTAGCATTCCAATTCCCCATGATGATAAGGACATCATTTTTTGGTGTTAATTCTAGAAGGTGCTGTAGGGCTTCATAGAACTGGTCAACTTCATCCTCTTGAGCAGCAGTGGTTGGGGGCATAGACTTAGACTACTTTGATGTTGAATGGTTTGCCTTGGATTCGAACTGAGATCATTCTGTCATTTTGTGCATTGTATCCCAGTACTGCTTTTCCTACTCTTTTATTGACTACGAAGGCTACTCCATTTCTTCTTGCCCACAGTAGTATATTTGATGATTATCTGAATTAAATTCACCCATTCTTGTCCATTTTACTTCGCTGATTCTGAAGATGTCAATGTTCAGTCTTGTCATCTCTTGTTTGACTACGTCCAGCTTGCCTTGATTCATAACTCTTACGTTCCAGGTTCCTATGGAGTATAGATCTTTACAGCATCAAACTTTCTTTTCACCACCAGATACATCCACAGCTGAGCATCCTTTCGGCTTTGACCCAGTCACTTCACTCTTTCTGATGCTACTAGTATTAGCCCTCTGCTCTTCCCCAGTAGCATATTGGACACATTCCAACCTGAGGAGCTCATATTCCAGCATCATATCTTTTTGCCTTTTGGTACTGTCCATGGGGTTTTCATGGCAAAGATACTGGAGTGGGTCGCCATTTCCTTCTCCAGTGGATCACGTTTTGTCAGAGCTCTCTTTCATGACTTGTCCATCTTGGGTGGCCCTCCACAGCATAGCTCATAGCTTCATTGAGCTACACAAGCTCCTTTGCCATGACAAGGTAGTGATCCATGAAGGGGACACACACATATACATATAGTATAATTTATCAATGTAATTCAAATTGTTTACATGTCTGCGACCTCCTTTATTCTTACTGCTCTCTTGTTTTCACTTCCCTAAGTGAGATTATATTCATACGGCTAAGGGAGTCAGTTATTCTTGACCATTTCTTTCTAACAAATCATTTGAGTCACTGTAATTAATTTGGACAGTGTAAGTTCTAAATGTTTTTCTTTTAATTATCTTTGAGGCAGCATTCATTATGGAAACGAGCTGTAATTATTTCAGCTCCCTCCTCTTAGCTTTCAAGATTACATTAAAAAGTTGCACTCTTAAGAGAGGCATCTTTTCATATCTTGCATTATACATGTTACAGTAAATGTCACAAATGGTTTCATTGCATTATTAATGAAATTCAGCTGGGAACCTATTATGGTTGCATTTCACACCTGTAGAGTAACATCAGAACTATTTCAGTGGCACTTCCTTAATAACCTGTTGGGTTCTGAACATCTACAAAGTATTTCTGTTTCAACAAATGCACACTTAGGAATAGGCATCCACAGCAAGCTATTATGAAGGAAAAAATACACCTTGCATGCAGTTATGTTATGAGGCAAACTCACAACTAGATGCTTATAGTCTGATGTTGATGCCAGTATGTATGTTGTTTGTCACTAGCTCCTTTCATCTATGCAGTTAGGACATATGTGGCTCTGGAAAGCAATCTAAAACAGTAATGGCTGATTGTAGCTTCTTTCACCTTGACCTTTGGCAAAGAAAATGTTAAAAAGTCACACAAAAGAAGACTTGTTTGTTTATCTTACAGTGAATGAAGAATACTGGAACTTTGAATAATAGACTTAGATTTCTGGGAAGTCTAATGTTTAGCTGATCCTGATTTTGTACCTTAACCTCCACAAAGTTATTATGTGGAACTGAAAGAATTTAGGAAGCTCTTCACAATTCCTGTAAAGAAGAGTGTGAAATAAATAGTAATTTGCTTCTATATAAGATGGACATTTTGCAAATGGAACCTACTAAATGAAGCATGTATATTATATTTATATTTATTCTTTGGCCTGCCTTTTAATTCTAATTAACTTCTTCCATTCTGTGATGCTGTCATTTTTCTGTCTTTGGGAATGAATAGACTTTTCTGCAGACACCAACTTAGATATTAATTGATGACCACTGGATAGAATAGCTGGATACTATATTTTATTTTGTCTCATAAAATATCCCGGTTTTATTTGCTATATTTTTGTCAGGCTGCACCATTTACTGGACACATTGACTCAGAATAGCACTTCACATTTACAGCCATGAATTCCTGGCTTATATATTTTCTTCTGTCAGATGGTCCACTCAACCTTTATGTGGCCGCAAATCAGAGTTGGGGGCAGATTCCAGTTTACCTATATTTTGTGGAATGTTATTTTATGCCAGCATCTTTCATTTATTTTATATTTGCCAGCTTACTAACCACTTACTATGAGAATGAATTTGCTGCAAGATTGCAGAGTCAAAGACAGCACAATCTATATTAATGTTTAAGAGATGCATAAACACTATAAATTTTTAACCTATAAAAACATCAACTTCCTCATTTTTACTTGTTGATTTGATCTTTTTATCAAGAAGACATTCACATGCTCTTAAAAGTGCCTTGATATCATGCAGAGCTGTTAATCAAGAACACAAGAGTGGAAATACTATAACTTCTCAGGGGTTTCATAATTTTTTTTATTATAGCTCTTTTCTGTAGATTTCGAGTTCAAGTGAATGTTTGAAATAAATTATGGGAAAGAGGTAAAGAAAAAACAAATAAACAAGTAAGCTAGAGCCATTTGTGGACTGGAGAAAACAAAACAAAACAAACAAAAATGGGAAAAAATCCTCCCATGTACCCCGATTTTAGATTGTGCCTTTTTAGTAACTTGGTTATTTATAGGTTTATATGAACCCTTGCCAGCAATGCTGTTTGAAAGCAATTATACATATTTATATTTACAACAAGTTCTATTGTTTTTGTTTATATTTTAATAAAGGAAAATGTGTACCTTATTTTTCTTTTAGCCACAAAAAATGAATCTACATTATTAAAACACAACTATATATATAGTTTTGTGTGTGTGTGTGTGTATGTATGTATGTATGTTTAAGAAACTCTAGTGCTGATCAGCTGTTCTAAGAGATAAAGCCCAACTCAACTGGAAGGCATGAAGCGGAGAAATGCTGAGATTGCATATTTGCTATGGCTGCTTATAAAAATAAGGATAGATTAACAATATTAATTTACAAATGAAAGATAAGGGAACACTAAATCATGCAATCAGAATTTTCATTTTAATCCCCAGCTGGGCAGATTAAGTATGCGGTTATAGTGCTAGTACTGCTGGTCATTTTTAAAGGTGACTAATATCAAAATATGGATTTGGGAACTGTTTTCTGAAAAGTCCAAACATAAATGAGGAAAGAACTGATTTGGCTTTTATTATATACAACTAGATAAATTAAAATGTAACCTTTTTTTTCAGCACAGACTGTTGAGGAGACAAATCAGAATCCCTTCCAGTTGTCCATTTTATTGCTTTTTTGTGAATGGTTCCCAAAGACAATGCAGCTTAGCCACTTCAGAAATGTGTGGTGGAAAAGATTTCCAAAGATAATGGAGTGTTAGCCACTTTGGAAGTAAAATGAGCCAGGTCAACTCTCTCATCAACAATCAAGTTATGGATGAGGTGGGCTTTCCTGGCATTTTCTTTGATATGTTACTTAATCAAAGCAATAATGCTTTTACCATTGTGTGAGCTGAGTTTTACAACATAGACTTTATTTTATGATTTATGCATTGTATTGATGAAAGTTGCGGAATAAAATATATATATATTTTACCTGATAACCCTAGAATCAATTTATTTTTATGCCTTTTATAAAGATTCCCATGGGTAATTGAGCACTATATTATTTTCTGTATAAGTGACATAAAAGAGCTGATTTCTAAATTTGATCCTAAATTTATAGAATGTTATTAACAGAATATTGAAAAATTGAATACATAGGATTTTTGGGCCTTGCCAGATTTATTAGTTTGTTTAAGTTTGTGTCTAATAAGAAGGTAAAGTTTTAATAAATTGAATTAAAACTCTTACCATGCAACCATTTCATGTTTGCATTCTGCTTTACCTTTTTTTCATGCTACTGTTCTTGACTATTGTAATATGCAAGAGTTTAAGGGGGAAATGTGATAGAAAGAAGATTAATAGGATAGTTATGAATTCTTGAATATTTTCTTTGGCATTTCAGCAATCATGGACACAACTTTACTGAAAGTATTCAGGTATTACTATGTCAAATTTTACCTGGTATTGCTTGGTAATATCATAACATGGAACAAATACGAATACTAAGAATAACTGCAATTATCAGGCATAAGTGAACTCACTGTAATTCCTTTTTTTAATTTAAATTATAATAGAATTAAGGGACATAGTGGCTCAGTGGCTAAGATGCTGAGCTTGTCGATCGAAAGGTCAGCAGTTCAGCGGTTCGAATCCCTAGTGCCACGTAATGTGGTGAGCTCCTGTTATTTATTCCAGCTTCTGCCAACCTAGCAGTTCGAATGCATGTACAAAATGCAAGTAGAAAAATAGGAACCACCTTTGGTGGGAAGGTAACAGCATTGCGTGCACCTTTGGTGTTTAGTCATGCCTGCCACATGACTACGGAGACGTCTTCGGACAGTGTTGGCTCTTTGGCTTTGAAACAGAGATGAGCACTGCCCCCTAGAGTCGGGAACAACTAGCACATATGTGCGAGGGGAACCTTTACCTTTATAATAGAATTATCATATCTTAAAAGGGCAAACCAACTTTTTAACTTATACTAATACCACTCTATAAAGCCTTAGTAAGATCACACCTATAAAACTGCATCCAGTTTTGGTCACCACACTATAAAAAAGATGTTGAGACTCTAGAAAGAGTGTAGAGAAGAGCAACAAAGATGATTAGAGGACTGGAGGCTAAAACATATGAAGAACAGTTACAGGAACATGGGCATGGCTAGTCTAGTGAAGAGAAGGACCAGTGGAGACATGATAGTAGTGTTCCAATATTTGAAGGGCTGTCACAGAGAGGAGGAAGTCAACTTATTTTCTAAAGCGCCTGAAGGCCAGACAAGGAATAATGAATGGAAACTGGTCAAGGAGAGATTTAACCTAGAAATAAGGAGAAATTTTCTGACAGTGAGAACAATCAACCAACGGAACAGCTTGCCTTCAGAAGTTGTGGGAGCTTCACTACTACTGGAAGCCTTTTGTCATACTACTGCCATTTGTCAGAAATGGTGTAGGGTTTCCTGCTTGGGTGGAGGATTGGACTAGGTGACCTACAAGGTTCCTTCCAACTCTGTTATTCTGTTATTATAAGTAGTTCTCTAGGATGTATTTTAATACAATTTTATTATGATTTTAGGATAAAAACTAACAGAAACTAATATAGAGAAGAAAAAAGAGAAGAAAAAACCAAAAAGTTGAGAAAAAAGAAAGAAAATATAAAGTAGCTTCTAATTTTCTTTATAGAAATGCAGTTATAAATAGAAACGTACCTCTTACTGTATAGTTATATATAATTCTTTCCTAATTATTGAAACCATAAATCAAATGTTCATCCTTTTAATTTTTTTACACAAAACCTCTATAAGAGGTTTCCAGACAGCTATAAACTTAGGTAATGTCTTTTCTCTGATCAAAGATGCCAAATTAGTCATCTCTGCAAGTTTCATCATCTTTGCTATCCATTCATCCATTGTGGGTAATCTTGAATCTTTTCACCATTGCGCATACAATATCACAGCAGTTATATAAAAACAAAGTTCTATAACTTTTTTTCAAACTACTTATCAATCATTCCCAAAAGAAAGATTATGGATTCTGGTCTCAATTGTATAATAATCTTTAAAAAATGATCTGAATTAATGCAGGCATTTGCATCTAAAAGTTTCAGACTGTCATTAGATGTCCACCAAGCATGATAAAATGTCCCTCTTGCTGTTCATGTTTCCAATGTTTTTCCAATGACATTTACTAATATTTTATAAAAATCCTCTTTAAGATTATAACATAGTGTAATTTCAATCTTTTTCCAAATAATTTCCCATTGTTTCATCTGTATATTATAAACAAAAATTCTAGCCTACTTTAGCATACATTCTTTCACTTGTTCTTCCTTTTCTAATTTCAATAAAAGTTTACACAATTTAACAATTACATGTTCATCATTTGTACACAATTCTGTTTCAAACTCAGTCTTCTTCTTCTGCCATATCCATATCCATATCTGGACGTTGACAATCATGTTGGCAATCAAACTCAGTCTTACAATGTTCATAACTGTAAGTTCTTTTTTCCAGTGGATTCCAGTGGATTCCACTTACCTTCGATATCTGGTTTGGAACTGTGAGTGCACGGATGCTTGCTCTGCTCACGTGCGGTGCTTTTATGCATGTGCAAAACCTTCTGCGCATGCACAGAGCGTCCGTGATGATGTCTGGGCAGGTGGGTGGAGCCAGGGGTGAAATCTAAGCTGTTTTGCTACTGGTTCGCTGGCCGTGCATGACGCTGCGTTCCAAGTGTGCAGTGCAGGCAGCACACCAAATGCACCCTGCATGTGCAGTGCACACCAAATCTGTGCTACTTGTGCAGGCGCAGTGTGCACCAAATACATGCTGCATGCCCATGTGCAGTGTGCACCAAACATGCGCTGCACGTTTAAAAAGCTACCAGTTCAGTTGAACCGGTAACTTTTTTTTACTACCAGTTTGCCCAAAGCGGTAGTTTTTATCACTACCAGTTCACCCGAACCAGAGCGAACCGGTAGCAGTTCACCCCTGGGTAGAGCCTCCTGCCGCCACCACTACCAGTTTGCCCGAACCGGGGTGAATCAGTAGAAACCCACCACTGCTTTTGTCTGCTTTTAAATTCTTCTAATAATTGTAAATAAGAGAACAATTGACAACTATATTCTCCTGCTACTAGTTCTTCTCTTGTTATAATGCACAAACAGGCAAAACATATAAAAAAAATCAATAACATGTAGCAACTAATTCAGAATCATCCCTTCCCAACTGAGTTTGCATTTGTTGTAATTTCTGTGTAGCCTTCTCTGAGGTTTCTCCATTTCATCTCTTCCAGAATTCAGTAGAAATTCCTGCAGTTTAATTATATCTTCAAATTTCCCCCTGTGAAATGGGATCTTTTTCTGCTTTAATTTTTCAGTCAAGAAAAAATGTTCAACCTTGCATTAAAATTCTGTTGCAAAATTTGATCTCTTGCTTTCTTCCTCCCAAAATACACCAAACATCCCTTGGAACATTTATTATTCTTCCAAATTGTGAATTTATTCTTTAAAGTTTACCTAACCCTACCTCTTTATTCTCTCAATTCCCTGTCCAACATGACCAAATCTTATATAATTTTTTCTCTGAGGTTTTCACCAGATGCCACAGGAATGCTTTAAATCTCAAAGATAATTCCTCTGTCTCAATTCAAATAGAGCCAAATTACCTAGTTCTTTCTCCAGTTATTATTAACCCTTGTCTTACTCTCCAAAATTTCTACTTCATCATTAACTTGTTTTTATAAACATTAGTTTTATAGAATTTCCCATTTTTAAAATGTCTTTCAACTCCTGTTTCATCTTAGCAAGTCTTTCATCTCTTTTTTCTCAAAAGCTCTAAATTTACTCTCAAGTGACTCAGGCAATATACTGCCAATTGATCAAACATTTTCTGCAATAAAACTAATGAAATTATTATTATTTATTAAAATTGCTTTCTCTGTAGGCTGTTCCAGAGAATCTCTCCTCCAGTCCAATAATGCTTCATCAATTTATTGCCACTATGTTCAAATTCCAAAAGTGAAACTATACCAAACAACTGAAAGCATCTCAAACAAAGAAAATAGAAATACAAAATCACCCCATTTAGCCCCTTTATCTTCCTGTGCTTTTAATAGTTAATAGTATAATTGTAGCTAAGCGTTACATCTATGATTACAGTCAGGCACCTAAATCTGCTCATGTTATATTTATATTTTGTTTTATAAATGTTATCAATTGTCTGTATTCATTACCGTGTTTCCCTGAAATAAGACCCTGTCTTATATTTTCTTGAACCCTGAAATAAGCACTTGGCCTTATTGCCATGCGCTCAAAAGCCCGATTGGGCTTATAATCAGGGGATTTCTTCTTTTAGGGGAAACAGGGTAGTTGTAAGAAAAAGTATTTCAGAGAATCTAACGTCTGGTTGTCTTGTCTGATTTAATTATATACATTTTCATTAAAAAAAATAGGACTATTTCGGATAGCATTGCAGCATAAATTGCACCTGGAGGGCCAACACTAGACATTAACATCTCTCCAGATAACGGAGGGATCCTGAAATAATCTGTTTGTTCTACAGGCAGCCATTCATCGTGCATAAACTGGAGGAATTCCATCTGTGCTCACAGCCACAATGTAGCCTTTATGGACAATAAGTCCAGCAAGGTGTAATTTCTTATTCACTTTTGGAATTAACTATTTTACAGATTAAGAGACATATTCTTTTAGAGTATTATTCATTCATAATTTCATAAATTCATGAAGAGCAATATAAGATTCCTCTTCATGAATTTAATTTTTTTCTGGATTAAAACTAAAACAAAATTTAAGGATTGAAAGACAAAGCATATTTGGCAAAAGCTTAACAAGATATGATTTAAGAAAATTTAAAATGGACAAAGTAAATAATTATTTTTAAAGGACTAGCAAAAGTGTATAAGAGGTATTGTTCTGATTCTCAAAGATCTTTAAGATCCTTGATTTTATTTCTGACTAAAAGGATAATCTTAAAAGTAATTTTATATGTTTGTAATTAACGTTGCTATATGTTTTTCAAACATTAAAAGCCTGAGTCTATGTATTATTTATCTTGTAAACAATTTCTCTCAAACAATGAATGGATTTTGCTATATATAAACTCACAGCAATTCTGCATATTACAGCATTCACAGAAGGAAGTTATTTCCATGAAATAAATACTGGATGTTAACCCAACCTTAGACAAGAATGCTTGAGTATATTTCTATATTTATTGGGTACATATGTAATATAAGCCATGTAGCGTGATATGACTCATACATGGAATTCCATTTGTGGGCCTGTCATTTCTCCAAATGTTGTTAAAAGTTGTTAAAATAATTAAATATGAATATGTCTCTTCCGCAAGGCTAAAAGAAAGAGAAGTTCTTAAATTCACTGACATTCACATGGTCTCATTCATGATGCAGTTTAGATATTTGTGTTTTGTATTTTCATTTTTTTTGCATTAAATGTCTTAGAAATTCAATCTAGTCTTTGATGAAATTTAGTAATTGAGTTAGTAAAATCAGCATCAGTGACTGAAATAGTTTTAATATTTATTATAAAATATTGCTTCTTTTTGTAATGATTATATAAGATACCTTATCTGAGATCTTTAAACATAACCTTAACTGATAGTCAATATGTATTCTGAATAACCTTTAAAAACCAAAACTTTATTATCTGGAGGATATTTTTCTTTCAGCTAAGGAAATATTTGATTTTGTAATCTTGTACTGCCAGACAGACTTTTAAAACACAAAATTGTAAATGAAATATAAAAATATTTCAGATATTATCATTTGTAGTAATAAAGCTATTATAATCTACATTCTTCACATGTTAATTTTTCATGCTATTTTGTTATATGTTGGAGGAAAAAAATGAGATAAATAATCTTTTTTAAAAAAATAAGGTCATTAAAAATGTTATTGTATAAAGACCAAATTTAGGTATATTTTACCCAATGGAGGACATCAGGGCATGTGAAGCAAAAGACACTGGATTCAAAGAATGAAGCTCTGTTCATTGTAATATGAATGCAATCTGAGGGAAACACATTTAAAAAGAGTGGGGTTTTATAGCCTGATTGCACCTTCCATTTTGTTGCCAATTACCTTTGATGTGAATGGCCCGGGTGACATATTGGAGAACTTCAGTTAGATGACGGGATCCTGGAAAATATGTGCATGCAGCACATTATATAGCAATTATGAAAACCAGAACAAAAGATTCTGGTAAGTCAACTAAGTAAATACAAGGCTTATAACAGAGAAATCTTTCCCAACAGTTGCACTCTAGATGGTTTGATTTACAAGCCATAAGCCTGCTACCCATTATGCCTACAACCATATTTGCTATGAATTGTAAAAACTTCAATTTAGTATGTCTGGAGAATGTATGGCTGAAAGAGACTGTTACATTGTTATACTTTGAAACCTTAATTGTGTCAGATTTTTTTCCTCAAATCATAGAATATTAAGCAATTTAACATATTACTGTACTATACAATTAACAAACCCTGCATATATGTTCATAGAAAACAAAGATTTATGAAATTACTCTCAGAAATAATTGGCAAAGTACCAGCTTCTCAGACCTTTTAAATCATTGATACTCAATTTCTTTGGCAGCATTAAAGAAAATGTATAAACATACATTATGTTCTACACACATGATGACATATAGCTTATTCTCTTTGAAGAAAATAAAAATCATAAATGAAAGTATTGAATTATAAAAATTATATATTAAATTATAATTAAACATCTAATTATTACCAATACTGCACATTTTAATCTTCATATTCATAAACTACGAGATTAGTTTAACATTTGAATATTTTTATTATAGTCACTGACCAGTAATAAAATGTTAATTCACAATTAACATTTAATTTGCTTAGCTCAATCTTTTCATTTTATTACTAATTATTACTAATTTTATATATATATATATATGCAAGTCTTGGTGTATTCGGGTCTTTTCCCGTGTAAGATAGAGAGTATCTTGGTGACATTTCGACGAGGTCTCGCTCGTCATCTTCAGGCTGGTGTCTTCGGCTTCGTGTTTGTGCAAGCAAAGCATGATCTGAGATTCTCTCTCTCTCTCTCTCTCTCTCTCTATATATATATATATATATATATATGTATGTATGTATGTATGTAT
>WNWU01013802.1:16054088-16141404 GCA_012654045.1 Ptyas mucosa
ACACACACACACCGTTCTTTCTTTGGGATCACAGTACAGACGCTCCTCCCAGGATTGGAAGGCTGAAGGTTTTGGATGGAGCATTTTGGGGATGTGTGTCTGTGCTGCAATCCCAAGTAAAGAATGATTGGCAAGAAAAGGGAGAGGAGGCCAGCAGCTGGGGAGGTGCTCTGGAAATCTGGGCCGAGTTGCACAGCCCTCACTGACTCAGCTGATCAGTGGGCAGCAATTAAGAGGCCGAACCTCAGTGAGGTGACTGGGGAAGGGAAGGGCTGCCTCCTATGCTGGCCACACCCACCCTTTCACTAGGGCTTATTTTTGGGAGAGGGCGTATATTTATGTTCACCCCAAAAATCAGGCTTGGCCTTATTTTCAGGACATGTCCTATTTTCGGGAAAACACGGTATATAATGTAGCAGCTTCTGCATGCTCTCTCTTAAGAGAATGGTTTTTAAATCACCCTCAAGGAATTTGAAAACCCAGCTGAGTTAGGGTTTTCTAGATGTTTAGTCTCTAGACAGTCTTTCAGGAAATGACATACTTCAAAAACTATTTCCATAAGATGCAGCAGAATAAATGTATTTTTTTTGCAGTAAACAGCAAGAGGTCATTAGATTCAAAAAGTTATAAATGGACTAAGGGGCTAAATGGATTTGAAAAATAGATTTTGGAATTAAGAGGAATCCTTTACATGGGAAAATGTTTTTGCTTTGAATTCTCTTTAAAAAACCTGGTAGAATAAAACTTTGAAGGTTGGACACTAGAGGCAAGGAAGGAACTAAAGATAATAATTCAAGGAGTTTTGAACATTTGCTGATCAGGACTGAATGATAAAACTTTAAGGATTTGTTTATGGATATACCTGTATAATGATATGTAGGAATGGAAGAGGTAGAAATGCTCAGATAACCTGATTATAACTTATAACTTATTAGGGTGGTAAAAGAAATTTGTACTTTCAGACTTGAAATATTTTGTTAATGTAGCCTTACAATAAAATAGAATTAGCACATCTGGTCATGTTTCCTGTCTGGACTACCTGTGAAGGCGGACAAGGTAAGAAAAGGGATATAGAAAGAGGAGATCACTTGTTGTATTTTAAGAGAAGGTGAAAAGTTACTTAATTTTTTTATGCTTTTGATGAAGGGAAAGTAATTTCTTTTTATATTTCTTTTCTTTTTCTTTATAATCTTATTTTCCTTTCTCATCTTCTTTCTTTGTTCATTTCAATTCTTACTATTTCTACTTTTTATTCTGTTTTTTTTAGTTTATATTAGTTTTTACCTCTTTAATTGTAACTTTTAACACAAATTACTATTTTTGAAAGAAAGGTACAAATGGACTAAGGGTTCAGATAAATTTGAAACAAGATTTGGGTATTGATTGTAAAGAATCTTTACCATGGAAAAATGCCTCTATAGATAGATTGTGTTTAAAAGATATTATAAAAGAGGAACAGGTTCTACCTGGCAAGATCAAGACTGACTTGAAAGTAAATTTAAAAATGACAGGCTAGAAGAATGAGGTGATAAAAGATGTTGCACTGAACATGCAAAAGAAACCAGCTGACATTTTAATAGCTACAAGGAATATTCAAACGACAAAACAAGAAGATGACCTGTATAATTTTCCTACATTGGACTTACAAAATAATCTTGTTAAAGCTTTGAAGAATTTTGTAAGAAGGAACAAAGAAAAAGAAAAAGAAAAAGAAAAGAAAAGCAGTCAAGTTTTACAACATTTTTAAAGGAACTAAAGATTAAAAATTCAGCTTATAAAATTCAAGGTTCCTTTATACAGTGAAGTTTAGAGTATGCAAAATTAGCAAGGTGATTCTAATTTTCTAAATCTTAGCAGAAGAAGGAAAACATGATTTACTCAGTGTAACACAGACTTGGAAGGATGATTCGAATGAATCCTATATTGCTATATTGCTGTATTTCAATGAATATAGCAATTAAGGTATTCAATTAAAGCAAAAGGGACAAAAGGAACCAACAGATAAAAATGATTGGACTATATATTAAAAGAAGCCACCGCTGCTTAAAAATCCCAGTTAATGACTTTTGTGATACTATAGGGAACATCTGGGCTAAATTCTGGAATAAAGAAATAAAATCATACCTTATTGTTTTTATCCATTATTGCATGCCCTAAAAAAGGAAGACATATGGGTAATGCTTTTCAGAACAAGAACAAAGCTTTTAATAAATAAAGAGTAGTAGTGATAGGGGACTCTGCTTAGCCCATGTCCACTAAGAGAGAAAATTTGATAAGCTGAGTATTTTCAGGAAATTCCTGACTTGTCTAACTGACAAGTTTGTTAATCAGAGAGTAGAAGGCACAAGGGGATTGACTCTTGTTAATATGATACTAATGAATAGTGACAACTTAGTCAAGAAGAGGAAATAGAAGGAAAATTCAGGGGAAATAACCATGTATCATTAAGTTCCTAATTTTAAAGAAAATAAACTGAATGTAATGAAACACTATCTTGGACTTCGAAGATTAACTTCCATGAGAAGTTACTAAGAAAAGATGATTTACATAGGTGGGAATTCCTTTAAGAAGGTGATACCTAAATCACAACTGCACATCTTTTCAATGAGAAAAAAAAATATTATTTTTATCTTATTTTAATTTTTGTATGGGAACTGCCCAAAGTTTGTAATAAATGGGCAGATAAATAAATGTTTTAAACAACAAATAAATAAGCTACACAAAATACTTAGTAATACATTTAGGAGATTGAAGGAGAATCAAGTGGCATTAAAAGATGATACAGATAGTATGGAACTATAGACATGGTATCAAGAAAGCTAAAAATCAGAGTTGAATTTAGTATGGATTCCAAAAATAACAATTGGATTCCAAAATTTAGTATGGATTCCAAAAATAACTTTGCATGTGTTCAAGTAAAAGACAGATAAATAGAAGAGTTTGTGATTTGTTCAATGAGAAAATCAACAAGCTAACAGGACAGAAAAATAGCAGAACTATTCAACTCCTACTTTCTTTCAGTCTATTCCAATCACAAAGTACATATTTCATCAGAAAGTAAAGAGTGGGAGGAAAGCGCATACTTAAAATCGAAACACGTGGAAACAAGGTGAGGGATTTTGGGTATGCATGGAACAAATTTAAATCTGCAACATTAGATGAATTTAATCCTCAGGTATTCAAAAAAACTTGTTGACAGTCTGAAAGAATGTAATATTTTTGAGAAATCCTGGAAAGAAGATGAACAGCCAGATCACCAGAGAAGAAAAACTGTTTCCTAGATTTTCCAAAAAAAAGAGGGGGGAGGAAACCCATGAGAAAGAAACATCAATCAATTTGAAACTGTTATCTGTGCAGACTCTAGAACAGACCATAAAACTATTGATTTGAAAGAACTTTGAAAACAATGTGATAATTACCTGAAGTCAGACTGGATTTTCCAAGAACAAATCTTGGCAGATGAAACTTATTTTGACCAAATAATAATAATAATAATACACACACACATATACACATCCATTTATACATAGAGAGAGGGAGAGAAATAGGGACTCTATACATTAATAAATAATAAGTTGCTTCCTTTTTTAATTAGGGAGGAAGCAACATATTATTAATTAATGTACGGAGTCCCTATTTCCATCTCTGTGCATTAAGTTAATAATGACAAACTTGTAGCTTTCTTTAAAAGCAAACAAGACTTTTCCATCTGAAAAGGAGATAATTGTGTTGATTTATTCAGGACTATAAGTTTATCAAAAAGAGCTACAACATGCTTTATTATGTATACTATATACTATACTTTGTTTATGCATACAAAAAAGATCCTTTTTTATGCAACAGAAACACAGAAAATGCTGCACTGGAACATTTTCAAACAGCTTCTATTAGATTTTAGATCACAACAGGACCATACGTGTGAAGACAATATAATCCTATTACTAAATGTTAACATAGATTTGTCATAAATTAGCTTCACCAGACAAATATTATTTCATTTTTTGATAATCTAACTCCCTTAGTAAATTGTGAGATGGTTGTAGATGTCATATATCTTAATTTCAGCAAAGCATTTGACAAAGTACCCATGACATTTTGATTAGTTAAGTGTGGAGGGAATGCTTATTGGATTTAGAGATGATACAGAATTGGACAGAATAGCTAATATCCTAGAAGGCAGTAATATAATTTAAAGTGATTTTGGTAACTTAGATAAAAGGAATGGAAATAACAGAATGAAAATTAACAGAGACAAATAGAAAGTTCTTCACTTAAAAAACATAAAGTAGATATAATATGTGGTAGATCAGGTTTAGCAACAATATTCCGGAGAAAGATCTCAGAATAATAGCTGATTTCATGTTGATAATAAATCAGGGATAGGCTCATCAACAAAATAGGCTAAAAGAGGCTTTCCATGAGTTGGGATTCTTGTGTGGCATTCCCAATCACATGGAGCCCTAATATACACATGACTTACTTTTGTCCGAGTGGTCTAAGGGGTCTGAGGCCAGCATCATGTTGGAAGCATGCTTTATTTCTTTATATTTATGATCTGAATGTATTAAAAGACTGTTGTATAAATCTTTATTTAGGGTTTCTGCACAAATAAAAGCATTCCATGTTTAAATGTTCATCTAGGACTAACATTGTGTCCAGACTGAGCAACTAGTACGAAACCATTGTGAGACCAAGATAAATATATTTATTTATTTATACTTTATATTTACAATAGCACAAAGCTAAAGGTGAAGGTTTCCCCTGTTCAGTCATGTCCAACTCTAGGGGAGTGGTGCTCATCTCCATTTCTTAGCCAAAGGAGCCAGTACTGTAATTTCTGTGGTCATGTGGCCAGCATGACTTCCTGCCAAGACACACAGAACCCTGTTACCTTCCCACTGAAGTGGTACCTATTTATTTACTCACATTTGCTTGCTTTCGAACTGCTAGGTGAGCAAGAGCTGGGTCAAAAACAGGAACAAGAAAATATGATCACTGTATAGTTGCTGAAAGTTATACATTCAGATCAGGGATGGGTTTACTTACCTTTACTACCAGTTTGCAATGGTGTTTGCATACGCAGAAGCATTTTGATGACATCAAGGTCAGTGGGCGGAGCCTCCCGCTGATTTTAATACTGGTTCTATAGAACTGCTGCGAATCGGGAGCAACCCACCACTGATTCAGATATAGATTTTATGTAAGGACCTAGCAGCATAGCAGCCATGAGCATGTTGATAAAATAGATAGTTGAAGCAGTTTTCATAGTTGAAATTTCACAAAATTATCAAACAATGCAAAGATATATGAGATTTCAGTGCATTTATATAAACCATATAATATTTATATAAATAAAATTTATATAAAAATGTGAAAAGCTTTATAAGACTTAATGCTCCCAAGAGATGTTGGCATTTTTTGAAAAAAAGATGTTTGCTTTCTTGGAATGGAAGCATACTCCGGCTTCTACCCGCCTGAAAAGTTTGCCAACTTCTGCTTTCAATTGTTTGTTCAATGTAGCATTTGCATGTTATACTTTCCCCCCATCAATTGATGTGTTGACTCTTAGTGGATTCTAATTCATTACAATAGTTGGAACATTTTATTTTAACCACCCAATTTACAGTACAAGATTTGCTTGGCTCTGGAATTTTAGGTGTAAGGGGCTCAATGTATTTAATGCTTTGTGTTTGCAATGCCCCCTGCTTTTTTCTTCCCTTTCTTTTTGTGGAATGTATTGGACAGAATATACTCACATAGGGCATGACATTAGAAGATGCATGAAGGGAAGTGAGTGGCATAAAATAGTGGGTAGCGAAGTCCTGTACAATTCACTGAACAACAAGGTCAATTACTCTGTATTTCCTTCTGGTTTAACTCAGCTGGAGTGAAAAAGTCATAATGCCTCTCTGGCATTTCTGCAGCAATTTAATGGAAAATGATCATAGGCTTAAATAATCAATTTACCAAAAAAAAAAAAAAGGAAAGGAAAATCCAACTGGGTAAACACAAGAGCAAAACACATTACTTGTTAAGAAGATATAGGAGAAAAACAAGGTTATATCATGTTTAAGTAAGAGCAAATCTTGATTAAACAGTGATCATTTAAATTCTCTGATGAATGTGGTGATTGTCAGTGATGTCTCCATTTATAGGAAAAATGTTTTACGTATGTTTATTATTTATATTCTAGTCATTTCTCTCTTGGGAATATAATGCACAGTTGAAAATGGCAGAGATTCTCCATGTACAGATGTGGATCTTTTCACTATTCCTCAGGTGCTGATGTTTTTATTGTTGCATTATGATGGTTTTGTTTAGTTTTTAGTTTAGGTTGTAGAGGTCAATAAGATCTTGGCATGTCCCAGGAGCTACAATTAAGTCAGATTTCTTTTATCAAGAAAAACTTTGTTTATTTAAAACCAATAAACTATTTACATTTTAAATCACAGAACATTGTCTCTTGGTCTTTATTTATTTCTGAGGTAAATGTGCCTAGAGCAGCTATAAGTCTGTCAGGTCAGTATCTCTCTCTCCTCTTCTTCTCCTGCTCCTCTTTTTCTCCTGTGCTCTTTTTCTCCTGTGTGTGTGACTAAAGGGGATAATATTTATAGAGTGGCTAAGCCACTCCCCCTTCAGTCCCTTAGACAAAATGGAGGGAAAGTATAAACACAAAACCATCCTTCCAGTACAGACACTGTAATTCAGTGGCACTATTTTAGATTATTATCTGACAGGTTTTACTGCTATATTCTTTTGGCATCCTTTGTCAGCATGCTGGCTGGAGAATTGGGAGTGTCTGCACATGTTAAAATGGTCACATTTGAAAAATAATGTTTCAAAGTCTTCGGAGCTCTTTTTTAATTTAATCTCTCCAAATAATTGCATTGTCAGAAAACTTCAGTATCCATATCCTAATTCATTTATGAACTTTCGTAAGAGCTTCGGGATAGCACATATAATACAATGATATTACTGTTTATATCAGTAGTGAAATCCAATTTTTTTACTACCGATTCTGTGGGCATAGCTTGGCGGGTGTGGTGTGGCTTGGTGGGTGTGGTTTGATGGGCATGGCAGGGGAAGGATACTGCAAAATCTCCATTCCCTCCCTATTCTGGGGCCAGCCAGAGGTGGTATTTGCCAGTTCTCCGAACTACTCAAAATTTCCGCTACCGGTTCTCCAGAACCTGTTAGAACCTGCTGGATTTCACCCCTGGTTTACATCCTTTCAATATCAAAAATAATATTTGATAGTATACTTTAACATGAATCCTTATACCCTAAGACTACTGAAAAGTATTTGGTAAAGGCCTTCTGAAAGTACTCATGTTGTATCCAAAACATGACTACTTGGATCTCATGCTTAAAAATAGAAATTGCATGCATGGTAACAAGTGTATGTATTAATTTATCTGGGTTTTGGATTCCACCTAAAAGGACATAGGGAAGATTTTAGGCAAAATAAATCATAAGGAGTTACGGATCCCTGAAATTCCCCCCCCCCCAAAATGGTAGTCTGATTTGGAAATAGAACAGAACAAATTACTGATTTGACTGAATGTGAAAATGACATGGGCCACATAAGATCATTTGTAGTATTAAAATCTCCTGGCAAAGTAGAGATTTTGATAAATACCCACAGGAAAAAACAGACTGAAAATGTCAGCTCATTTGCATCAAGGAGATGATGGCAGCTCCATTAACTATGCATAGATAAATATGTACATTCCTTGTTTTAAAAAGTTGCTAGTACCTCCTTTATAAATGCATACATGCACAAACACATTTCTATAATGAAAGTAAATACCATCCAACCCATTGTATTACTAGAAGTACAATCATATGCATTTCTATACAAAAGTTCATTCTGTGGAATTCTTTGTGTAACAGCAAATACAATTCCTATGTCAATTATATCACCTTAACCAATACCTATTTTACATTCATACATAAATACACTACAAATATAATGGCCTTGCAGTGAGCCAACAAATTAAAAAAATAAAATAGAAAAATAAATGCTTTACCTTGTTTATATCTACAATGTGTTATTCCTATACCAAACGAGATACCATTTTGGTTACCTATATGTTACTCAGTACTAGACGAATTAAACTGATGCCCTTCCAAGTTCCAAATTCCACATCAATTTTTATTTTAGGAGAAACACATAATGTCCATGTTTGTATGGTTGTGCATATGTATATTTGTATGTAAAATGTACAATTCTTATATATTTTGCTGTACTTCCATCTGTGCAATCTGCTCCTCCCCCAACTTTTTCTTTTTTTGCTATCTATATTTTAAACAAAGGAATTTCTTTATCTACCTATGTAATGCCTATATGTATTTTTACAACAATCAATCTATTGGATCTATTATAATCTACTCCACATAATCTCTTGTGCTCTTTGATATGTAATACAGGATCTTTAATATAGTGTAGCAGATAGCAGAATCATAAGGTATTTAATTCAACCAGGGATCACAACAATATTCCAATGTCTTCCTAAAATAATTATTTTGGGTCATTAGCATCCAGAGGGTTAACAATTTGCATCTTCTAGTGCATGTAATTAACACTGCTTTGTAGTTTATAAAATTTGCTCAGCAGAGATGCTGTTAGCTGCTACTGGTGCATAATTGATGAAATTCTTTAATATTACAATAGGCGTGGGGTTTTTATTTTTAGGAATTAGAACCCAACTTTATAACTAAGAGAGATATAAATGTTTGAAATAAATCATTTCAATTTCTCTCAATCAATCATCAATGGTTGATTTGGTGTTTAATAGACGTCATTCTTTTAGTTAGACCTATGTTTATATTGTTCAATGCCCAATTTCTAATTATGTATCAAATTAAATATAAATACAAATACCATTTCTGATCGACAAGAAATAAGTATTTTATACCCTTCTGTATGTGAAAAGAAATCATATTCAATAAGAAACACATTGAAAGAACCATTAAGATTTTAAAGTCAGAAATATTAGTCAATGTCACCTATTGGAGCACTTTATTGTGGTAGAAAAAAAAGTTTGAATTTACTGCAGCATCCAGCAACATAGAAATAAAGACAGAAACAGGAAAATGTTTTCTGTAATATATACTTTAGTTCTGAAAACATCTTCATTCTATGCACTGACTGCTGATTTTACTTCTTGAAAATCTGATATTTTATCATGCTGGCATGTTTTCAAGATTTCCAACCACTTGCTTGTGGGCTTGTGAATGTTCCCATTCTAATCTCATCAACACCCTGATGCTAAACATTTGTAAAACTCTATCTGCCAGGAACTCTGATATATCATATTTGTATTGCTAGTGAAATCTTAGATGACTATAGTATAAAAGAGGCACAGCAGTTGGCTGGGACAGATTATATAAACATTCCTATTATTTTTTGTGTCAGACCTTTAGAGGGCATAATGTATGAGAAAATGTGTCATACTTGTCAAATTTAGCATCTTGTTTTTCTTGTTAACAGTAGAACAAGCCACAAGTCTCTTCCTTCTCTTGGCCCAGACAGAAATAACCCTATATTGAGATTTTTACTTTACATTATGCATCAAAACAGAGCAGCAAATCTATTCATTATCCTATAAAAACTTATAATATACCTATTCTCTATGTGAGTTTGAGTGCTAATGGCAAAACTGATATTTTCATTGAGATTTATTTCCCCATCAAATATATAGTCCTACTGGCAATGTATATAGGCAGTATTTTCCCAGCCAAAATTTTATAAAGAAGAACAGTGAATTTTTCACAGACTGTTCATGGTGGAACTTCTTAATTCATGTTCTTACATCACCATTGGCAAATAAACCAGCTTTCCCTAGTCAAGTGTTCTCTGAAGAAGTTGGGCTATAGTCCTCAGTCAGGTAAAATGATAGGTAGAGTTTAGGTCCAAAGCATGTAGAGGACCTAAGGTTTTTTTAAATATAAATTTTTAACTAAAGTTTTACAAAACACATAAAAACTAAACCAAACTAATAAAAAGCAGAAGGAAGGAAGGAAGGAAGGAAGGAAGGAAGGAAGGAAGGAAGGAAGGAAAAAGTCAGAAACAAAGAATCAAAAAGAAAAAATAGAAATAAGATTATGATTTCCTTTGCACCAAATACAATTACTAAATTATCTCTTGTTACATGATTGCAAATAAACACTTTTTTTTATTATTCAAGTAGTTTTTCTACCTTTCAAACAACATAACTGCATTTTTTTCTGCAAAAAGTATAAAAGGGTCCTTAAAAGTTGTTTCTAGACATAGTTCTCCACCAATATTCAAGGTGTGACAAATAGGTCTGTTTTAATATTACATAATTACTTTTCTTAAAGGTACTGTAAAATATACCTACCATTTAGCAGTCCACAAGTGAGCCTTCAAAGCAACATTTGAGGGTCATTTTCTAGTGATTAACCTATGATAGAAATTTTGATTCAGGCCTTGAATGTTAGCCAACCAATTAATCAAACTATGTTTGCCCTTGTTTACTCACCAAATTCCAAAAATCATCTCGCCATCCCATTAAATTGTGGCTGAATAGTCTGATGTCATGGATCTGCTATAGCCCAAATACAATTCTACTTCTGAATCCTTTTGGCTGGCTCTGAATGATTAGTTACAAAAAGTGTCCATTGTGAAAATCACTTGATTATGTATGCATTTGTTTGTGGAGGCAATGCTCTGGCATAGATCAACTTTTCTTCTTTCTGGCTTTTCCTCTGTTAAGATAACGAATACCAGTTAGTCAGTTTATGCCAACAAACCCACAAATCAACAGGACGATGTAGGGTTAAATATATCTTCTGATGTGCCCGTTATGAAGGAATTGAAAAAAACCAATTTATTAAATAACTTATACTATGAGGAGTACAGATTTGGTGAAGCAAGAGGAGCCTTTAAATTTGGAGTAGGTGGAAACAAAAAAGCAGGCTTGACTGCATAATCACCCCCCCCCCTCAATTCTGTTTATGTATGTCAATGTCCTATTCATGTAGAATGGAATAAGACTTTGATGAATGGTCATACTTACAACTTGTCCTTTTTGGTTTCCCACTGTGAATGTCCCTGCTAGTCCTCAGTTAACTGTCTTTGATTGATGAATCCCTGGGGAAAATGTTGGCTTTCATGTTTCATCCCTGTAGAAGCAGAAACTGATAAATAAATCACAACTTGACAAAGAGATTAGTTTTACTATTCTGCTGCTATCAGATCTATGGGGCATGATACCATGGTAAGTTTTCTATGAAATAGTTCTCACCTTATTGAATAGTTCTCTTAAAAGAACATGCAGCACCCACCTTGCTACAATTTTGAAAATAATGTAAAATTGTTTTATCCAGGGGTGGGTTCTAAAATTTTTTACTACCAGTTCTATGGGCGTGGCTTATTTTGTGGGCATGATTTGATGGTCATGTGACAAGCAATTATTTAGGATTTAGCAGATGTACTGGTCTACCAGGCTTTTAACTGCTTGCAGAGTCATACCAGTCTACCCATTTGTTTTTGGAGCGTACCGGTCTAGCCATTTGTTTTTGGACTGGTCTACCACCACATTGCCTTTTACCACTTATCAGCTGTAGGGCAGCCCTTTGAAGCACCGTGGCAAGAGTTTAAACAGTTTTTTGCCGCTCTGCCACCACCGAGAGTATTGGAAACCACTTTCAGGCAGCTTGGCCTGAATCTACTACCACTGAGCGGTTTACAAGGAGCGGATCAGTTCTAGCCAATCAATTGGGAGGCTTCTTGGCTTCTCAATTTAAAGCGACAGTGTCTTGGGTTTTTTCCCCTCTTCTTTGTCAAGTGCTTCTAGGCAATCAGCTGGGACTCGGGAGGCAGCGAATAGATTGGGGGCGGGGCCAGGCAGAGGTGGTATTTCTCTGAACTACTCAAAATTTCCACTACTGCTTCGCAAGAATCGGGGAGAACCGGTAGCAACCCACCACTGCTTTGATCCCAGCTGACTCACTCTAGTGTTGTGGCCCATCAGCAGCCTTTGCAGCTAGTAGCTGATTCCGACAGCGAAGAGGCTGGTGTGGTGCTGCTGCACCAGCAGCCTGTGCAGCTGGCACTTGAGTCAGACAATGAGGAGGCTGGAGAAGATGTGGTGCCAGAGGCAGGGATTCAGCCAGGGCTTTCAGAACCTCCAGAAGCTCCTATAAGTGAAGAGGAAGAAGAGGAGGAGCCTCTTCTCGATGCACGAGCGTGCAGAGCTGCCAAAAGGCAGGAGTGGCTCCTCAGGAGGAGGTGTCTTTGAGAGTAAGGCTTGGGGCTAATTGGACGATGACTGAGGCAATTTGCAGGAGACAACTTGTTCACATTCCTTCGTGTTTGGATTTTGTTTCTCTTATCAGTTTCCTGCAAATTGCTTCTGGCATTCTGGCAACCACATTAAGATCACAGTTATTATTATTTGGATTTTTTGTCGGCTGTTAATGAATTTAAATTAACAGCCTTGGTTCGGAATAGACTGATTTAAATTAGTAAACTAAGGTTTGTATGGACTTTGTGTGTGCTGCGTTCTTTGGGCTCCATAGCTGGGGCAGAACATCTAGTCATCTACCTTGGGTTTGTGGGATGGCTATTTTTGATTACTTTTTGATTTTGACATGGGAAAGAACAGAAATTTATGGAGAAATGGCAATGTAGAATCTGTAGCAAACATTTTGGTTTTTATAAAGAATGTGACTTCGAATGACTTCTGGGAAGGACTGAAGTTCTGGCATGCACACATTTAGCAGAAGGCAGATACACAGAAGGCTGTTAGTTGCAATGCCTATTAGATTTACATTGAATTCAGGAATATGAGAAATTGGGTACTAATATATTAAAATGTCTGCAAAGATACATTTATTAGTTGTAAGATATATAGTTTGTTTTGTAACCAACAGATGTAACTGGGAATGTGATGGGAATGTCATATACAGAAATACTGTAGTGACTGTCTACGCATATATGCCTAATTTTTTTCTCTCTATTCACCTCTCCCTCTTTCACCTTGTGTGAATGTACTGTAAGCCAACCACAAAGAGGAGGTAATAGAAAAGAGCAGTTCATATTACTCAACTTTTTTGCTAGTTAAACAGGTCCTTTGGAGTTGAGGCTTTTTTGTCATTAACGTAGTATAATTGATTTCTAATTAAGAAATTATTATTATTTTTTTTGAAAAGTACAATTCAGTAGGACAGTTTGGTAATTGAAGGTCCTATTAATCTGACAGCAGCAGGTTTATAAATTAAATTTAATCAAAACAATGAGACATTTCATATTCTTTTAGGCAGTAACTGACATTGGTTGAAAGAAGATATTTCATTATTGAGCTGTGCTTGTTACCAGCTTATTTTGCATCTAAAAATTATCCCAGTGGTAGCTATGGGATCATGGTGTCAATCAAAATAAGTGACTAATCTTCTCTGTCCTGTAATCCTGACTGTGTTGCAGTCTGGTTGCAGGCAAATAAACACATTTATAAGACTTTTAAGATATGTATTTATTTGTTCTTATAATAATATGTATCTCTAGTAAGTCAAATGTATCTTTTATTTTTACAAGAAGATACAACATCTCTGTGGAAATTGTATTATGTATACATATGTATACATATTTTCAACAAATGGCTGATTTTTGTACCCTGTTATGGTCTGATGAGTAGACCATACAATGGACCTTAGTTATGCTTTAAACATACATAGAAGGCCTGATAGTTGAGTATTAGTGACTGAAACCTTAAATTAGTTAGCATATTTACCCAGAGGTGGGCTTCACATAATTTAACAACTGGTTCGCGTAGTGCAGAACCAAAATTCCGTGCTTGTGCGACTTCAAACACACGGCAATTTCATGCACACAGCTTCCAACACACCTTCTTAGGCAGTCGTGGTGAGTAGAGGGGGTGAGGCGTGGCAATCAGCTGGGCTGTGTGGGTGGGGCAAGCGAGCCAGAGGGTGAGATATATAGGACGGGACAGCACCGGGGTGGGTGGATGGGCCCAGCCGGTGGTCGAAACGACCAGTTCACCCAAATCGGTCCAAACCGGCAGCAGCCCACCTCTGCATTTACCCCTATAAAGATTAAGTTAAAAAAATATTGTAAATAGTTTATTTATAACAGCAGCATGTTTTGTAGGAATTTTTTGTGTGTGGATATTTCTTTAAAGGAGGCTTCCTTAACCTAATACACCAGTTTCTTTTCAGTTTATTCATAGCACCTAATACTTACTTAATGTTTTGGAGGACCAGTTTTAGCTTTTCTGCACACCTTCATCTGCTAATTGGAAATTCTGGTAATTAGAGTTCCAATACAACTGGAAAGCACCAGGCTGATGAAAACTGTTTTAAAGGGAACCAAACCAAACCAGAACAGATGGTCCTCATGATGATTAAGGTTAAAATGTCTTTATAACTGAATTATTTTCCTTATCAAGTTAAACATACTGTTTTGACCTGAGTGGTCCATATATAATGCATGTGGAATTCTATTTGTATTTACAATATATTCCCAAATGATTTGAGTTGATTTAGCCAAAGAAGTTTTTATTTTTGGGTGGATGGGAAGTAGACATACATTTTATTCTATAAAATGCATGAATTTGAGGTAGCCCTAGCTTTGCTTTTTAAAATTGTTCTTCATGCAGTTATTTCCTGCCAAGAATATTAATGTTTAGGTATTCCTTTGTTACTGCTTGACTTAACTTTCTTCCACCATTATTAATTCCACTCTGCTAGCAGACTTGGTCCTGTACAAATAAGGCCATTACCCTTTTCTAATATTTCTAGATGAACAATATGTTCTTCATGCAGCAACTTATAATTGTTAGGCTAGATGGGAAGAAGTAAAGTCCCAAATGTGTTATGGATTTTTTTTTAATGAGTCAGTAAAACATACATTAATATAAAACTTTTCAATTGTTCTAAAGAGTTCATTGCTACAACCAGCTGATTTAGATTGTGTTTCAACATATTCTAGCCTCAAGGAAATTTGAACAATATTGTTGTCAGAACAACACACCAGAGGGAAATACAAAGTGGTTTTATTAAGTCACGTTTATTGGAAGTACATATCTTCCATGTGAATAATTCTCAGAAAACTTACTCTTGTCGTATATTATTGCTTAAAAAAATAATAGGTAATTTTTTGTATGATAGTACCTACAATTATGTGCATTGTGTAATAGACATCATATTTGTTGCAAGACCAGTGTTTTAAAATCAATGGCAAATATCCTACTTGAAGGAATATCTGATCAATTGAAAAACTATGTCTGCTTTTCATCAGCACAAAAACTAATTGTTACAGTTGTGTTTAGCCACAAAGGATAAATGAATATTTTGCCTTTATGACAATAAAACTAAATTATTACTGTAAATGACTTCTTATTTTCTTTTTCTGTCTTGGCTTAGGACTCAGCCATTGGCCCTGAATTTGAGGAAACTGCTCCAGCAGGACCTGTGGAATGTCAGCCTCAGGAGGCACAAAGCCAAGAATCACCTGAGGCTGATGAAACATAGGAATCACCTGAATAGCTGAAGCAGTCAGATGATGATGCTGACATGAGGCCTCTCAGCCCTTATACCCAGTGAGTAGAGTAAAAGAGCAGAGCAGGAAGGTTCTGTGAGGATCTTTGTCAAGAAAGAGAGGAAATATTTTCATTAAAGATAGCTGGCTGCGGTCTTATTTAAGAGGCATCCTCACCTACTATCCTTCATAACTTTGACTTGCTGAAAATTGTATCCCACTCCACAAGATATTTCAAGCATGGGCAAATTGTGACTGCATTTGTAGGGATGTTGGGTGGAGGGAGAAGTAAAACAAACCCTTATTAATTAAGACAGCTGCTGTATGATACCTCTCTCGGTATCATACAGCAAAAGACAAGTATTCCCAATACAAGCAAACTCTCCATTTTTTGTGTACTTGAAGAAATTGACATATTTACTTAATATGTCTTAGTATGTACAATGAAAGGAGAGAGTTTCAGGAGAAGCAGGAGTGATATAGTTTAGAGATGAGAGAACTTCACAAGGCTCTGTGAGGTTTACAATATTAAAAGCAAAGAAGATAATAAAAAATGAGAGCAAAGATCATGATTGCCCAAAAAGAGAGATATTTAATTGGATAAAATTCTAGATGAAATTCTTGGGGGGGGGGGATGATACTAACCTACCAGAAAATCTTGGAAACAATCAGATGAAAAGTACCCAGAGTGAAAGGGCTCAAAAATCACACAACCATTCAATCATGTGTGGATTGAACCCAAGCCTGTTTCTCCCCATTCCTACCCAAGCTGTCTCCAGACACTGGAATAGGACATTGATAACATCCAGTAGTGGGTTTCAAATCCCGTCGCTACTGGTTCGCTTGTGGGTACATGTGTGATGCTTCTGTGCATGCACAGAAGTATCCGGATGGGTGGGCGGAGCCTCCGACCACCGCCGCTACTGGTTCACTCGATCCAAGGTGAACCGATAGCAACCCACCACTGATAACATCACTTGGGTGGCCTGGGCTCAAGATGTACAATTGATATGATCAGCATAATGACAATCTCAGATTTTGAACTGACAAATAAATTGAGAAAATCAGAGGTTTATGTAGATATTAAACAGGAGAGGTGAGACTATTAAGTCCTGAGGCACTCCGCAAGTAAGCAGTTTTGACTTTGATCTCTCTCCACACGAACTGAAACCAACCACAAAGAAAAGCAGCAGGATGCTTTCCATTTCCAATCCCTGAAGTTGGTTCAGAAGGATACCATGATTGATAATATCAAATATTGTCAAGATACCTAGGAGATCATGATGGATACCTCCCCCCCCAAAAAAATCCTGGTGCTATCAGAGATCATGGACAAACTCTATGAATGCTATCTCCATGCAAAGCCACTGATGGAAATGGGTAAAGTTTTTACCAATATAAATAATGTACAACTTTTTTAAAAAAAACTTAAGATAACTAAAATAGTTTGCAGAAAAAGAGCCCTGGTGGTGCAGCAGACTAAAGCACTGTTATTAACATCATCTGCCTGCAATTACTGCAAGTTCAAATCTCACCAGGTTCAAGGTTGACTCAGCCTTCCATCCTTTCTAAGGTAGGTAAAATGAGGACCCAGATTGTGGGGGCAATAAGCTGACTTTGTATGAATATATACAAAAAGTATGAAGGCTATTGCTTAATGCATTGTAAGCCACCCTGAGTCTCTGGAGAAGGGCGGCATGTAAATCAAATTAAAAAAAAAACCTTGAGTAATAGATATTTTAATTGCTACCATGCTTCAGGTTAGGGTTAGAGTATAGTAAAATCATAAAATTTCTAGCTTGTCTTTTCTTTCAGATGGATAAAACATTGCAAAGACTGAAAGCAGAGGAATGAATATGATTTTTTAAAAAAAACCTGACACGAATCCCACAGTTGGATATTACCTCCATTAATTCACTCTGAAACCTGTATTTTGAGATGGGACATCAATGAAGATTTGGCGATAACTATATACGATCTTGCTTGCATATGGTTTTCCATTTTTATTTGTTTACCTGCTTTTTGAACAATCTATCCTAAAAGCCCTGAGAGATAACTTTCCATTTTCCAAGACAATTAACCATAAGTTTATTTTTGAATATTTTAGTTTTATTATGTTTTGTTTGCTGTATTTTATGAAATGTTATTCTATGAACATGCATACATATGTACATATACACATACAATTTTAGTTACCAAGCTTAGGAAAGCATACAAACTCCATGCCCCACAGATACCGCTTAACTTCAAATGCAACTGAATATGTAGAAAAATGTAGCAATATATAGAGAGCTACATGTTCCCTATCCAGGCTATGGCTTGTGACAACTCAAGTAATCTTGAATATTCACTGCATTAGAAAGGCAGAGAATAAATTGAATAAGCAGTATATAATTAATCACTGTATTTGTGGGGGGGGATGTCAGTGCACCAAGAGCTAATCTGAACCTTGTTTTAATAGTTTAGCATAGTTTAATTTGTTGGGTTAATATCTGTTAAGTTAGAAAACAGATCTAACAGGACCACGTTTGATTTTGGAAAGATATTTTAAAGCAAATTTATAAGGAAAAAACTTTAGGGAAGAGAAGTGTTTCATTAACACCAATACCTAAACAAATTGTATGTAGGCAAGAATTACAAAATGTAATATACTCTTGACTGGTCTTGATGTTCATGATGATGTTAGTTTTATGTCATGTATTATAGAACTGGCAAGATTGATTGAAGTGATCAATCAATCACTTTTCAAGTGATTGAAAAATGACAAGATATTGATGCCATTTACATTCTAACTGGTATAGTTCTACAACTTCACATTTTTCTACTTGAAATCTTGAGAATTTCAGAAGTTTCATCTAAATTCTTCTTCCTTGAAGATAAAGAAAACACTGCATAGTATGCCCCATTTACTTACTATCTCTGAGTTTAGAATTTGAATACATATTCTTTTAGATACAAAACTGGTTGATAGGGTAGAGAAACTGCATGCAGCATTGCTGAATGCTGGAATAATAAAAATAGACAAAGTGTTTCTAAGTTTTTGAAACTGCTCTGAAGAGGATAGGATGCCCTGTTATGAATAGCCTTGTTTTAAAAAGCATAAACAAATGTCTTGCTGGTTCATTTTATTTTACTGAAATCATACACTGCAACTATGATTGAAAATATTTTTTTCTCAAACGAGAAGTGTCAAAGAAGGCAGATATTCTTTCCCAGTAGACATGACTTAGAAAGAAACTAACTATTTGCTTAATTGCATCATAAATCTGTCTGTTCCTAAAGCCCAAATGTAGGGAGTAATTGCAGAATAAAATGTTTGTATTTAATGCATCACTTTAAAAAATGCAAATAGGACAGTTAGAAGTTTAGGAGAATCAAAAATTATGTCTTTGATATTGTTGGAAGAAATATCCATCTGGGTTCAGTTCCAAGTGGGGAAAAAGTCACTGGAAACATGGAGACTGCTTGGAAATATGGTTTAATGGTGGTCAGGATCACATGGTTTGAGTTCCTGAACAGAAAAGGGGCTGAGATGCTGAGTGTGCCTTGGTTTTATGTCCTCTCTGAGCTTTGAACTTCCTGGGGCATAGGAAGAGCAGGGTTCTGCTCTTCCTATGCTCCCAGTTCGGACCGGCTCGGGTGAGTAGGTAGCGGAGATTGAGGCTAGTTTGCCAAACTGGGAGCAATGGCTGGCTGGCCATGCCCCCGAAGTGGTCCACGGCCCGCAGCCCTACCATGCTTGCCTGCCTTCCATGCTGCCTTCCTGGCGTCCTGGTGGCCAGCTTGCGAAGGCAAGCAAGCAGAAGCCCACATGGAAATCAGGCAAACATGGCAGGGCTACGGGGAAGGAGCTAGCACCTTACTGCCCCCCCCCCGCTCAAGCAGCGGTTTCCCAGTTCAGCCTCAACAAGTTATGACTCCCAGAGGGTGGGGGTCTTAGTTAGCCTTGCTGGCTGATGTAATCTTCCCAGGTGCCATGTGATGAGTATCTGTTGCTATCGTGTTGCAGATGGTGGTCCATTGACAAAGGTGGGGGGGAAGGCAGGAAGGTGGAAGCTGCTTTAAAAGTTCAAATCTCACCAGGCTCAAGATTGATTCAGCCTTCCATCCTTTCAAAGGTAGGTAAAATGAGGACCCAGATTGTGGGGGAAATAAGCTGACTTTGTATAAAATATATGCAAAAGTATGAAGGCTATTGCTTAACACATTGTAAGCCGCCCTGAGTCTCGGGAGAAGAGCGGCATATAAATCAAATAAAAAAAAAAATAAAACACCACATTTCTCCATTTCTCATCCAGGGAAATATATTTTGCCTTTTTAATATTTCCTAAAATATTTCATTGTTCTAGGAGAGGGGTAGGTGCTAACTTCCTACAATATGAAGCAAAAATGGTGCCCAGAATCCTATCAGACCTTCTTGCAAACAAGAGAAGCTTGTTGCTGATGACACTTGACATCTAAAAAATTAGCCTTCTGCAGACTAATCTTTATAGACTTGCCTGTCTATATTTTAACATACACTTATTGTATCAAAGAGGAATGCAACTAAAAAGAGAGAAAATATTGATACTGTGCTTATTTTAAATGCTTGATGTTCTAAGCATATTTTTGAGCTGCGGAGTTTTTTCCCCCAGTTGCCTTAAAAAAATCTAGACAAACCTCATCAAAAAGTTGTCATTGTATACTTTATTGCACATGGCTGTTTAAGACCTTGTTATCTGGGGAAACTTCTCTTCTCATCAGCAGGCGGATTGCATGCATCAACAAAAGAATTACAACATTAGTGCCATCTGTTAGAGCTGTAGAAAGTCTGAGAAGTAATTGGTCAGTGTTTCTTCAGCAACAAGAGATGCCAAATAACAACAGGTTCACATTATAAAAGTGCAAAGAGAATAGCATCACTCTTGCCTTTCTTTTTCTCACCCCCCCTCCCTTCAAGTAATGAAACTTTGTCACCGGGAGGGCTATTCTTTTTGCCAGTCAGTAACACCTGTTGAAAAGTTGGTGCCAAAAACAAACAGTTGGCAACACTTCAGCTCTTTCAAAGTTGTTCTGAAACAGTTGGCTAAGGATGTGTTTGAAGCATAAATATCACTGTCTATTTACTACTGCTAGTCTGCTACAAAACATTTATGCACCACTCACAGTTTATTAAGGGAAAAAAGTAGTTTTTGATCTCAAAGACTGATTCAGGAATTGAAAGGTGCTAAGTTTTAAAACTTTTCCCTCAATGCACAGAATAAAATTCAACTTTGCTCTTCCTCGAAAGCTTTCAAAGGTTTTAGAATTCAATGGCCATTATCCTGATCTTTTCACCAAAAAGCTTATAAGCATATAATTATTATTAAATGAAGGTGACCAAATCATTGTGCATCTTAGAACCATAATGTATCATGAAACAAATTGCTAGAATATTGACATTTAGCTTAGCTGTTTGGTTTTTTTTAGTTTTTAGGCTTGAAAACTATACCTATTTTATATAATGTTCCCTGCTGATTGGGGAATTCTATGAGTTGAAGTCCACACATCTTGATACAGATAAAATTGAGGAACACTATGTTAGATCAAATTGAAATACTCACACCATTTCTCATATTTTGACAATAATTAAATGGGTCAGAATATAATGGATTAAATAACGTAGGGAGAATTTCCATGACTGTCCAAAGGAAAATTTTAGTTTTAGTATTTACCTGACAATTGAGCTATAATCTTGCAATTTGCTCATTGTTTTAGGACTATTTCCACCAGATGAATCCCTGCTGCAACACATTTTAACTAATAGTTGTTGCTGCAATTAGCTGTAATTTTACAGTGCAGTCTTGGTAATTGCTGTTGCTTTTTTCCTGGTTAATACTGGTTCAGTATAATTGTCCATCAAGCAATGAACAATAACATTGCTTTTATGTGATGCTATTACTAGCATTAATAGGCTTATGATTGGGCTTATAACTGAGGTATTTAATTCAGGTGCCTATGCACACTTACTGTGACCTGCTTTTCATTCCGAATACCATTGTTAGAGGGCTTAATCTATAATTTCACTAGATTTTCTAGATGGTCTTTGAATGTAATTACAAATAAACTAAAATTCAAAGTACCTGGAAGTCTTTTTTGTTTAATAACAAAATAAATAAGTAAAAAAGGATAGCTAATGATAGCAGTAGGACTTATATTAAATTCTCTTACCTTGAATCTAACCCATGGAATCTAACCCATGGTGTTTTATTTTTAAATGTCAGAAGTAAACATTGCTTGCAGGTGTTTATAGGTCCATTTTGTCCTGCAACCTGAGGTATCTTTGCATCCTGAAATAAACCAAAATGGTGGGTGGGGTGGGGTGGGTGGGGTGGGGTGGGGTGGGTGGGCCCAGCCAAGAATTGGGATTTGGGGGTTTTCCGAACTGCACAGAATCTTAGCTAGAGGTTCTCCTGAACCCTTGCAAACCCTCAGCAGCCATCCCTGGTCCCCAGTCTGCAAAGATTTTATCTATTGGTGTGAAATAATAAGGAAATCTGCTTGGAAGACTTGCCATGTGTCAGTGTTGGTTTTGAGACTGACATTAATTTTACCAGACCGAAGACTCTCTTATCTGCATCTGAAATATATTTTGTGAACTATTAGGGATGAGCTGTCTTTTAATATTGGAAAACTGCAACAGTTTTTGTTATTTTCCTTACTGTTGTCAAAAGCAAAATAGGCATATTCTTCACATTTATATATTATTTTTTGCATTGGTAAAACATTTCAAAACCTTCCTTTTGGGATACGTTTTGGTCGTGCTTCAATTTAGTTTTACTTCATAACCTTTCTTCTCCTTTTTCTCTTTGTTCCTTTTGTTTTATTTATAAAATAAGCTATATTTTTCTGATGTGGTTTATTTTCTTTGATTTCTAGATAGTTTTCAGGGTTAGTATAAAGTAGTATCAAGGTCTGTTACAAGTACCGTATTTTTAAAAGCAAGATTTGGAAAAGTTTTAAGTCAATTTTAATAAATTCAGAGAAATGATTACTAGGATTCCAAGGCATGAGATAGCAATGGAATAAAAGCTCAAGATAAATAGAAGCTCTAAAAGGATGAGATAAGAAAAACACAATTGCAAAACAATTACAATGTGTTTTTTTTAAAGAAAAAAGGACAACAAAAAGAAGCCAGTAAGCTGATACTAATAATAAACATCTGGAAAAGCAGAGGGAACAATTAAACTAATATATAAAAAAGCAGATCTGTTCCATTTCATAATGTGATCCATTCTTGTCTAACAAAAAATAAAATAAAATAAAAAATCCAGAAAATTGTGAAGGATAAGGAAAACATTGCAAGATTAAACCCTGCGATTGATAGAATGCTGTTCAGGGAATACTTCTTCACTTTGAATTATTTTAAATATCCATTCTATGATACTGTAAGCACTTTGAAAGCAATACAGTAATTATTTGTCAAGAACAATTTTTGCCACGCTTATCACATTTTTGACAGTCCTGAACTGTTTACTACGGGTTGCTGTTTTTTTCAAAACAATTGATCTGTCATCTAAACACTGTTTTAGAAGCCAAAGTAACATGAAAAATATCATTCATAAACCTCATAAAATTGAAAGAGCATAAAAAGCATAACATTGAAAGAGTATTCACTAAACCACATTACTATATATTCAAACTTTTTATAACATGTGTCAAAGGTATTAAATATGCAAATTATATGGGAACTTTCTGAAATTCCATGTTAGTATAAATGCCAGCTTTTATAGTCCGAAACAACCATGAAGTTTAATAATCCTTAGTGATCCTTAATCATGAGTTACACTGAGATAACTATCTTTTTTCCAGAAAAATATGCTGATGTAGAAGACACCAAATGTTTAATAAATCCCCTCTGCATATTGTCATTGAGAAATTACCTTAAATAGGTCATTTCTTGTGAAGACATTGGATACTGGCATTTGGCCAGAATCTAAGTCTCTATAATTAAGTTTAAAGCCCAGCCACAAGGCTGATGAGGAATAGTCCTCTTTTCTAAAAACATCAGACAAATCAGAATATTTATCAGGTAAAACATGGGAAGTATTTTGCTGATTATTACAAAATAGAAAAAGGTACCTTAGATCCTACACATAGTGCCTTTTCAAATTCTGGGAATGAATTGTAAAATTTGTTGATCCCAGATAATATGCAGATTGTGGCAGTGGTGAAATCTGAACCAGTTTGCCATCGGTTTGCTGGCCGCGCATACGTGGTGCGTGCTAAATGTGCACTGCATGCGCATGCACAGCATGCACAAAACATGTGCTGTATGCGCATGTGCAGTGCACACCAAATGCACGCTGCACGCATGTGCAGTATCCACCAAAGTGCGCTGCACATGGAAAAAGGAGGCTTGGGAAGATAAGTAGAACAGTGAGGGAGGGACAGCTGTGCCGCGTGGTTCAGATTCATTAGAAAGCAGGATTTCCTGCTTTCTAGCGATTTTAAATCATGTGACACAGCTGATCATTGGAAATACCAGTTTGGAGGAACCGGTAGCTTTTTTTTACTACTGGTTCACCTGAACCAGTAGTTTTTATCACTACCTGTTTGCCCGAACCAGTGCGAACCGGTAGGATTTCACCACTGGATTGTGGATCTGAAGCTAATACTACACTACTCCAATACTTTAGGGACTTGTAAAATAAAACATATATGATAATCAGAAAAAATAAGGAAAAAAGAAAGAAAAACTGTATTAAGAACTTTGGCCAGAGTGTAGGAATCTTCAATCAATATTAACATTGATTGGATCTCTTATTTCAATGGGTAAGGCCTATTTGTGAACAGCAGTTGATATGAAGTTGGTTATGTAGAAACAATTAAGGCTGAAAGCTTTCTTTCAGAGCCCATCTGAAAGCAAAGAACAAGGTAAGGTTAACAGGTGAGATGAGCTGTTATTATTTTAAATTATATATTGAGTTCTTCCCACTTGTGTGAAAGCTTCCTTTTGAGCATGGGATAGGACACCTACTCTTATTCCATAAGGATGACACTTCACACTTTATTCAAACATCCAGAAACACCACCATTCAAAAAGAGACTGATTATGCGTTTGTATTGTTTGTCTGCAGTTGGTGAGCAGAGGTGGGGGAAAGCTGCTTCCTTCTACTGTAGTTGGCCTAGACTTTGCCTCCAAACATTCTGATGAGCAGATGGAAAAAGTGGGGTGGACAAAGTATAATGCCTCCTCTTCTTCCCATCAGACCTCTGTTTTTATTATCCCAATCTTCACTTTGTTGCCACACAGCACTATATCAATCCTTCTCTAGAGTGTCTCATTAAAACATTGCAGCTCATAATTCATTTGATAATTCCTTTGGTTGTTGTTTAAATTAGATAACTAAAGCCAGTTCTTTCCCATACACATTCTGAGTAAAAAGCTGGAAATATGCCTGTGGTCAGCATCTTTGATAAGAGGATTATCATCCATGCATGCTTTCTTTTCCAATCACTTTCTAAAATTGTTAATTGCCTTTCAGCTATTAGGCACCTTTGGATTGACAGATTTTATAATACCAAGTGAGTTTCCTTCCATCCTTAGTGAAAGAAGTTCTAAATACAAGTTTCAGAGCATAAAATATATACTGTACATTTTGGAATAAACTACAAAAGGATTATTAAGCCTTTGATTTTACAAAGTTACAAATGGACTAAATGTCCAGGTGAATTTCAAATTGGACCTTGAAATTAAATATAAAGAATCCTTCCCAAGGGAAAATGCTTTTGCTTTGGATTTTTTTAAAAAAATAAAAAAATTTTAAAAATAGGATTCTCAAAAGAACCAGAAGTTACTAAGGATTACCATTAAAAGAGAACACTCAAATTTGACTTACAAATACGGAATGAAGCAAATATTTTAACATTGGAGATACTGAAGGATATTTTTGAACAATGGCCACAGCAGTTAATTTTAAGAGTGTCTACCTCTATAGATAGACTGTGTCCTGTTTCAAGTTTCAGCCATGCACATTCACAAGCAGTTGCTATGGAGATAGCAATTTTATTTCAAGGCTGACGTGATAACAGCAAACAAAGGAATAGAAACAAAACAGCAGCTTGCCTGAAGAATCTGCTTTGACAGAAGAATGGACAGAAGAATGGTCCCAATCCAATCCAAGGTTCCAAGAGTCAGGTCAGGGTTGTCAACTGGTTCAAATTTATTTCACAAGCAGGATTCACAGGAATGTCACAGAAGAGCTAGAGGTCAAATGTTTTCAGTAAAGGGACCAGGGGTCAGAGCTGCTTTGTACATCAGCTGTCAGCTGTCGCTAATTAAAAGGCTTATTCCCTTCCTTGGCAAGAAACCTCCTGGAATATCTCTACACTGCTCACTTCTCTACTTGATGATTGTGGGGAGCTGGGAACCCTTATGTCATCCTCATCTGACTGCTCCAGCTGGCCAAATGGTGCCCGTATTTGATTGGCCACATGTGATTACTGGCTAAGTATCTCCTGAGGCTGATATTCCACAGGTTCAGCTGGAGCATCTTCTTCAGATTCAGTATCTGAATCCTGAAACTGAGTCATGACTGTGTCTAACGGATGTTAGGGAAGGGGACAAATTCTACCTGGCAAAATTGAGGCTAATGGGAGTGGATTTAAAAATTACAATCTACAAAAATGACATGATAAAAGATATTGACGTACAAAATAAACCATTTAAAATTAAAAGGGATATACAAACAACAAACTATTAAAGTGATCTGGATAACTCTTCTAAAATGGATTTATAACAGAGTCTTGTTACCTTTTGAAAAAGGTTGTGAGAAGGAACAAAAAAATGAAAACAAGTCAAGTTCTAGAATATTATTTGAAAGTACTAAAGAGCTAGATTGTTAGAAGTAAAAGGAAGGAATATAAAATTGGTTTACTTGATTAAAGTTAAAATGTTGTTATCTTTGGTAACCCTTAATGGACTTTTACTGACATCAGGATTGAAATGAGGAGGCTTTATGGATTTGTTTATAGAAACCAGATGGCATATGGAAAGAAGAGATCATTTTATATTTTAAGAAAAGGTGATAAGTTACTAACATTGTTTATAGTGATGAAGGTGGGGAGTCACTTTTTATATATTTCATTTTGTTTTACTATATTTCTTATTTTATCTTTTTTCCTTTTTTTTGCACCTTCTACTTTTTCTTTTTATTCTTTTCCCAGTTTGTATTAGTTTTTACTGTTGTAATTTTAATCATTAATAAAATTACTATAAAAAATATCCCTTTCCATCACAGGAAGTGTCTTCTGTTGTTTTCCATGAAATAGGGGACAACACATGACATAACCTATAATATTAATTGAAAACTGAATAGATTTTAGAAATCTTTGGCCATATTTACATTTTTTCTTTTCTCTCAATGGACCATTGCAATAATTCATTAAGGGAGTCATATGCAACAATTTCTATTTCCCCCTTTTCAGTTATGCTTGAAGAAAACTTAATTAAATTTGTTTATTCTGCTTTATCCACAGTCAGGTTCTTAGAAATATAGAGGGAATAAATTCTATTCCTGCGGTAGTCTGTGCTGGATGCTTCTCTTCAATAGCTTGCTTTATTGAAAGAAAACATTTGAAATAAAAAAAAATCCAATGTTGCACAGTTAAAGATGATTTTGTTTCATTGATGGCAGATTCTATTAGAATAGAGCTGGAAGTGACCTTGGAGATCTTCTAGTTGAATCCATACTTAAGCAGGAGACCGTAGACCATTTCAATCAATCAATCAATCAATCAATCAATCAATCAATCAATCAGAACAGAGCTGGAAGGGGCCTTGGAGGTCTTCTAGTCCAACCCCCTGCTCAAGCAATTCTGCAGATTACCCTCAGTAACTCCCTTTTTACAGCCCTGTAATCCCTTAAGTAATAAGTTATAATGAGATAAAACCCACAACATCCCTTCTTTTTCACAAGCATTTATCAATATGGTTTCTTCTTCACAGCAAAACTGCACTTATTCCTTATTACACTGTTCAGCTAGATATACAATAATTTGACTTTCCTTTATAAATGTTATATTTATATATAAACAAAAAACTTCATTAATGCTTGAAGATAACATAGCTGTTATTAGTCCAGGTAGATTTCTAGTAACCTCTAATCAAAATATTTCAAGTAATAAACATGGATTACATATATGTGTGTCAGCTTTGGAGGTAAACTAGATAGAAATTACAACAGATGAGGTGATTCAATTGTATTGTAAAGTTACATTAACAGAAGCCTGCAAATATGAAAGTATTCTGCCCCTTTACAGCCCAAGAAACTAGAGTTTTATCTTGTTCACCTGTGGGCTATGCTGTCCCTTATCTGACTATCCCCTTAGCAGTATCTCTCAGTTCTATCCACCAAGGTCTTTGCCATCTACCAATACCATTTGTGAAGGAAACAGTGTGTTCATTTTGTTTATGTAAGAACACAAACAAAGTTAATAAGAAATATGACTCAGTAGGATATATTTAAACAAACATTTCTCAACATTTTGCTTTTTCAGAGCTTCAAGACATTTAGTAAATTAAAATGTTAATGTGAAATATCATTTTTGTTACAAAGCCTCACTTTGAAATAACAAAGCAGCTGTTATCCTCGGTGAATAAGCCAAGTTGCATTGCTCATTTGGTATGATGGAAATGAAGATGAATTCCTTGTTTTGTTCATATACTGCAACCTTTCAATATACTTGCAAATGGAGCTGAACATTTATAGCTAAATTATTAAAGCATAGCATTATATATTTATTGAGATATACAATCACAGCCAATTCATTTTTCCTGTTTTCAATCGCAAATGATTGCCATACATTTGTACATATCCATAGGTCTTGATGTTAAGTGTGCATAGGACAGGATATACAACATGATGTTTTTGTTTACTTTTGCAGCTCCTCAACCTACTATAATTCTAACCCTGCTAAGAAAGTTTGAAATATTGTATATAATTCCATCGCAATTAATGAGAACATAAGAGATTGTACACTTCATTTAGACAAACATAAAATTACATGATGACATTCAAGTACATTTAAGTTTATGACACCCCCCCAAGATGGTTGTTGAAAGGTAGGATTTTTTTCCCCTTTTTCTGCCGATCATCTGCTGATTTTGCTGTCAAAATCTGGTTTTCTGGCATGCTCCCTAGATTTCAATGGGAGCATGTAGGACCCAGACAAATTTTGGATGGCTGTAGATCAGAGGTGGGTTTCAGCAGGTTCTGACCAATTCTGGAGAACCGGTAGCGGAAATTTTGAGTAGTTCGGGGAACTGGTAAATACCACCTCTGACTGGCCCCACTCCCTTCTGTTCTCTGCCTCCCAAGTCCCAGCTGATCGGGAAAAAATAGGGATTTTGCAGTAACTTTCCCCTGTAGTGGGGAGGGAATGGAGATTTTACAGTATCCTTCCCATGCCATGCCGACCAAGCCACACTCACAGAACCGGTAGTAAGAATTTTTGAAACCCACCACTGCTGTGGATACATCTGGGAAGGGGTCTAAAAGATTCCAGTTCCCTTTAAAAGCAGTCAGAAAGTCAGGGCATCCATCTTCCTTTCAGTATTTCATTTTCTAAGCATGCCTATTCACTTTTGAATTTATTGGTTTGCTTTTTGTCTTTAAAAGTTGACTTGCTGGTTGAATGCTGACCTACTTTAACCTCTTACTGGGTTTAGCCTTTTCCCCCTTTTTCCTTTTGATTTATGTTGTTGTTTTGAATAACCTTTGCTTTTCTGTATGGGAACATGGTGTGTTCTTGGATTGTGAAGTGCTTTTATTTGATTTACATCAATATTAGATTTTCACCATAGGTTTTGGTACTTTATTAACTTGCAAAATATTTGGAACTTACTTTAATTTTTCTTTTAACTTTGGATTGATATACCCAGAAAATATCTTCCTTGCCCCTTTAATTTATTTTTCACTTTGCTTCAGCATTCTTTGTTTCCTGGCTAATTTCCCCAGAGCAACAATAGATTGGATTACAAACAGGTCTGTCTGAAAAGACCTTTTCCTAACATGCAATATTTAGTTGAAAGCTTCTTTTAAAAGTTTGATGAAATGATAATGGTTGTGGAAAATATTCAGAGGCATGTAGTTCTGGAATTAGATTCACAAAAGGATTATTTGGAACCAGTTAATTCATTGGAAAGAAATTGGAATCATATAGATTTAGAATTAAATGAGATGATAGCATAGTCCTCTTTAACTTTAAGCCTACAGTCTTTTACAACAGCAGAAATTATACTGAGTGAAGAAGCAAATTGGCCTTCCCTAGGAGGATTGAAGGAAAGAGGAGAATGGATTTATCACACTTAATCAGGAACTAATTTTATCTGAATTTTGTTGGAAAGATAGACCGATTTTGGAAATTGAATTTATTATATTTAGTCAAACAATAATTGATAAGAAAGGACATTAAGAAACAAATATGGATATATGATTCAGGTTGAATTACTGTTAATCTTTGGGATAATTAGAGATAGATAAGATGTCATGGAAAATTTTCTACGAGTTGTTCACAATAATTTGTTAACAGAGGGTTTTGAAAATCTAACTTTGTTTTTCTTTATTATTATTGGTCTTCCTATTAACTATTTTATCATTAATATAGTATATAGATGACAGGTTAGTAATTTGCAAATGGATTTGTTAGTTTAAAATCTTTTGGGTCTGTTTTGAAAAATGTGGGAAATTAATTTTGTAGTAATGTATTAATCAGTATTCAAATAGAAGGGATAATATATGTATAGGTGTTAAAGGTTTTTCTTCTTCTTTCATGCACTTTTTAAATTAAGCTTCCTTGTTTTGTGTTTCTATTTGTTTTTTTCTTTAATTTTTTGGATAAAACTTTATTCAATTTTTTTTAATAAAATCAAATTTGAATTTTAAAAAAAGAATATGTAAGTTTATAAAGTCTTCTACATTTTCAGTTTTAAAATATAAGATCCACCAACACCAATGAAAAATACTTCCTTTACTTTATTATTCTATGTAATTGTCCAGAAATGAATAATTTGGGTGAGATCAGGAGTTACATTTCTTGTCTGGGTAGCCTATTGTATAACTTTAGTCCACAACTGAGCAAATCCATAGCCAAGAATCGGGCATAGTTAGAACAAAAGGACAGGCAAAAGTACTTAAGACACTTCTGAAGGGAAAAAGGCTTCCTTGCTTTGAGGTATGTGGTTTCATGGTCATATGAAACATACGCCATCCGAGCAGGTCTGAAATGGGGTTGGTGGTCCAGATTGAGAAAACATGATAGTTTAGTGAAAGCATAGGATACTCCTCCCCCCAAAGAATCAGTCTTTGAAGACATTTTGGATAATGTTTAGAAACAACAATAAAGAGTAGCAGAAATCTGTAGATCAATCAGTTTAACTCAGTTATTTAGGAATACCTTCTAAAATGAAATCCAGAGTTTCAAGTCTATCTTAAACAACTTGCTTAATAATCAAACTGAAAACAGAAAAGTTTCAAGGTTGGCTGACACTGTAGAAAAGCTATTCAGTCTTGCAAAGATTGCTCAATTGTATAATCAATTTCAGACAAGCACAAGGATTTTTATGTACCAAAAAAGAACAGAGCTTTTATTGAATCTTTACTTGCTCTGCCCCTTGAATATTATCTTTTGAATATAATTAGATTAGATACTCAAGCAGTCCCAGTTGTTCCTTGAAGTTGCTAGGTCAGCCGATTAAATACTATGCCTCTGGCTATGCTGCTTAAAATGCTTGTTTTATGCTTACTTTCAGAACTAAAACTTTAAATCCATTTAGTCTAGGCTTCACAGTATTTAGAGTTTTCATTATTAAATTTTGCTAGGTACATGCATATCTATGACACATAAAGAAAATGCATAGCAAATTAATATGCTTCATTAAAAGAAAATCAATATTATACATAATGTTGCCAGATTTAAAAGGAATTCAGAGCAAGATCCCACCACAAATATTTCTAAACATAGACAAAATGTGGGGGGAAATAGAGCAACAGTTACTTTGTTAACAATTATAATGTTTACAACCTGATTTAAAGTAAATTCTAAACAGGTTCCTAATATTACAATATATTATTAGCGGTTAATCTATTAACTGATGAGCCTTGCCTTCCCCAAATCTAAATGTATGTTCATAAACCATCACTCTGACATATGATTTTTTTTTTTTAGTACTAGACTTCAGAGTCTCTCTCAAACTGATCCTTATGGCCCAGCTCCCTAATCCCTGTTTTCTTAATACTCTCACCATCTGGAATATAATTTGGTGGCTCAGCAGACTAAAATCATTGTGATTAACACCAGCTGTCTGCAATTACTGTAAGTTTGAATCCTACCAGGCTCAAGGTTGACTCAGCCTTCCATCCTTTCTAAGGTAGGTAAAATGAGGACCCAGATTGTGGGGGCAATAAGCTGACTTTTGTATAAATATACACAAGTATGAAGGCTATTGCTTAATGCATTGTAAGCCGCCCTGAATCTCCGGAGAAGGGCGGCATATAAATCAAATTTAAAAAACAAACAAACTTGGAAGTAGGTAGATGTCATTCAGCTTGATGATTCTATATTCATTTATCACAGTGAGTATGAATGCTCTTATTTCTATTTTTTTTCCTTAAATGATAAAAAGGGATTGTGGGAATTGTTGCTGCTTAGGTCTCTGGAGATCTCCAGACGGTTGCTCAGGACTTCACCTAATAGCAGCAGGGCATATTATCTTTAGGACTGTATGAGATTTCCAGTTTGATTCAGCAACAGTTATGTTGAAAATGTCTCATTTAGAACAAAGCTACATAGCCAGTTTAATGGACTCTGAAGAGAAGTTTTATTCTTTGACTCTGCACCATTACACTATTGATTGTTACACAAATCTACTATAGGTTTCAGATGAATGACAACAAAATTTGTGACTCCTCTATTTTGGTACATGCTAGGAAACTTTTTTTCCTGTGGAAAGCCACATTTTTTTTAAAGCAACATGTTAATGGTGGATACATTTCAATGGTAGCTGAGCTTCAATGGTTTAATGTATAGCAATGGTGGCTGAGCTTTAAATAGTAGGTATTTCAGACTCCAAAATAACACAAGGATTATTCATGGTTTTTCTGACATCCACTCTTTAAAAACAGATAATGGATTTGAAGAAACTAGACTGAAGCATTGTTCTTCTCTAGAGCTACAAATCATTTATTCAGAGCCTATATAAACTAAATAATAGAATAGAAATAGCACCACTACAATTCTTAATTTAACCAACCAAATTGAAACTATCTTTCAAATAACTTCTAATACCAACATATTTCAGAACATTAACAAAAAAAATAAAATCCAATCCATTGCATGTAATGAAAAAATATCAACAACCATCCATGTAACACCATCCAATAATTTTAGGGTCATAATGAGTGGAAGAATATGCCTTTAAAGCTTGAGGAAAATGGAAAGTGTATGCCAATATACTCGATGTATTATAAATCATAATCCCTAGTGATTTAAAGTTAATACATTTTAATATGATGGTTATAGGAAAAAAACATACTGCAGATAACTCCAGACCAAAGAGGAAATAAAACAGCAGGTACATTTTAAAACTGTTATCCTAAGTGGCACGCAAAACAAATTCGCATATTGAAGATCAATAGTTATTAGGCTTTGCAAATCCTTTTAAAACGAGTGTGAAAGAGATTCAAAACATGCAATGCTGCACTCAAAGAATACTTTTAAATAGTTAAAGCAGCTATATTATTTCCATACTGTTTCCCTAATTAAAATCTGACCAAAATGGCTGTACAGGCACACTTGGAAAAACTGCCAAGAGAAGCCCTATCATTCAGAAGAAGACATATTTCTATGTACTCTGAAACACCTCTTTTGAAGGATTTGCCTATTTCTAGCTATAATTTCTCAATTAAATTTGATGAGAAAGGTTGATTGTTTAATAAATCATTCATACATAATAACAATGGCCCCAGCCATTTTCATGCACATGATATCCTTTGATTTCCTGATATGATAGGCCAAAATAGTCTCAAGGTCAAATTAAATCTAAAATGAGACGAAGGAATCCTTGATGAATTGCATAAGACATTTTGTAGGTAAAGAGAAAAGTCAGTTTGTAATAACTCTAGTCTAGGAATTAAAATTATGAACATATGATAGAGGAAAGAAAAGAATTGAATTCATATTTGGCTAAAAATTGCTTCTAAACATTGAATAGAAACTATCAAAAGATTTTTCCACTTTCAGGGAAACCACTCTTGCTGATTCCACTGTTTTTTTAAGTATATATCCAAAATATCAGCTTGCAATCTAATATAGGCTAAGACTTTCTGTTCTTTCATAAAAGAAGATTATTTACAGGTGTTACTGTATATGCATTGCATGGTTATCAGAATATTGGCATCAATATTTAGCAAGGAAACAGTTGCTTGTACTACCCACAAAATCTTTAGTATCCCTTTAAAAAAACAGTTCAGTAAACCCAGTGGTGAAATCTGAATTTTTTTACTGGGTGGTACTGAATAGGCGTGGTGTGGCTTGGTGGGCATGGCTTGGTGGGCATGGCAGGGGAAGGATACTGCAAAATCCCCATTCCCTTCCCACTCCTGGGGGAAGGATATTGCAAAATCTCCATTCCCACCCCACTCTGGGGCCAGTCAGAGGTGGTATTTGCCAGTTCTCTGAACTACTCAAAATTTCTGCTACCAGTTCTCCGAACTGCTCAAAATTTCCGCTACCGGTTCTATAGAACCTGTCAGAACCTGCTGGATTTCACCCCTGAGTAAACCTCATTAAAATATTTTGGAAGAACTTTATTTTAAAAAACAGCATTATAATCAAGCAGCAGAAGCAGCAACAACAAAACAAAATTAGTATACATCTTAAACCAAGCAATAAAATAACCATCAAGGCCAGAAGCTTTTTCAGTTTTCATACATATATGTATAGTGCCTACTTCTTAAAGTGCTACGGTAAAATTAGATAACCAGTACATAAGGTACTGCCAAACAGTTATTATTTAAAAATGATTAATTTCTTCCTTCAAAACTATTGACTCAGAATTATAAAGTTCTGAATAAATGAATATGAGTGTGCATAGACACACACACTCAAATGTATACATACACTCACATCCACACACATACAAATTTTACATATATGTATGTACAGTATATATTCACAAGTATTACTTATTTATTGTAGCTCAAGATTTGACTCAGTTATTTAACTTCGATGAAGACGTACAGTATTACTGAACTAACAATCTTTAATAACAGTCATCTTCTTTGCCCTGAGCATCTTTATCAGAGGCAATAATATGATTTTATTGTGGTTGTTTCAAGTGAGAGATCAATAATGTAAAGGATTTTTCCTATACTAGCAACATTTTATGTTATATCATTCAGTAAAAAAAAACCCCTCTTCCTGGTGCATAAAGGGAATTACAGGTAAGTTCCAATTCATCAGACATAAAAGCTCTATACAGTTCTGGTATTGACGGTCTTGCCTCAAAAAATCCTTCATTGAAACTTCCAGATAATATTCCCATGCAAAATATGTTGCAATAGTCAAGGCATGGATAATTTTGTCAAATCTGGCACTATTGCACATTGCTCATATATGAGTGCTGTTGGATACCACTGTCAGTGGTTATTTGATATATATTAAGAATCAATAAGAACAAATCAAGGAATAAAGAATAAATCAAGGAGAAAGAATGAAATATTGATGGTGTGATTGTATATAGTGAACATTTCTCCATATGTACAGAACATTTGAACTGACCATTTCTTACTTCTTTGTTATTCTTTTCATAAAGTTTTAATTTTTTAAAATATAGTAATTCCATCTTCAATTAAACTGTGTGTCGTCTGGGTACAAATATCTTTGTAAAATAATAATCAAGATTTACAACAATATTCATTACATTAACATTAATTCTATGTTATTCTTGTGAATATTCCTAGAGATTTGTGCAAGGAAGGAGAAGGAGGAGGAAACAGCTGAATCTTCTTCTGCATTGCCTTGTATTTTATTTACTTTGCAATTTAAGAATTGTTAGGTATTAGAATTTTTTAGCTTTCGAGTAAAATTGTGGACTGCACTTCATGTTTGATATCATACTGCTATTTCCAATAACATTTGCAATGTCATCCATTTATTCAGCATTTGCCTCTTTGAAGGGGTAGGAAGTAAACTGTAACCCAATGAATTTGAAAGGCTGTAGGCTGAAGGGATGATTGAAATCTGGACTTCCTGAAGTGGATTACTTATTTTAATAGTGCTGATCTTGGTTTATGCCATCCTGATCTAGACCAGCTGTTTTCAACACATGACTCTTCGCTTTCATTGGAGTACAATTTCCTTCATCCCTAACATATTTATTGGTTTGGAGTTGTAGTGTTAATACTTGTAGGGTCCAATATTTGGGAGGTCTAGCTGGGAAGACTAATGCATTGTCATTTGCAAATACCACTGAAGAATATGCAGAATTTCAAGTAAGAACTAAAAGATCCTAAAACTTAAAAGATAAAAATACTCATAAATAAATTATATCTATACTCTAGTTTAGACCAATACTCATTGGCATAGGTCCATTAGATCTGGGGTCATTTAAAAAAAAAACTTTGATTCAAAAGTCTAATACGGAGATTCTCAGTCATCCAAGTCATGGTTGTCCCAAAGGTGCTGTTTCAAAGGCAACTGGACTTTCTTTGTTTTTCCTTGAAGATGTTTTACTTCTCATCTAAGAGGTTTCTCATCCAAGAAGTGGATGAGAAGAACTGAAGAAGCTTTGTGGATGAGAAACAAAGAAAGTCCGTTTGCCTTACCTATGAAAAAATACAGTCCATTTGCCTTTAACTCAAAAGATGACTGATGTCCTGATATTTTCTAGAGAAGCTTATTAATATATATTAGTTTGAAAATCTTATAATCTCTTTACCATGGAATTCACAGATGTAATATTTTCTATTCGTGTGTGTCCATATCTCTTTCCGTGTACTGTATAATTTGCTTTGTTTCTCTGCTATAAAAAACTTTTGGGGAAAAAAATTCTATCATTCCTGTCATTTTTGAAGAAAGAGCAGATTAATAACTGAAACACTTATCCAGATAGAAAAATTAAAAAGAAACAATATCTTTTGGTGATATATTTCTTTTAGAGAAACAAAATATAATTATGGTTGGGCTTATGTTATTGATGCCGCACTACTTCATCAGAATGCTTTATATGTTTTTGTCTTCAGAAGTAGGCATATTTCTGAGACCAAAAGGATCATTTGTCTTCAAGAGATCAAAATACATTTTACAAGAGAAAATCAGTTTTCCACATTCAGAAGCCAAGTCATCCCAGTGTGAGGCTGAGAAATAAGAGGGTGGAAAAGAGAAATCTCAAAGTTTCAGAACAAGCCTAATGGGAGAAATTAAATTTCACTGTAGATCTATTTTGATGTTGAATTTAATTTCCTTCACCAACTTTCTGATCCCTAACAGATTATACCGACCAGATTTGTTTCCCCCCCATTAACACAAACTGGGGGCTGTGGAACAAATCAACCACAACTAGACAAGTTAATCCTGATACTATCAATAATTCAGCCAAAGGTTAATATTCAGGGTTGTTTTTTTTTAAAAAAAAAAAACACTTTAAATTCTCCCTTCAGATGTACAGTACCCTACTCTTTAGGCAGAATAGTTAATTTTTTAAAAATAATATTAGCAGGCATACTAAGAAGCTTTAAAAAAGATTTAATTAATTGTGATCAATAAACTTTTTCTTTACCAAATTCAGAGCAACGGCTGAAAATGTTCAATACTTTTCGTTTAGGAAATCAAGTATACAAATTAATATGAAGACCAATGTATACAGTGTACATAATTTTAATACTGGTTTTGTAATAACCTAATAACACATTGAAGAAAAACAGCAAAAAAAAAGCAAAGAAAAAAAATCTGACAATAGCTCAGTCCCTCTGCCAGAAGCTTTTCTTTACTATAAACTCTGTTCTGACCAAAACCTGGTTCACCTAAATCAACCAAATCACTTTGATTAAATCACAACATAATTTTATTTGCATGCATGCAAATAATAATATAATATATACAGGTAATCCTCGATTTACTGCTCATTTATTCACCATTTAAAGTTAGAACAGCACTGACAAAATGACTTATAACCGTTTTTCACACAACCATGGCAGCATCCCCAAGGACACGTGATCAAAATTCGTATGCTTGGTAACTGGTTCACACTTGTGACAATTACAGTGTCCCAGAGTTATATGATCAACTTTTGCAGCCTTCTGATAAGATAAATCAATGGGGAAGCCAAATTCACTTAACAACAATTCACTTTACTACCTTAAAAACCGCAGTGATTCACAAAGGTGGCAAGAAAGGTTGTAAAATGGGGCAAACACTCACCTAACAAATGTTTTATTTAGCAACAGAAAATTTGGGCTCAACTGTGGTTGTAAATACACTACTACTTGTATGGAACCCACAGCAAAGCTTTGATATTCATGAGCAGGAGCAGAACCAGAGCTTATATATCTTTGTCCCACTACATTGCAAAGGCAAGAAAAAAGCAGAGATAGTAGAAATTACAGGATGACATTGGACTATTTTAAATAAAACTGTCCATATGTCCTGATTATTATTTATTATTTATCCCTTCTTACTAGGTCAGCATAGCCATACTATCTTTGACATATGGTCAGTTAAACTTTTACCACCATATCTGTTAGAGGCAAATATATATAATAAGCAGATGCAAACAAGACACTTGGGAGAAATAGATACAAAAGAAGAAAATAGTGGGTAAGGAAGAGAAATGGGAAATCTATGGACTTTGTCAAGTGATAACTACCAATATCCTCTTCCATTGGCAATTATGGTTGATAGGCATGATTGAAATTCACAAACTTAGAAATGGCCATAAATTGCCTGACTTTTGATAAAATGTGGGCAGTAATAGAAGAAAAAGGAAAGTTGCGTTTTGGTCTTCCTTTTGCATTTTCATACAATTTCTTCAAAGTTTAATAATGTTCTCTTAGATATAATTGGTATCTGCAATAATGTAGAGCTCTCTGCCCTGAGTTATAATAAAATTAATCCAATGGCATTGGCAAATCAGTTTTTTCTACCATTCTGTCCTGTTTATAGCAACCTTAGAATAATTCATTATGGCAATATTTCAACATTTAAGAAAACTATAAGGTATAACTGTATCAGGAAGGCTGAAATACATTGAAATAAATTAAATGAATGTTTGTGTCTTCATTACTCAACATTAATTGTTGGCTTGCTATTTATAATCATTTTGGGAAACTGCTGTATTTCATTAGAGAATATTATTTCTGCTTATTTGTTGAAAAGCTGTCAAAGTGTCTGTTCATCTTTGCCTTAGTTTTAATAGAAACTTGGGTCTGAATCTATATGCTTTTATATTACCTCATAACATTTTTCTTTTTTGCATCTTATCTAAAATTTGAGGATATTTTATTGTTGTAAACAAACATAGGAAAGAAAGGAGAAAATAGAAAAAAGGTGAGTAAATAATATTCAATGCCTTATACAATTAACTATTGAAATGTAACTCCACTTTTAAAGACATTAAACATTGACCAGATAAAATGTTTTATGTTGATAGGCATTCAGTTGATAAGGAATAAGTACACATATATCTTCATTCTTATATTTATAAATTTGGAATAGCTATATTTTTAATATACTAAAATTATACTTTTGCTATGCCCATACAAATCAAAACATAATTAATTATAAATTGATACATTTCAGAATTGGGCATCATAGCTATATCTTTAAAGTTTATTTCCCACTACCAAAACTAATTTGTTATAAGTGATGCCAAAATCTTCATAAAGATTTTGCAAGAGGCAGGCCTGAAACATGAGCTGAAAATTATTTATTTAACCTTAAATGTAGCCTATAATGCAGAATCAGAATGTAGATGAACTTAGCTAAATAAGACCATTGTAATATCTAGAAATTATTTAGGCAATGATTGCTTATAATCTAACTTTTTGTCTTCTAATATGCAAGATACAGTCAGATGCTAGCCGGCATTAAACTATAAAAAACTTAAATGTTGTAACCAAAGTAATTAATGATAGAAAACAAATTTAGCAGAGGATAATTATTTATACCTAAAATAGAAGATCGGGGATAATGAAGTTTGTTGTAAATAAGGAGACAACTATGATCTAAATGATGTGATTACTATGCTATTGTGAGCATATCTAAGCTTTGAAGTCATGGTCTCCAGCTTTGTTGAAAGATATAGAAGATGAGGGGAAGCTCTCATGCATTGTGGGAATCCTTTCTCAATTCTTCTGGAATTGAAACCTTGCTTGTCCTCTTAGACTTTGAGTAAGGTAGAAATGCAATGTGCATGGGGTGACAATGTGTCTATAAATGATGCTTTATGTACACCTGATTTTGTTTCTATATGATTGAGTCTCTGGGTAGAAGATGAACAATAAGAAAAGTGGTGTTAGGATGTTCTTTTGGATCGAGCCCAATAAGCAAAAGTACATGAGCACGTGTATAAGTAAAGTCCTTTATTCATATATTGTTACTCTCTTACAGGTATGCAGCTGGAATGGGCTCAGACCGCATGGATGACCCTTAAGTACCCCAGAGGCGGAGCTAAGGTAAGGAGGGGTCTGTGGTGAACTGGTCCCTGGGTAGTTAACCCTTACAACTCTAAACTCAAAGGGCAGGCATTTATATTCAACAAATCCCCCTCTAGATGCCTGACCGTGAGAGCACAATTGGATTGTTGGTGAGATGTTGACTTGGGTAATAAGACGCCTAGTTTTGATGTTAAGTAAGTATGTTGTTTGTTTAACAGAGGTTTGGTTAAGATGTCTGCGGTCTGCTCCTCTGTATCGCAATGTAATACTTTAATGAACCCCATGTTGGAAAATTGTCTGACGTGTTTGTGTTTTATATCGATATGCCTCGACCCTTGACCCACGGCATCAGCTCTAGATATTTCAATAGCCGCCTTATTATCTTCATGAATACAGATGGGGTATTCGGGTTCAGCCCAGATGTTGGATAACAAGTCATCGAACCATACCAGGTTATTTGTGGCCTTAGATAGGCATATATACTCGGCTTCTGTGGTTGATGTGGCCACTAGGTTTTGCTTACCAGTGTACCAATGTACTGGGCTGTTGTTCAAAAAGAATATGTACCCGGATGTGCTCCTTCTACATTTTACATCCCCAGCCCAATCTGCGTCCGCATAGCATGAAAAAACTGGCTTACTGGATGGTTCGGGTTCAAGGCACAGGCAAGCTTCGGTACTATACTTGAGGTACCTAAGTATCCTTTTTATGGCTTCCCAATGGTAATTTGAGGGCTTGCCAACATGTCTCGACAGTAGATTGACCGCTAGTGCTATGTCTGGCCTTGTCCAGTTCGCTATGTACAGTAAGGAACCTATTATGGACCTGTACAAGGTATTGTCATTAAACTGTTCTGATTCATTATACATATTTTTTAGGAAGTCAGGTGCCATGGGTGTCTCACACGTTTTGGCGTCAAACATGTAACATTTATGTAACAGTTCCACTATCTTTTCCCTTTGTGACAGTCTGAACCCTTTGTCTGTCTTGGTAATCTGCACCCCCAGGTATTTGTCGACCTTCCCTAGCACCTTCAATGTGAAGTGTTTTCCCAACTCTCTGGCGAATGCTTCGCACTTTTGATTTTGGTCACTGACGTATAAGATATCGTCAACATACATGAGGACATATTCGATAGTGTTGCCCAGCTTTTTAACGAAGAAACAGTTGTCAGCAGAGGTGGCTTCAAAACCCATTGACCTTAATGTTTTTGATAAGCACTCATACCACCTCTTCCCAGACTGTTTCAACCCATATAAGCTCTTATTTAATAGCCAGGTTTCCCCCTTGCATGTGCTTCTGCTATGTGGTGCTCTGACATAAATCTCTTTGTCTAGATCAGCGTGCAGATATGCGGTTTGCACGTCGAACTGGTGTACCTTTAGGTTTAGAATCGAGGCTATCACCAACGCACACTTCACACTTTCAGCTCTGACGGTGGGTGAATATGTGTCAGTGTAATCATCTGGGAAACGCTGTGCAAACCCCTGGGCTACCAGTCTAGCCTTGTATAAAGTTTTGCCCCCTTCCATGGACTTTATTTTGTATATCCACCGAGTACCTATTGTGGTCTTATCACTGGGGACTACTGTGGGTGTATATACTTTTAGATCACGTAGGCTTTTCATCTCCCTTTCCATCGCCTGTTCCCATTTCTCTTTCTCACCAGCGGGTAATTTGAGCACTTCTTCATAATTATTGGGGGTCACTTGGTTGGCGTGTAGTGATAGGACATAGTCCTCTAGTTTCTTAGGGGTCTTGTTTCTGGAAGTTCTCACTGGCCTTTCTGGAGCTGTGTCTGTGTCGTGGAGGTATCTGGCCTCCTTTTCTGTGAGAGTCTCTACTCCGAGATCTGGGTGCCCTGCTTTCCACTCTTCGATTTCTACCCCATGACCCCTTCGTTTTGTTGCTTCTGAATTATCATTACTTACTGTGCCCTGCGGTGGTTTGGTCTGGGTGCAGTTGGGGTTTTCTCTCCCTGTGATTATTTCATTTAGGTGTATTTTGGACCAATTAGAATTTTCATGAAACACTGCGGTGCGTGAAATTATGAAATTGTTGTTGTTGTCAATGAATCTAAAACCTTTGGTGCCTGATTCATACCCCATAAACCTTAATCGCCTGGAAACTTTGTCTCCCTTTCTGCGTAACTGTTTGGGGATGTGTACGTCAGCGGTGACACCGAATATGTGGAGGTGTGATATTTTTGGTTTCCGGTCATACATGATCTCATATGGTGTTTTGTCAATTACGCTACACCATAACCTGTTTAAAGTGTAATTTGAATAGAGGACGGCCTCTGACCAGTAGTGCTGTCCCAACCCAGCATCCTCCAGCACACACCTCATCATGGTCTGTAGGGTTCCATTTTTTTTCTCTACGACCCCATTTTGGAATGGCGAGAAAGGGGCTGACGTAAAACGCATCATCCCTTGCGCCTTGAGCCAATTTGAAAAATCTTTGGACATAAACTCAGAACCTCGGTCGGTCATGATTTGTTTGATCTTGACATTATGTTGTAGTTCTATCCTTTTATGGAACTCCTTAAACTTCTTGAACACCTCGTGTTTATGTTTGAGTGTGTATACGAAACCGTAGCGACTGAAGTCATCTACAATGGTTAAGAAAAATCTTTTCTTATATTTGATGGATGGCCTTAGGGGCCCCACTAAGTCCATGTGTACCATTTGAAAAATAGAATCGGTGGTGCGTTCTGATTTCTTGGGTTTGGCCTTGGTCTTCAACTTTGAACATTTGCACACCGAACACTCTAAATAATTTTTACAATTTTTGACCTTTAATCCATCAGCACAATTGACCATTTTTTGTACAACTGGGAAACTGCTGTGACCCAATTTTCTATGCAGTAAATGTGCACATTCGTCGTGAATTGGTTTGCCCAATGATGGCTTTTCTTTTTCTAATGTTTGTTCTAAGTCTGGGTCCCCTGTGTGTGGGTGATGGTCATCCTCCACTATCTCCTCAGTGTTGGGTGCGGTGTTGGTCCCGTTATGGGAGTTGGTATTTACCTTGGGGGAGTTATCACAGTTGGGCTGAAAATATGGTAAACCTCCGCTGATTATGGTTTTACCGATCGTCTTCCCTTCCCTGCTTAATGATACTTCCCCTTCCTCAAATGTTATTTTGGTCCCTGTTTCCTTGCTTAGTTTTAAGGTAGCTATTATGTTATAGGGTATCTCCGGTACGAGCAGTACCCCCTCTATTTCCCCTATCTCTGGGATGTTTATGTTGCCCTTCCCGGTCACTAGCACATTATTTTGATTGGCTACCTTAATGGTAATTTTTTCTTTTGTGAACTTGGTAAATAGTTTCGTGTTATAAGTGGTATGATTTGTGGCCCCTGAGTCTAATAGCCATGCATTGTCAGTGTTGGTACAGTCTGATACATTGACTCTTTCTCCCAGTCCATATAACGATCCCTTGTGGCTGTCCCTGGAGCTATCCCTGTATCTTCTTCCATCCCTGGGCTTGGGTGAGTCTCTGCGTCTGTATCTGTTTTCAATTGTCTGTCTATCGGTGGTTCTGTGTCTGCTTTCTGTCCTGTCCCTGGGTTGGAAATGTCTCATGTCCCTTATTCTCCTGGGGCAGTCCCTCTTATAGTGTTCCCTGGAGCCACAGTTAAAGCACTCCATGTCATGGTAATCTCTGCTATGGAATTCTACCCTCTTGTTGATCTTTGGTTCTCTGTGGTTCAGGGATCGGTCTCTCCTAAGGTTATCCTCCGCTATGAGTTTACTGGTTAACATATCTAAGGTAATGCATTCTAGGTTGGAGCTGTCTAGGTGCATAACAAAATCATTCCAGCTGTGGTCTAAGGAATTTATGATCACGCTCACCATGCTCCCTTCGGTAATGTTTTCCCCCCTTTGAATTAGCTCAGCCCTGGTGGCATTGAGTGACAATATGTGTTCACTCATGGGAGTGCCTGCCTTGAGTTTGGCTGAGTAAAATTCCCTGCTGATTCTAGTGGTGGTCGCTATGCTTCTGCTATAGAACATTTTGTGCAGAATGGTTACTACCTCCGACACAGTCAGATTGTGACCTATACTGGGGTACATGCTTGGGGATATACTTGTTAGTAATAGGTGGTAAGCCTTATGATGCATACAATCTATTTGGAAAGTCCAGGGTTTACCTGGTGGATTAGTTAGCAAAAACAGTAAATGTTCCTTTAAGAGGACAACCTGCAACTGTTGATTCCATTCAACAAAATTAAATCCATCCACCCTCAGTTTGGGAAAGTCATTTGGAAGTGTCCCAGTATTGTGAGGAATATTACCTACTGACAGTTGCTGTCCATGGTCTAAGGCGAAAGGAAACTCACAATAAGGCAGAGGAATGCATGGAGTCAGTCTGTAGTGACTTGCTTCTATGGGCTGTTCTTTTCTCATTGCAGGTCCGTTCTGCGCATGCTCCTGGTCCATTCTGTCTCTGCCGCCGCCGGAGAAGGAGCTCGTCTGTGCTGCTCCCGGGTGGAGGCATCCTGCGTTGGAGTGGATTCCTGGCTCGACCCTGGGTAGTCCCTGGAGCCCGAAAGTCATCTGGTTCGTCGCCCGGAACGCCGAAAACTCCATCTTGTCGCCTGGAATCGCCGGATAGTTCGCGAAGGCCGATCGGGGGTCTCGGAGGCCTGTGCCGGCTTGGAGGTCGAAGCTGGGCCACGGGCCGAGACCCACGCCCGTCGATGGCCCTGGATGTCTCGGGTGGTGGCTTTGGACCGGTAAGTGTCTTATTTCTTCTTCCGGGTTCTCGTGGTGTTCGGGTAGTCGCGTGGGGGGGGCTCCGGCGTGGCGTGTTTGGTTTTGCACGGCCGCCCCGGTATTTTTACACCTTAGTTGGTTCTCGCAGTTGTCCCCTTGCGTGTAGGATGTCACGTTGTGCCCCTTAGGGGAGTCGGGGTGAGCGCTGACTATTTTTATTTTAGGCCCAAAGGCCGCGGTGATGGTCCGCATGGCTTTTTCTACCTCAAGCTCGGTAGGCGAGCTTGTGGCTCCCTCGTTTTGCATGTGTTGGGTCTCGTTGTATATTTCGGGGAGCTCGTAGGGGTAGGCCTCGGTTCCCGCCACGATTTTCAAACCCCGGGATCCCATTGGTCACTGGTCGGCCATTTTGGGTGACGTCATGGGGCAAGATGGCCGCCGTGGGGAGGGCGCGAATTTAAAAACGGCCTCGTCTGGTTGCATGCGGTAGGGGTTGGAGCCGCTTACCGTCTTTTCGTTGCCGTGGTCGGTTTGGTCCTCGTCCTTCTCAGTCGCTGTCCCGCAATCACCGATTAGGTTTCGGAGTTCCGCGACGAGGCTGGACTTGTTTTTTGTGGAGTCGATTAGTGCTTGTAGTCTCAGTTTGAAGTCATCATCTTCATTCGGTGTGGCTTCTGTCTCAGTTTCTTCCTCGGTCAGGTTTTCCTCTGATCCGCTTGTGGTGCCCGAGTCAGCGATCGGAAATTTTTCTTCTGGCATCCCTGCGAGTGTGGTTCCATCCGATGCCAGAAGTTCCTCCATTTTCTTCTTGTAGGCTCGGGTGTTTATTCTCTCGGAATCTTCCTTTTGTTTGTAGTTCTTTTGCATTCTTCAGTTAGATTTTGGGCTATTCAGAACCATCCTCTGCTACCATATTTGTTAGGATGTTCTTTTGGATCGAGCCCAATAAGCAAAAGTACATGAGCACGTGTATAAGTAAAGTCCTTTATTCATACATTGTTACTCTCTTACAGGTATGCAGCTGGAATGGGCTCAGACCGCATGGATGACCCTTAAGTACCCCAGAGGCGGAGCTAAGGTAAGGAGGGGTCTGTGGTGAACTGGTCCCTGGGTAGTTAACCCTTACAACTCTAAACTCAAAGGGCAGGCATTTATATTCAACAAGTGGAGATGTCACAAAGATCTGCTTTAGGACCCTCATTTTGACACTTTAAGGATCTTAGAAAAAACATCACAATTATTAACTCCCTAGGGAATTAGAGTAATTGAAATGCATCATGTAAATCTGTGCAGCTATCACTTCAGTAGTCCCAGTAGTCTGTTTTTGATTATTCAGCTGCGACAATTATATGAATCTTGTATCTGTTGGGAATTCATTCAAGGTAGGAAATTTGTCTAAACTTTGCTGAAATAGATCTGATGAATAATAAATTATGATAACATTTCTCCCCTTGATAACGAGTTAAGTATGAAAAATACACAACTTTTGCTTCATTTAAATAAGAGTTTCTAAAATGTGTGTGTTTGTGTATGTATGTGTATATGTAAGCCTCTCTCTCTCTGTGTGTGTGTGTGTATGTGTCTGTCTCCGTCTCTCTGTCTCTCTCTATCTTACAGTAAATATGAGAGTATGTATGTGTGTGTGTGTATAGTATATCTTACACAAAATGACAAATGCAGAATAACTCAATAATATATTTCATTTAACTCAGTGTTACCACATCTATTGTTTAACATCATTAAACAATGATTTTCTAGAAACTGTGACATTTTCTACAACCTATGACAATTGCACCATGCACACATGTATAAGTATACACTGATCCAAAGAAATAGTATTGGCTGTCAAACTCAGGAGTTATTTTTTGCTGGTTCTGTGACTTTCCTAAGAGTTAGAAATGGTTCTAAATTTTCTAATAGCAGTAAGAACTTGAAAGCTTAACTGTAAATTGAAATTGAGTTGCAGTTCTATCATAGGAATTCATATGCTATCAGAGAAAGAGTAATTGGTTTCTTTCTGACCATAATGCTTCAGAATAGGCTGGATTCATTCATTGTAGTACAGCTCTGTTTTGTAAAAAATGCTTCCAAAGATTAGAAAACTACCACCATGATTGTAACTAAAGAATCATTTATATTAAATTTTCCCAAATAGGTCTGCCCTACTGTTCAAATTTTGCTTGTCTGCTTGATTTGAATTTAGACGATATATTTTGGGTTCCTTCACAAAATGTGAAATCTGGGAATGGAAAAGAGAGAATTATTGGAATAGAAGATCTCAGAGAGCAGGATATATAGCTAAGATACGCTTTCTGATAGTGGATGTTGGATTTACACATTAAGCAGTTTATTTAGTTTTAGTATAGCAATTTACCTGAACCTAGAGATAAATTGTGATTAAAGAAATCACGCCATAATGCAATGTGTTAGGGCAGTCATGAACAGTTAAATTTGTGAAGGGCATAAAGAACATGTGGTAATTTTCTTGCCTTCTGCAAAAATTTCTAATGTCACATCTCATTTAAAGAGTCTGATACATAGTGCTTGGATATTTATTCCACTTATCATGCACCACATGTTATAGAGAGCATAATGGCTGCATCCAGAGATATACTGTATTTAAGTAATTTGGTAGGAGCCAGACAAGAAAAGAAAAATGACCTTAGCATATGGGCTACATAGTGCTCCAGGGAAGAGGGCTTTACATTTGTTAGATACTGGAGAATATTTCTGGACAAGCCAGACAAATGGAAGATGGATGGGCTCTACTTGATCAGTAACATCAAAAAGCAGGCAGGTGTTTAAACTGCTCCCTTAGGAAAAGTTGAATTATGAAGTATCTGATTTAGAGGACGTTTCCCTAGGGGATCACAGTGAAAATAGTTTCCATTATTTTAATGGGAATGGGTAGAAATGGATACATTTGAACATGACAGCCAATAAAAACCTGAATAACCATAAGGGAAAAGCAAAAAAACAGGGGATTGTTGAACCATCTCTATAGTACATATGTTTATCTATTTTCTACCATAAATTTGGGAACCTTAATGTAATTGTTAATTTTTTATGAATGGATAATATATTACCCATATAACATTTATTTAAAAATAAATGCTGACATAGTATATATGTTGTATATATTAGTAATTTTATGCCTTTCCCAAATTGTTATGATGGTAGTTGTTACTGGCCCAAAAATAATGTCACACTTCAGTGAGTGCTTTAATTATAATCATTTCAACTATTTCTTTGAAAATAATTGAATGTTAAATATGTGTTCTGTGTATAAAAGAAGTATTTTTTTAATCTTAATGGAGTTCATGATTCTAATTTATGGTTCAGTTAGGCCTAGTCATTCCATTTAAATTAAATGTAAAGCTAAACTGCAGTTAGATCAAGAAATGAACCCATAAGCAAAAGAAGCACCTGGAAGAGAAATGGAGGACTCACACAAGCATATAAAGCTCTGTTGGATGGAACTGATGACCTATCTAATCAAGGCTTATGTAGGCAATGTGTACATATGTAAATACGTATCTTCTTTTTCTATTTTCCATGGGTTTGGGTTTTTAAGAGAAGGATAGCCTGGCCTAAATCAAGACTTCTATGTTTGAACCAGGGGTGGGTTCTACTTACCTTTACTACCGGTTCACAATGGACCCACACACACGTGCTTGCTTCGCTCGCTCTTTTGCGCGTGCACATTCTGATGACGTCAGGGTCAGTGGATGGAGCCTCCCTCCGGTTTTACTACCAGTTTTATAGAACTGGTCCGAACCGGGGGCAACCCACCACTGGTTTGAACTGAGCCTTGCGTAAAGTAAATTTGCAGGGTTTTTTTTTTAAAAAAATCTACTGGTGCTGATAGAGCAACAAGAAATACAAAATACAATTATGTTTCTGCACTTACCGCAACCAGATAATGCTATATAATAATATTGGTTAGAGTGACCTCTTAGGGAGGGCACTTCAGATCTTCTGTAAAGATTATACTAGGCACTAAGAGTCTGTGGACAATTAAATCCACAGACTCTGACAATGGACTGAGATCTTCTGATATTTGGGAGGAATTTGATACTGTAAGTCTCAAGGAAGCAAACTGGGTTTTGTGGGTGACAATAATACTATATTATTACTCCCCAAACAAAAATATTATAATTACATATTTAGGGACGGTATCGCCCCCCCCCCCCCCCACATTTTTATAAAAGAGATAGTAAAACAATCTACAATATTGATGAAGCATTTAAGGCAGTAAATTTTGGTCTTGATAATTTATTTAAAAAGCAATTCACTTCTTCAGACTCAGAAACTGACATGTTCTTAGCAGACAGTCAAACCACTGAATTTGGATGAGGACCAACAAACAGAATCTTGTTTCTGTGGTTACCTGTTGACATGCTGTAGTATCTTCAACAAGTACAAGCCTTATTTAAATAACAAAGTAAAGACTACAGTATACCTGTGAACAGTTTACACGAAAAATCCACCCTATTATTAATGAAAATGGGAATCCATAATGTTATGGGCTAGAAATGCAGAAGAATTCTATTACAATCCCACTAAGAATGAATGTTTTCTCTGCATCTGTCAATTGCAGAACATTAACATGAAATAAAGCTCACTAATATTCATCTGCTTCTATTAATAATGTCCCAGAAAAAAGTCTCTAAAATTATCTGCTGAACATTATGGATATATAGAATTATTTTTTAAAAAAGACTTCTTTTTCTATTTTTTAAAAAAGGCATTTTAAAACTTTGCATAAAAGAAACCCATTTATCAAAGAATAAAAGCATTGTGATTCTCATACATACCCATCACACAAAGGGTTGTACTGTTGAAACTTCACAACTCTGTTTTTTCAAGGTCATATCAACTCTATCCACTCATGACTTTCTAAAACATCTCCTTTGTCCTGATGAATTCATCCTTTATACTTGTTTTTAGAAATTCAAAAATTATTCTATCTCAACATGCTTTTTTCAAAAACACAATATATTTATTTCATGAGTATATGAACTTATTTGTGAGCTCACATACAACTCCCCTTATAGACCAAGTTGCAATCTTCCATGTGCCTTGATCATCAATATATGTCCTGTATATAGTGACGTCTGCTGCCCATCAGGGCTTTCATCAGCTAAGAGCTCCCAGGACACTTTTTAATAACACAGAAGATATAAAATGAGTTATCAATCTTAGTTCTACCTCAACTACATGCAGCAGTCCCTGCTAATAATAAGAATAGTTCACAATCAATTTCGCTAATATGCCATAAACACAACTAAAGCCCAGCTTTACTTCACGTATGCTGATGTTATTCAATGCCAGCTTTGACCTAGAAATTACCTAGTAAACTAGTAGAGATACATTGATACAGTGACATAGATTAGACATACAACTAGCTTTTACCAGACAAGTTTCACTTGCCTCAAATAAATTCAGCTCAACGATTAAGGACCATATGCCACCTTTCAAATATTATGCATTCACTTGTGGATTAGAGCACTGGAAGAAAAAAAATGGAATGGGGACAGAGGTGGAGTTGGGGAAAAAGAACTAAATTCACCTATCAATATAAGGCTTCAACCCATTCTGACTTTAAATAGGCAGTGCAAAAACATTAGGAAAGTGTATGTTATAAAATCAGAGTTGTCAATTCCATTTTGCAAAACCCTAATATTAAGTTCCTGTGCTAGTGTGTACATAAAATTTTGCATAATGTTAAATAAAATAATGAGTTGCTTAACACTATAGCTGTGTGAGATTTTGATTCACAGATTTGAACTGAATAAGATGATAACATTTTCAATTGGAAGAACCAAACTGATTTGAAGTTCTCCAAAGAAATGCTTCATGTGGATGATTTTCAGATTTGCACAAACATTTTCTTTCCCCAGTCTGATTTTAAATACGACTGAAATTATTTTGATGGGTTTATTTGTGTGCCTGGATTAGGGAGGTTTTGCTGTGCTGATATGTTTAACATGGAGACATAATTTATTGTGTATTTGAAAATATATCCATACTATTGCTCTTTGCCCTAGCAACCATGCCCCATTAGTTTATCTTTTTAGAAAGGGAAATCAGCAATATTTGTATCCTCAGCATTTTTAAAATGTACATTAAATTAGAAATTTTGGACACAATCCAGTTTTCTTTATAGAAGTCAATAAGTTTCTGAACTGTCTGCACTTGTGGTCTGAATTGCAGCCATTTTATCCCAGTGTTAATGGCTCTATTTCAAAAATTGCATTTGAGAACATGTTTGTCTGAACTGGTTTTCACTTTCTATGTAAAATTATCTCCTGGCTATAAAAAGAGAGAGAAGGTAAAAAGACATCCTAACCTTTTGTAATTTTGTATTTATGATGCATCCATATGCATCTTAATTAAAGTAATGCCCAAATTAAAAACAAAACTCATTGAGTAACAAAAGCTCTAGCCTGTTTATTTAATATTTTGAGATTGGCAGGTAGTATCGCTAAGTATTTGTAGCTTATAAATGAATAAATACGAATGACCAAATCATTTGCCATTGCTTCTTTCCTAAATAAAAATTACACTAATTATGACAATTCATTTTCTATCCAATAGCTAGAAGCCAACAACATAAAAGCTTTCTATACCATCTCAGTTTTAATTATATTTATTTGTCTCTTATCATACATCCACATTGTGGCCTTTTTTAGATATCTCTATAATTATAAGCATAGTATTAAAACATTGAAAATAGTGATTTCTATTTCTTAAGAATAGTGATTTCTATTTCTTAAGAACTTAGCCATATTTGGGTATTATAGATGGCTAATAGTTATCAAATGGGAAGTAACTTTCTACCCAAAGCTGAATCAATAATTTCTAATCCACAGAGCTATCTGCGTATACTCCTAGGATATCTACAAAAAAGAAGGTTTTGCAAAGATGTATCTATTGTATTGACATCCACCTGAATTGGATACTGTGTTCTCAAGGTCATTAGTCACATAAAAATCAATGCATATACAATACACACAATTGCTTTCTTTTCATAAATGATTAATGCATGAATGGATAAATAAAGAAGTCTAATATCATTTCCATGTTGAAAAAGGTTCCTGCAATCCAGAGGTGGGTTTCAGCAGGTTCTGACCAGTTTGGGAGAACCAGTAGCCAAAATTTTGAGTAGTTTGTAGAATCAGTAGTAAAAATTCTGACTGGCACCGCTGATCGGGAGGAAATGGGGATTTTGCAGTATCCTTCCCCTGCCACGCCCACCAAACCATGCCACGCCCACCAAGTCACACCCACAGAACTGGTAGTAAAAATTTTTGAAACCCACCACTGCTGCAATCTATTTATGAGGACTAACTGTCCAGAGTGACAGTGGGTGATCTCACTATCTCTCCTTTTTCCGGGAAAATTGCGCTGGTCAGAATTCACTGTCTGGCTACACGATCTCTGCTGCAATGCTGTCCCTGCTCCTTAGGAGATTACTAGTTCACCATGAATCCTCACTGAAAGTACAATTCTAAAAGCAAATTACACTCACCACCACCACCAATAAGGATTGCTAGACACATTTTATTCTTGCTATCATTTGCCTGTCATGGAACTGCTGAAAGCAATGCATCTCTGCTTTGCAAACTTCATGAAAAGATGCTAATTATAAACTGGATATACATGAATGATAATCCAGGGATCCTGACTAGCAAATAGTGTGGCTGGAAACCATGAATCGATATAACTATTTACCCTGCCACGCAGCATAATAATTTAAAACCCCAGTTGGATGGCTTTGTTATTGAGACATAAAAAGCCACAAATATTTAGAATTGGGTTGTTAATTCCATATTATAAAACCAATTTGTAGTAACTTAAGCTGAACGTGTAATCAAGTATTTGCAATTAAATAGTAAGTCATGGAGTGTTCCGTAATAATTAGATAATTTCACTGCTTTTTATCCAAATATTGGGAGTTTAGTTAGGTAAGAGAATAGTCTTCAGGAAGAAATTCCATTCTGAGTAGAATATATAAAGTACTTTCTAAATAAATATTTTGAGTACCCTTATCATATCACTGAGTACCATTATTGTACCATTATCTGTCATAAACCTGAAAGCTTCCATTGTGTATTTTATTTAAAAATATTTTAAAAATTACAAACAATAAACAAACAATATAGAGACTATGTCATCTAAACAACGAGCAGCAGCAACAACAAAAACCTAAGCAGAAGAGAAGCCCAGCCCCTCTCCAAAATCTCACAAATTATTTAGAATCTAAATCTAATCATGTATTCTCCATGGCATATTCATTTTGTTTTTAAAGAGCTTCAATATTGACCTGGGACAATGGTATGCCTATGGTTGTTCTTAGGATCTGGTGAAAAATAATTATGTACCATAAAAGTGGCAAAAGAAAACAACCTTGCAATGTTGTATTGACCTCTCTCTTTTCATTCGTCAACAGAAAGTGATTTTACACTATCCTGCCTGGTAATGCAAAGTTGTTCTCATAAAAGCAATCTATTATCCTTATCAAGGCATAATGAAGCTCACCTTGTCCTTCTACTATCATTGAAATTCACTTGTATAGGTATCATTGTTCAAACGTTAAAGAGCACATGAGGAATTGCATTTTTATAAAACAATTTTCCTTATCTTATTGTGAAATCCTTGTACCATTTATAGTGCTACCATTATACCACTGTCAGAACACAACATTCTGTTCTTAGAGATGTGTTCCTTTAATTATATTCTTCCTCTATTAATCATACCTGTGGCAGCTTAATGTTTGAGCTGTAGCACATAAAGTAATTTATTAAAATCTGTTTCAGGCCTTTGAGTTGGCTTTAAAATATTTATGACTGTTTTCTCCACATTTGGCCTAAGGACTTATATTTTTAAAAGGGCAAGATGCACAGCTGAATATCCAAGCCATTTTAATTGTTGGGATATAACTCATTTAAACATGCTTCAATGGACATATTCTGCAATTTGGCAACATTTGTTCATAGTTCTGGAATTGGGACCAAGATTATTGCTCATTATATATAATCAGTTTGTAATATTCTGATACACACAGTATTTAAAAATGTTTAAATATATTTATATTATTTTTAATGGATGTTATATCATATCATGGTTTTTTTATAAATAAGCAGAGTGGCAATAAATATCAGGATTTATTAACATCTAGTGACCTAGGGAGCCAGAGAGTTATCCCTCCCCCATTAAATAAAACAAATAAAACTACTGAAATAAATACTTTTTACTATATATGGACCAACCTGAATCTATCAGAGGCAGCCAAATGAAAAAGGTTTCCATTGCTACTTTCAAGTGCAATCAGCTTTATGGTCACATTGGCCCTAAAGTGTCTAAAGCTTTAAAGCTAAAAGCCAACTCTTTATGTTGCAATTGAAAATGGTCTCAAAGTTGTTACAAGTGCAGCTGCTAACATAAATTTTTCACATGACTTGATCAACTAACAGTATCAGGTCAGTAGTATTTGTACATAGTTTTTAAACTACTGTTAAATACAGCCACATATATATTTCTCCAGTTTGTATATGTCTAGTGATTAAATAATTGAATTACTTACTGGACAGAGATATCCAGTTAGAACTGCAACTAGTGTACCCACCTTAATTGGTAATCAGGTTTTCCAAATATGACATATAACTTTCTCAGTTATCTATGAATAGAGAACTCCCAAACCACAAGCTTGACCCTCCAGTAGGAATGCAGTTCCATGAAAGATTAGGACCCATCAGGTAGTGATGCACTGATTAGATTGCAGTATCACCAGTGGTGGGTTACTGCCGGTTCGGACCAATTCGGGTGAACTGGTAGTTCCGATCAAAGCTGGGCCTGCCCACCTGCCCTAGTGCTATCATGTCCTATATCTGTGATAATGAACCTATGGCACACATGCGAAAGATGGCATGCTGCACCCTCTCTGTGGGCACATAAGCCGTTGCCCCAGTTCAGCTGTGCCACAAATGTGCGCGTGCCTCCCGCCGGCCAGCTGGTCTTTGGGTATCTGCTGTGCATGCGCTGGGGCAGAGCGTGGGTGTGGGGGCCACACATGCATGCATGGGGGGTGGGGTGCATGCATGGGGGGTGCACACACATGCGTGTGGGCCGTGGGTGCATTGCATTTTAAGGGTGCATGTGCATGCTTTGGGCACTTGGTCCAGAAAAGGTTAGCCATCACTGTCCTATATAATCGCTGATTTTTCACTGGTTTTTCAATGCTGATTGGTGCAAGGAAAGAGGAGAAGGAAACAGCTGAATCTTCTTCCATATTACCTTGTATTTTATTTGCTTTGCGATTTAAGAATTGTTAGGTATTAGTTTTTTAGCTTTTGAGTAAAATTGTGGACTGCATTTCATGTTTGATATCATACTCCTACTTCCAATAACATTTGTTAATTTCACCCATTTATTCAGCATTTGCCTCTTTGAAGGGGTAGGAAGTGAACTGTAACCCAATGAATTTGAAAGGCTGTAGACTGAAGGGATGATTGAAATCTGGACTTCCTGAAGTGAATTACTTATTTTAATAGTGCTGATTTTGCATGTGTGTTTATGCCATCCTGATCTAGACTAGCTGTTTTCAACACATGGCTCTTTACATTCATTGGATTACAATTTCCTTCATCCCTAACATACTTATTGGTTTGGAGTTGTAGTATTTATACTTGTAGGGTCCAATATTCAGAAGGTCTAGCTGGGAAGACTAATGCATTGTCATTTGTGACCCATGGTGGCCCACTGGTTAGAATGCCATATTGCAGGCTAATTCTGCTGACTGCCAGGGGTTCGATTCTCACTGGCTCAAGGTTGACTCAGCCTTCCATCCTTCCGAGGTCAGTAAAATGAGGACCCAGATTGTTGGGGGCAATATGCTGACTCTGTAAACCACTTAGAGAGGGCTGTAAAGCACTGTGAAGCGGTATATAAGTCCAAGTGCAATTGCAATTTGCAAATACCACTGAAGAATATGCAGAATTTCAGGTAAGAACCATACGTCATTCAGAGTTGAACTTTTGTACTTCGTTTTTAGTATCACTGAAGGAAGGTAACCTCTCATTACAAATGTAGATGATAGGCTGAGTAAACCAATTGTGTGAGATATGAGAAAAGTTTGAAAAGATACCTAATGACATTTGTCAACCAAAATAAACCTCACATGTTGTCTCTGCCAGAATATGAAAATTTTATTGAAATACAATGTATCTGTGCTTTAAAAACAAAATTTGAATCTGTGCACTGAGTGACTTTTGAATGGAACTGATAGATGTATACTCATCAGTAGCCGAAATGGTTATCCAAGCTCTGCTCCACTTCATGTACAAATCAGGCTTTTCAGCTTTTATTTCTTTTTCTTTTTTTTTGGTATGAAAATAACCCTATTATGCTCTTCCCCTTTGTCCTGGTAAATCTTAATATTGCCATCTTATTATTTTCCAAGATGTTTTGTCATGCATGATGTTGGGTAATCTCACCAACTGTCCATGATGAATATTTTTAAATATTCATACAGAAAGCAAGAAGAAACCAGATTTTGCTAGAGTGGGATAAGTTCAGACATTAAAGAATAGGTTGTTTGCATGCATTTTTGAAGAGTGAATCCAATATAAGCACTCTGAACATTACATAATATCTAAGACATTCATATATATAATATTAATACAGTTGTTGAAGAAGAAGTGTAAAAGTAGATTAGTAAATGTTGCAAAAAAGAGAGATTATGCCAGGATCTTTCATTCTTAATGATTTGCTGAACTCTGTGGGAGTAACCTATTTATCTCTGTGAAGGGATGGATCTGACCCAATAACTCAAGGTACAAAGTAATTTATTCAAAAATCCTTTTATTTTAGGCCTATGTTAGGTTTAGGCCTTTCTGCATAGCAGCTACTGACCTCTTGACCTTTCCTTGCAGGTACACATCTGGAACTGCTGGTCTCCACGTGGAGAGAGCCTTTTATACACAGGGGGAGGAGCCAGAAGGTAAGGAGGGGCCAAGGAAATGATGGGATATGTGGTAGGTGGGTTAACCCTTACACAACCTTGGGCTGGTGATCATAATGAGGTTAGGCATTTACCCTGACAAAACCCCCTCTAAATGTCTAACCGAATACAGATACACAATATATACAAAATTTACATATGAACACATATTTTGGACATGAGATATGAGTGTTGCTTGTGTGGTAGGGGTTTAGTTAGTATATCAGCAACCTGCTCTTCGGCGTCACAATGCATAGCTTTAATGAAACCTATCTGTGAGAACTGTCTAACATGTTTGCATTTGATGTCAATGTGCCTCGATCGTTGCCCTACAGCATCGGCTTTTGATATTTCTATGGCAGCCTTGTTGTCTTTGTGGATAATTATTGGGTATGATGGTCCACCCCAAATGTCATTAAGTAAATCGTCAAACCATATCAACTTATTTGCCGCTTTGGATAGACAGACGAATTCTGCCTCTGTGGTGGAAGTGGCTACCAGTTTCTGTTTCCCTGTGTACCAATGGATGGGACTGCCATTGAGAAATAACACATAACCTGAGGTACTTTTTCTGCTTTGGATGTCCCCCGCCCAGTCAGCGTCAGCATAACAGGTCAGTCTCGGTTTAGTTGATGTCTCTGGTTCAAGGCAAAGCTGTGCGTTGATGCTGTGTTTGAGGTATCTGAGTAGTCTCTTGATGGCATCCCAGTGAAAGGAAGTAGGCTTGCTCACGTGTCTGGATAGTAAATTAACTGCCAGAGCGATGTCGGGTCTAGTCCAATTGGCAATATACAATAATGACCCAATGGTAGACCTATACAACTTGTTGTCGTTGAAGGGTTTGGATTCATTATACATGCCTTTCAGAAAGTCTGGCTCCATGGGTGTGTCATTGGGCTTCGCCTCTGACATGTTGCATTTGGATAATAGCTCAGCGATTTTTTCTTTTTGTGAAAGTCTGAATCCTTTATCAGTCTTAGTTACGTGGACTTCTAGGTATTTGTCAATTTTACCTAGTGATTTTAGGGAGAACTGGCTTCCCAATTCAGTGGCAAATTTGTCACACTTGTCTTTGTATTTGCCTATGTATAGGATATCATCTACGTAAACAAGTATGCCCTCAAATAAGTCCTTTTCTCTTTTTATAAAGAAACATTTGTCAGCTGAGGTGGCCCATTGAGTTGAGAGCTTTGGCTAAGCAATCGTACCACCTCTTGCCCGATTGCTTAAGTCCATACAAACTCTTATTTAAGAGCCAGGTGCAGTTTTCTCCTTTGTTGTATCCTGGGGACGCCTTAACGTATATTTCCTTGTCCAACTCAGCATGGAGATATGCGGTCTGCACATCGAATTGGAAAACTTCAAGTCCCATAACAGTTGCTTTAACCAGTGCACTTTTGACACTTTCAGCCCTGACGGTAGGTGAGTAGGTGTCAGTGTAGTCCTCTGGGTATCTTTGAGCAAATCCTTGTGCGACCAGCCTGGCTTTGTATAACGCCTTGTTGTTCTCCAGTGTTTTGACTCTGAACACCCATTTGGTTCCAATTGCTTTCTTGTGTGCTGGTACCTGGGCCAGTGAGTACACATTTAGGTCTTTGAGGATGTCCATTTCTTTTTCCATAGCTAATCTCCATTTTTCTCTTTCCTCTGGTGGAAGGTTAAGTATGTCCTCATAGGAGCTAGGTGTGATATTTTCATTGTGTATGGTCATGACGTAGTCTTTTAGTCTTTTTGGTAGCTTGTTTCTATTTACCCTTATGGGCCTATTTGGGGGTGTGTCTGTCTCGTGCATGCGTTTGGCCTCTTCGTTTGTTAGGCTGTCTAAATTCAGGGTGGGGTGTCCTTCCTTCCAACCTTTTGTGCTTATTTGGTGATGTTTGGTTTTATCTATTTTTGTCCCCTTTATTTTTTCTGTGGCTATTTCTTCTTCCCTCTGACCATGGTCGTGTGTGTCTTTGTTTGAGAGGATGTCATTGGAGTGAAGCCCTGACCAGTTTGAGTTTTCGTGGAAATTAGCGGATCTGGAGACTATAAACCTGTTGTTGCTATCTATGAACCTGTAGCCTTTCATTCCAGGTTCATATCCTAAGAATTTTAACCTCTTGGATATTTTTTCCCCCTTTCTTCTCAGTTGCCTGGGGATATGGACATCTGCTGGGGCACCGAATATATGTAGGTGGGCCAAGTTGGGTTTTCTTTTATACAACATTTCATACGGTGTTTTGTTAATGGAACTTGACCACAGTCTACTTAGAGTGTAGTTAGAATAGTGTAACGCCTCGGACCAAAAAGATTGTCCCAGTCCTGCGTCCTCCAAAACGCACCTCATCATAGTTTGGAGTACCCCATTTTTTCTCTCTGATACTCCATTTTGAAATGGCAAAAAAGGAGAAGTGGAATAATGCGCTATGCCCTGCTCTCTTAACCATCTTGTGAATTCTCTTGCCATAAATTCTGACCCCCGTCAGTCATTATTTGTTTTATTTTTGTGTTGTGCTGTAATTCTATTCTTTTGTGGAACTCTTTGAATCTTTGTGGTACCTTGTTCTTATGTCTAAGTGAGTAGACGTACCCATACCTGCTGTAGTCATCTACAATAGTTAGAAAAAAACTCTTTCTATGTCTGATAGATGGTTTCAAAGGCCCTACTAAGTCCATATGTACGAGTTGAAAGGGAGAGTCAGTGGTTCGTTCTGACTTTCTAGGCCTAACCTTAACCTTAATCTTTGAGCACTTACAAACTGAACACTCTAAATAGTTATCACAGTTTTTTACTTTAAATCCCTCAGTACATTCAGGCATTCTCTTTACAACAGGGAAGCTGATGTGCCCCAGCCTTCTGTGAAGGAGGTGCACGCAGTTATCATGTATGGGTTTTCCAATAGAAACAATGCTCTTACTAGATTTTTTTACTGTTGTTTACCTCCTGATGTACCCCCTCTGGTTCAGTATCTCCCTCTTCCCCACCTTTTATGTTTGTGTTGATGCTTCCTTTGTCTCCCGTACTAGGCGTGAAGTAGGGTAGTCCCTCCAGTATAGTTACCTCCCCGACCTCATTTCCTTGAGTACATGGGCTTCCCCATCCCTGAACACTACTTCTATGTCTGTGCCTTGCGTGAGCTTGGTGGTGGATAACACATTGTGGGGTATTTCAGGTACATATAATACCCCCTCTATTTCTCCAATTTGTGGGATGTGTATGTTCCCTTTCCCCACTACCTGGACACTACTCTGGTTGGCTACTCTGAATTTGAAGTCTATCTCGGTGAGCGAACTGAATAGTCTTGGGTTATACGCAATGTGGTCAGTGGCTCCTGAGTCCAGGAGCCACATGTCCTCCCTTGTCCTCTGCTTGGTGTCTGGGTTATTACATCTAAAGCCATACATGGAGCCTGGGTAGCTGTCCCTAGAGCTATCTCTGCGTTCATGTTGTCTTCTGGGATTGGGTGACCACCCACGCCCTCGCTCTTTGAAAGGCCTGCGTTCTGGTGATTGCCTCCCCCTGTGGTCTGGTGAATGTCTCCCTTTGTAATCACCATATCCTCTTTCCCTATTGTTCCTGGGACAATCCCTCTTTATGTGGTTTCTAGAACCGCAAGAGAAGCATTCAGGGGCATTCCTCACTCTGTCTTGGAACTCAACCTTTTTTATGGGTCTGGGGTCTCTCCTGGATAGGTGGCGGTCCCTCCTCAGGCTGTCCTCAGCTATTAACCTGTTTGTGAGTGTGCCTAGGGACAAGTGTTCTAAGCTGAGACTATCCAGTTGAGTTACGAAGTTGTCCCAGCTGCTATCTAAAGAATTGATGATAATGCTCATCATGCTTTCTTCAGTTATTATTTCTCCTCTCTGCATGAGCTCAGCCCTGGTTGCATTTAATTTTAATATGTGCTCGCTCATGGGAACCCCTGATTTGTGTCTAGCTGAGTAGAACTCCCTAGAAATTCTTGTTGTTGTGGCCCTGCTCTGACTGTAGAACAGGCTGTATAATGTTTGCATTACCTCAGATACAGTTAGATCATTACCAATGGTGGGATACATAGTGGAAGGAATGGTTGTTAACAATATGTAAAAAGCCTTGTGATGTATACAGTCAATTTCTAACAACGAAGGTTTTTGTGGCGGTCTATTAATCAGAAAAAGTGCATTTTCCCTCATAAAAGCAACCTGCAACTGTTGACTCCAGTCTATGAGGTTCCCTCCATCTATCTGCAATTTTGGTAGATTAATATTCATTGACCCACAATTGCTATAATAGCTACTTACTGAAGGTAGCTGTCCATGGTCCAGGATGTAACTGAACTCGCAATAAGGCAATGGTATATTTGATGCTAATCTGAACTGACTTGTCTCTATGTTCACTGTTCCTCTTGTTACAGGTGGCGACTGCGCATGCGTGAGGCTCATTCTGCATTGGATTTCATCGGGTAAGGAGCTCCTGGCCGTGGCTCCTTGCTGTAGGCCCAGACCTGCTAGTTGAAGATCGGGCCCACCTCTGTGGAACCTGGGCTGGACATTGAGCCTCTGGGTCTCTCTCCATGCGGCTGATTCCACTCCAGACGCTCGGCTGGAAACGGCAGATGGCAGGTGAGGCCTCCACGGGTCCAACGGTGAATCGGTGGCGGTGGCGGCGGTGGCGGTGGATGATCCCGATCCATGGGTGCTGGATTCCGGACGAGTAGCAAATCCCAGCAGTGGATGCAGGAGCGGTGGGTATCCAGCCTGGTCTCCCTCCCTCTGTTGTGGCTTGGGTTAGTGTCAGGTGGCGTGGCATGGTCATTGTTTGTTGCGGTGGTGGCGTGATGGCTATCGTTGATTGGTGGTCGTGGCAGGCAGTGGTGGCTCTCTCATCTGCCCTCGGTCCTTTGGGTTCTCATCTAGTCTTGCAGTTTGTGCAGTAGGCCTGAAGGCGGGCCTAGCGCAGCCGCTACTGTTTCTAGGGCCTTTTCGATTTTGAGCTAGGTTGGCGAGCTTCGATTGTCTATTGATTCTTTTGCCGTTGTCCCCGGGTTGCCCCCCATTTATTTTGGGGTCTAGGTCGTTTTGCTCCGTTGGATTCAAATATCGGCTTTTTATTGGTTGATGGCCATTCCAAGATGGCCACCAGGAGGAGGGCGCGAAATTAGATTCAGCTGGCTCTAGGTCGTCCGCCTGAGCCAGCCTGTCTCTTACCGGCGCAGTGTCCTCCTGGATCGCTTCTGGGGCCTCAATCGCTGCTCCATGGTTCCTGAGGAGACCTTGGAGTTTCGCAACAAGGTCTTCTTCGCTTGTGGGCACCTCCATTAGTTTCAGTATAGATTCTCTGAGCCGGTTCTCTTTTTGCAGCGTCTTTTGTTCGTGGCCCCTTGCTTCCTCATGTTGCCCCTCATCTCTGTCCAATGAGTCCATGTCGCCGGGGTACTCACTTTCGGTTGTCATGGTTCTCGCTGCAGCTCCTTTGGGGGTGAGTTGTGCAGCCATCTGCCTGATGACTGATCTCGTGTTTACTCTGTTCTTCTTTGCAGAGTAAACAGCTGGTTCAGTCATTATTTGGAGTTATGGGCAACATCCTCTGCTACCATATTGTGAAGGGATGGATCTGACCCAATAACTCAAGGTACAAAGTAATTTATTCAAAAATCCTTTTACTTTAGGCCTATGTTAGGTTTAGGCCCTTTCTGCATAGCAGCTACTGACCTCTTGACCTTTCCTTGCAGCTACACATCTGGAACTGCTGGTCTCCACATTGAGAGAGCCTTTTATACACAGGGGGAGGAGCCAGAAGGTAAGGGGGGGCAAGGGAATGATGGGATATGTGGTAGGTGGGTTAACCATTACACAACCCTGGGCTGGTGATCATAATGAGGTTAGGCATTTACCCTGACAATCTCTCCCCTTCAAAAACTCACTTCTTAGAAAAAGAATGCATTTCCTCCCTTTTTTGCTTTAATGAAAATCAACTGAAGTAAATGTTCATGATTTTCAACACTTTAAGCACTAATTGGAACATACAGAATTATCTATATTTTGACAGTGTGGGAGAGGGTAACAATCTAAGTGTTTCTTCATTAATCTAGATTTCTATAATTGCATTGAACTTCTTTTGTTTTTGTTAAATGTGTCACGTTGCTTATGGACAAAATTTTCTTTGTTAACTTCTATTTTGAAAGGTTAACAGGAATAAAACAAATCATTCAACTGTAGTTTATTTATTTTTAAATATACTTGAATTGAATAAACCAAGCAAACTAAAAATGGTTTAACTTAGTCCTTGGGCTTTACCATGTATTTATATTTAAGACAGATGTGTGTGTGTGTGTGTGTGTATGTGTGTGTAACTCAGTTTAAAATATAGTGTTTATAGATGATGAAAGATGTAATTCCTGTATATGTAGAAGAAGGTAGATGACAAAAATTAAAATGTGGACATAAGTAAAATAAATATAACATCATATGAACACAATAAAGCTCTGCTGAATGGAATTATATCTTTAAATGGTCATTAGGACCATTAGGATAGCTATAGAAAGAAAGCATACACAAAACAGTAAGTAGGTGTGACACTGTGCTTTTCCTTGATTTGCTCTCGGAAAAGTCTATTAATATCCTCTTTCCTTAGGAGGGCTGCAGAACTATACAGTTTATCTGCTCTTTCTTTAGAGTCACAGAGGCCAAGCAGACTCACGCAGATCTTGATTTTGTTTGGAAATCTGCCATCCCATACAATTGTCTATAAATGCCACGGAATACAAGGTAAAAGTTTAGCATAGCAGATGACCATCTGGACTGTCACTGAAGTGACAAGACTTGGATTTATACACATGAAGTGTTGTGCATCAAAGAGGCAACATGATTCTTTTCTTTAGGAAAAGAGAGATGTGACCGGTTTGTCACATTGCCTCACAGCTTCAGGCTATTGATACTATTAGACTAAGCTTTAAAGGAGAGACAAGAACAAAAGAGACTATTTTGCTTTGTTCTTAGAAATGAGGAATCTATTTGCACAATCACTTTACTTAATGTATTTTTGTTTTCTTTTATTTAAAATGTTTATTTGCCCCCCAACTCACTGAGAAAAAATACAGAAAAATGTAGGGGGAAAAATCAACAAAACTTAATGAAAAGAATACAAAACACAAAACACACACTTAATAGAATAGAATAGAATAGAATAGAATAGAATAGAATAGAATAGAATAGAATAGAATAGAATAGAATTCTTTATTGGCCAAGTGTAATTGGACACACAAGGAATTTGTCTTGATGCATATGCTCTCGGTATACATAAAAGAAAAGATACATTTGTCAAGAATCATAAGGTACAACACTTAATGATAGTCATAGGGAAACAGTCAATATAAATATTAAGTATACCAGCAACAGGATTACAGTCATACAGTCATAAGTGGGAGGAGATGGGTGATAGGAACGATGAAAAAATTAATACAATGCAGACTTAGTAACTAGTTTGACAGTGTTGAGGGAATTATTTGTTTAGCAGAGTAATGGTGTTCAGGGAAAAAATGTTTTTGTGTCTAGATATCATTGGGCATTGCAGCTGGGATGTCTGCTTTTAAACTTTGGTTTTAATGTGATATAGAAAGTATTGCCATTGAACTGATCTTGGCTGGTTCCAGTTCCATAAACCCGGGTTCGGCATGCAAATATTACTTTATCAAAAAGGTGCATACTTCTAATACTAATTTAGAGTTAGCTGTTGATGGGCTTCACATTTTTTCCCCTTTGGTTTCATTCCCTATATCAGTGATGGCGAACCTATGGCACGGGTGCCACAGGTGGCACGCGGAGCCATATCGGTGGGCACGCGAGCTCAGCTCTGGCACACATGCGTATACCAGCCAGCTGATTTTCAGGCCTTCTGGGCCCACCAGAAGTCAGAAAACACACTGTTACCGGCCTCTGGTGGGGTGGGGAAGGCCGTTTTTGCCCTCCCCAGGCTCCTAGAAAGGCTCTGGAGCCTGGGGAGAGCAAAAAACGGGCCCATCGTGCCATTGTGGACCAAAAGCGGGGGGGGGGGGCAGGGCACATAGAATTATGGATGTGGGCACGCATGCATGTGACCCCACTGCGCTCTCCCCGCTTTTGGCACGCGATGGCAAAAAGGTTAGCCATCACTGCCCTATATGTTCTCTCATGTAAATCACAATCTTATTTTAAACATTCCTTTTAAATATTTATGAATGGATCTACTTAGAACTTACATTACTATTATAAATTACATAGAACTTGAGTAAAACTGACCTTTGGGTCAGTATTTTCTGGCAGTTGATGACTGGGATCTTAAATTCAGTCACTGTTACCAGTAATGGTCCATTCACAAAATCATTATTACCTTCATAAATCTTTCTGAATAAAGAGTATAAAAAGCACACTTTTTCATGCCCAGTAATGGATAATCAGTTCTCTTTCTAGAATAGACAGATAAAACTCATGAAAATAAAGTTGATTCAAGGAAACCATAGGTTCATTTTCAAAAGTGATCCTTCCCGTCCAATTTTTCTCATTTCAATTTCTGAAAATAGGTACTATTGTACATTGAAGTGAAGGAAACTACTGAATATTACTTAATATCAAGATAACCAATAGTGACTGTTATGTTCAATATCATGTGAAGTGCCAGAAGCCTATGTTTATTACATAAAAATCATAAACGTTAACCATTATATACTTCCATATCTACACTGTTAATATATATTTGGATTTTAGAAAATCATGTGGAAGCTTTTGGGCTGTTTCTGATGGCTGCAGTTACAATTTCTGTAATTACAATTTCTGAAAGTGCAGAGAACTACCTTTGAGATACTAAATAGAGCCAATCTTGATTATCTTCTGCGACCAAATTCCTAAATGTTACTATTAAGCTAAGCAAGATTGGCCCTGATTAACATTTGCATGAGGGACATCTAGAAATTCTAAGGCACTTGGCAAAGCTGAAAAGTTGAAATATCCCAGGAGAAAATAATGTGAAATCACTTGTAACACTGCCAAGAAAAATACATAGATATGGTAATTAGGAAATCATATCAAGGGCATGTTTTATTATGGAAGGAAAGTAAATCTTCACTTTGTGCAGCACTACTGCTGGAAAAGTCTTTTTGTTGTGTACTTGGTCCCAAGTTGTCACAATATCAATAAAGTAAGTTAATTAATGAGTTAACGAGTGAGTTAATAAGCTGTACAGCCATTACAATTGCCTTCTAGAAATGTTGTACCTATGTACTTTATAATTTCCATTTTAAAACATGGCTTCTTTTAGTGAAGTTGGGTATGCCATAAAATATGAAGAAAGTATCTCCCAGAACAGAAATTTTATTGTGGTAAAAGCAGAGTTTCCTAGCTGAATATTTATATATGAATTTGCAAAATACATCACATTCTTGTTAGATATTAAAGTTATTATTACCAGAGATGTGATATCCCTTAAGTGATGCTGCTTTTACACTGAGTACTGCATTAATGGGGCATTTCTGATGAGACATTAAGGAGTGTCAGGACCCTAGAAACAATAGAACATAAACATCATCTAATACAATTCATATTTTGTTTTAGTGTTATATGTTAGAGGAATTCCTTTTCCTCTCCTCTATGATAAGTTCAAAAATATTCAGAAGCATTTGCCCTTAAATAGCAAATATATTTTTATTCCTCTGAATCAGCCTTGAGTATGCAGTGGATAATGGTTCTGTGTCTCCAACTTCCCTTTAGATCAGGGGTCTCCAACCTTGGCAACTTTAAGACCTGTGGACTTCAACTCCCAGAATTCCTCAGCCAGCAAAGCTGACTGAGGAATTCTGGGAATTAAAGTCCACAGGTCTTAAAGTTGCCAAGGTTGGAGACCCCTGCTTTAGATGATCACAAAACATATCCAATTACATTTTGTGGTTCAAGGACATGATGGGCCATGTGAAGTGAGTCAGCTAACTTTAAGCTGATCTAGTTTTAAACAGATAATTATATATCTATGTTATCTAACTTTTCTGATGTTAATTTAAAACACAGTTTGTTTAAATTAAAGTTCAGCTGATACTACATCAGGGGTGAAATGCTCCCGGTTCGGACCGGCTCGGACGAGTAGGTAGCAATGGTGGCGGGCAGTTCGGAGAACCGGTAGCAAAAATCCCTTCCCCCCCCCCAGTGAGCTTGCTTACCTTCGCACGTCTATCTTGCTTCGCTTGCTATAATCCCTGCAATCCATTGCATGAGCAAGCAACTGAATTTCCCTGCCTGCAATCAAGCTCATCAGTGAGCAGCTGTATCTGCCTGCCTGTAAGCTTTTTTCCCCTTTGGGAGCTTTAAAAAAAATAGTTAATTGGGGTTTTTTTAGTTGTTTTTTTTTTAGACCCAGCCATTTAAAGTTTAGGAAGTTTTAAATTTAGCTGCTTTTATATAAAAATAAAAATAAAATAAAATAATATTTGTGCAACTTTCTGAGATTTTGTGTGTTTCTGTAATGTTTCACTCTAACTATACAAACACACAAAATCTCACAAAGCTGTATGTGGAATTTTGTGTGTGTGAAGTGTGAAAGTTGGTTTTTTGGACTCTTTGTGGCTGTGTGAGGTTCCTGCTTGTTGCAGGGGCCATTTTGCCCCTGGTTTTACATTGTGGGTGAGCCTGTTGTGTTGTGTTGTGTTGTGTGTGTGTAAAGTGTGAAAGTTGGTTTTTTGGGCTTTTTGTGGCTGTGTGAGGTTCCTGCTTGTTGCAGGGGGCATTTTGGGTCTAGCACAGCTGCTTTTACATTGTGGGTGAGCCAGTTGTGTTGTGTTGTGTTTTGTAAGTTAAAAAAGGGCAAAGAAGTGACGCCGACTTGGCCATGCCCACCTGACCACCAAGCCACGCCCACCCAGTCACCTGACCACCAAGCCACCTGACCACCAAGCCATGCCCACTAATTAAACCACGCCCACAGAACCGGTAGTGAAAATTTTTAGATTTCACCCTTGTGCTACATGTCTAATTTTCTGTTGGTTTTTTTTGCTATCTAAAAGTTTTTTCCTAGAATTCATTACAATTTTTTATAACATTAGTTGATATTTCTCCTTCAACTTCAATGTAATTAATTCATTTCTAAAAGATGTCAGTCAATCTACTGAAAACATTTTTTCACAGTAAATTTTTTAAAAAAGAAAATACTGTTTATTTTATGGAAGTATATCTTGCCTTGTGTTCCAGAGCTCAAAGGAATAATTTTACTGACATCATTTTGGATCTGGAGACTGAAAAAAGAAGAAGATAGTATATTGCTCAGACTTTTCCTGTGGTGTGAAGACTTTATAGTTAGAGGCACCATTTTGAATAAGTCTTGAAAATAAAATAAAGTTTGGTGACAAATGTGAAATATTGGCTTAATTTGATTGTCATCTACAGGGAAAATTAATGTGCAAGTCTGATAATCTAGTGACCATATTTTGAACTAAGTGAAATGAGTCTCACAAACAAATAATTGCCATAAACATTGCTTCAGTGACATAGATCACCATTCAGATTTATTGGATAATTTCAGATTCTAGCATATGGAGAGTATGAAAAAAAATCCTCCATTCATTTTCTCTACAGTATGTATCATTTATCATATTTCCCTGTAATCCCTTTTTTCGTGTCATACCTATACATTCAAAAATATACCTGTTAATTAAAAAGTAGACTAAAATACTAACATAAATTATTATGATTAAGGATTGAATACATTTTGTCTTATTAACATTTTTATTCTTTCATAGAAATATTTCCTACTGTGTAGACAAATCTGGGTAGAAGGATCTTTAATAATCATGTTAAACTACCATGCTATTCTGTTTCTCAGCAGCTCTGTAATGCATACATAGGTTTTTCATCAGTGTTTAATTGGCTTAATTTTTATTAACTGTCTTAGAAAGTTGTCCTCTTCCAATTCTTTGACTCTCTATGGAACTGCAACATGGCTGTAATTGCAGTTCTGTCTTTCCTTTTTCATTATAGATTTTATATTTCATGATACATCAATCAGTTTTCAGTGTTGCAATATTCATTTTGCCAAATTCTGTAAAACACTTGCATACTTATTTTGAAGTCTTATATTTATTTCAATTTTAGTTCTGTTTATTTTTACTAAGCATTAGTGCCATCTGCAGCAATGCTCATTTTAATATATATTTTATTTCATTTGCTATGTTTATTCAACCAAATAAATTGTGATTCAATGGCATTTTGCAAATTTCATAACTGTGACAATTTGTCCCCTTGTATTGATAAATAAATATTTTATTCAGCTATAAATATACTTTTCAAATGCTATTCAAGATGCAATAAACAAGTGCAAATTAAAAACCAACACCCAAATCTTATATACACATAGAAAACTCATTGACAATTGGAGATTTGCCTGTATCCTGAGGATAGTTAGATAACTGCTTTAGAGAAGATAATGGGCCAACAAAGGCTCTCTCTCACACACAGAAAAATATATGACCTTTGGGAGAGAGAAGAAAGAAAGCTGGCTGAAAAGTGTTATTCGTCTTAAGACCAGAATAATTCCTATTGGAGACATTTATTCAACATTGCAGTCTTTTATAAGGTTATCCTCCTGTGTTGAAAACTAACCTTATTCTCAGATTTTAAAAGAGTGAGCTTTGAAAACTCTTGCAGAGATTACGTGCTCCCTTCCTCTCTTTTCACTGAACTCATAGTTTCCTTCTGATATAGTACAAGAAAAAATATAGTACATAGAACAGAACATAGAACATCATCAGAGTTGGAAGGGACCCTGGAAGTTTCTAGCTCAAGCAGGAGATCCTGTACCATTTCATACAAATGGCTATTCAGTGTCTTCTTAAAAGCCTCCCGTGATGGAGCATCTACAACTTCTAAAGACAAGCTAGTTGATTGTTCGCATTGTCAGAAATTTCTCCTTAGTTCCAGGTTGGTTCTCTTCTTGATTAATTTCTGTCCATTACTTCTTGTCCTGCCTCCAGGTCCTTTGGAAAATAGGTTGACCTCCTCTTCTTTGTGGCAGCCCCTCAAATATTGGAACACTGCTATCATATCATACCTAGTTCTTCTTTTCATTAGACTAGGTGTGATAAGTTTAATAGACTAGATGTGAATACGTTTTATTGATATGAGTAAAGGTAAATTTAATTTTATTTTATTCGAACAATGCCAGATTAATTGTGCTCTTCCCAATTTTAAATTTTGTCTGATTTTAATGTTAATCTCTAAATAACAAATTTTAATTGTATTTTCATTACAAATTGTATGTATTCATGAATGAAAACAAAAAGTGTTTTTTGCTAGATTATTGCCTGCCTTTGTTTCTGCTTGTTATATTTCTAATCAGGAAGATATGAAACCCAATTATTAAGAGGAGTAGCACATTTGGTAGCATTAACTACAACTTATTGTTATTACAATTAACCAAAGCATGGCTTTTAAAATGAAAAATCAGCTTTTTCCCAGCTTTATAACTATTCTTTAGTTAACAAAATAAAGTTATATTTCAAACTGTTTGAAAAGTGCCTCAATTTCTGTTAAATGTATTATATAATGTGTGTGAGTTTTAATATTACATTATTAAAATCAGAAAACACCATAATTAGTTATCTCTTGAGGACCTACTGATAGTTATTATAAGCTATCATGCAATGTATAAAGAACTATCGTAAGAACAAAATTATTGGAAAGAAGATGGAATGGGAAAAAAATAAAAAGCAGTTGTGAATAAAACATAGCTGAAAAAGCAGGAGGAATCAAAATCTCATTGAGAATGTTAGGCCACAATGTTTAAAGCCATGAATGCATAATGTAAAGTTTTCATGCAGAATCTATTGTATTGAGGCAAAGTTAGCCTAATTGTAGAAGTTTTGACTTTAGTCCTCTCTCTATAGGGAACACTGAGATATTATTAGAAAAACTGACTGCTTAAATGGCATTCAAAGAGCAAGGTCTAAGTACAGCAATATTGAAATCTTGCATTTTGATAAGACGATGTCGAGGGAAGTGTGTTGAAAAACCTGTTTTACTACAGGTTGTCCATGATGTACTAAGTATTATATACTTAGATACTTCACATAACGGTATTGAAAGGATCTTGTTGTCAATCTTGATGGATGAGTAAGTGGTGTAACACCACTTATGCTCATGTGTAAACATCCCATTATCTGTTCATTCCTGAAGGAGTCTCTTAATATGACCCTTGCTTTTTTGCACTTTACCATCATTGTTGAAGGAAATTACTTAATATTCTTAAGAGTAGGGAAGATAATTTGTGTCTTGTGTTCTGCAAACAAAAAGAACTGCAGAAGTGAACTTAGAGCAAATTCAGTTTCAAATTAATGCAGGAATCAGTTGATGAAACCCAGTATTAAATAAAGAGACTCTTAGTACTTTATATGATTCTCTTCACTTATTCGTTTATTTCCTTGAATAGCCCCAATCTGCCCACATGATCCTTTCATTCTCTGAAATAGACAACATTGCTTCTAAGGAATATTAAAGGTCTGAGTCAGTGGTGGGTTGCTACTGGTTCGCACTGGATCTGGCGAACTAGTAGCGATGGTGGTGGGCGGCTCCGCCCACTCACCCAGATGCTTCTGTGCATGTACAGAAGTGTCTCTTACATGTGTGAGCATGCGCGCACAAGCGAACCGGTAGCGACGGGATTTGGAACTTGTCCCTGGTCTGAGTTTTTAATGAGAGAAGAGAAAAATTGTATACTAACTGAAACCTGAAGTTGATTTTTGGAAAAAAAAATTCCATATTCTCCATGATAAAATTCCAGTAGTTGCACCAGAAATTTCAGTCTTCAACATTTGGGGTGTTTAAAATATGAATATAGTGTTATTAACTCCAGCTGAGTATTTCATATTTTGATGGTATGTGTGTGTGTGTAAACACACACACACACACAGTATATTGCCTGAATATCTTGTTATTCTGCTTTATTTAAGGATGAGGCATATAGTTATGAGCATCATAGTGAATCACATACATTTAAGGGTAATAATTATTATCCAAAAATTGCTCAGAGACAGCAGCTCACGTTCCCAGAAGGGACAAGTAAGTTGCATTTCTCTTTCCACTGAAAGCACAAGAGAAAGAAATTTAGGTGTTAATTGCTTTGAAATAAGTCTTCATGCACACTTGCTTGCACAATCTCTCTCTCACACACACACTTGAATGTACTGTTTGGAATTCTTGTGCTGTCATCATAACTTTTTCTCAGTAAATCTAAGTAATCACGGCTCAGAAATACTTTTGCTTTGGTGGTTTGCTTTTATATAGCTTTATTGCTACAGAGTTCTGGCAGTGGCTAGGGATTTGAATTTAGTTTTAGTTCTTTAACTGAATATTAATTAAAGCATATGCAGCAGATTTATTCGGAGTAGTGGGAAAACCAGGAAAATAATTGGCCTCTTGATTGAAACAACTGTGACAATGTAATATAATGTTTATAATCAAAAACTCCATGGGTAAAATCCATTAAAACTCAGGGGCAAGAGGTTTGTTGTTTCTAAAGCTTTATACTTGACTTTGGGGACACCAAATGAGCAAATAACATTTTAAACAACATAATAAATCTTTAAGAAATTTCCTAAACTCACCAGTTGGTTTAGCTGTAACCCTAATGTTACACTGTATGAATCCCAGGAAGGTTCCTGGTCCAGAAGGGTTTTCTGATGTAATAATGCAAAAATGTATGAAAAAATAATTGATTTAATTATTAATGCATATAAACAGTCCAAGTTTAAATGAGATGGTTTAAACATGAGATCAAAAGATGATGAGAAGACTGCATTCTAGATACAGCTTTCTTGAAAAGGTGAGAAAATTTAGATATATTTGCATATGATTTAGGATTCAGAAAGTCTTCTCCCAAATTTTTCTCCAAATGTATCAAAGGATTACTGAATGTAGCTGGATTTTATTATTTGGTGTTCAAATCATAACATATTTTCCCTATTTGCTATGATTCTAAAGAAACACACACACACACACTGGTTAAAACAGAAAATTTCATTGAAGAGACTGAATGATTCAGAAACAAAATGTACGTGTCACTAAATTTCTTTTTTTAAATCTCAGCAATAACAAGACTATCCAGTTAATTGTCAATTTCATGGATGACTTCTAATCTTTGTAATCTTTGCTATTTAATGTCATGTTTATTATTTGCTTATTAAATATAAATATTACTGCTGATGGTTGAAGTCACTAGAATATTTCTTTCTAAGCATGCTTCAGTACATTTTGTGGTTATTACTAATTTCAGTTGTGAACTTATTATATATAGAACAGAAGCTGATTTTAGAGATCAAAAGTAGCCATTAATGGAAAATAACTTATTGAGGAAACAAAATATTCTTTTTTATTCTGTTCTCTGTACTTACCTTATGAATTTATCCAAAGGAAAGATAACTCTCATTTTAAGATTATTCGTAACCCTTCACCCAGAATATATATCAGCCAGAATTTATATTTTCCAGAGAAGATATGTCAGAAAGATAAATTAGTATTAACTGAACTAGTAAATACCCTATATACTCGAGTATAAGCCGACCCGAATATAAGCCGAGGCCCCCAATTTTACCACAAAAAACTGGGAAAACTTATTGACTCGAGTATAAGCCGGGGGTGGGAAATGCAGCGGCTACTGGTAAATTTCAAAATAAAAAAAGACTGGTCAAAAGTGCGAGGACCTGTCAGTAATCACTTTTTTCAGCCCTCTGGGTAGTCCTTTTGTGCATATGGACTACTCAGAGGGCTGAAAAAGTAATTTTTGACTGGTCCTCACACTTGTGACCAGTCCTTGAACTTACGACTGGAGAAGGAAGGACAGGCGGGAGGGCGCTGGGGGGGGGCGCTGTCCGGCCAGGTCAAGTGCAGGACCAGGTATTAAAGGAGGAACCATCTGCGCTTGGAAGAGGATTGTGAGGGGGGAACAAATCCCACCCCTACCCCGCTTCCCTTTTACCTTTCCTTAACACACCCCGCTTCCCTCCCCAAACCTTGGGAGGCAGCGTCCTCTGTGCCACAAAGCCCTTGAGGTGGCTGCAGGAGGGGAAAAAGAAAAGCCTTGGCTCTCAAAGGCTTTGAGTGTGTGTGTGTATGTGTGTTTGGCGGCGCTGAAGTGAGCCACGCAATTGGCCCCTTGACTTCCCCTGCTGCCTCCACCTCTGCCTCTCCCTTCTCTCTGCCAACTGCTTTGCTGAGCATTTATCCGCATTTCCAGTGAGGGCAGCTGACTTGGAATGAAATGCGGAGAAACGTTCAGTGAAGCAACTGCCTTTTCCCCTCCGACTTCTGTTGGCAGAGAGAAGGGAGAGGCAGAGGTGGAGGCGACAGGGGAAGGCAAGGGGCTGATCGCAGCCAATGTGGTTACCCAGCGGGCTCCCTTCACGTGGCTCACTTCAGCGCTGCCAAACACACACACACACACACGCACTCACTCAAAGCCTTCGAGAGCCGAGGCTTTTCTTTTCCCCCTCCTGCAGCCAAACACACACACACCTTCAAAGCCTTCGAGAGGCTTCGAGAGGCTTCAGAAGCCAAGGGCTTTTTCTTCTTTTCCCCCTGCTGCAGCCACCTTGAGGGCTTTGTGGTATGGAGGACGCTGCCTCCCGAGGTTTGAGGAGGGAAGCGGGGCACGTTAAGGAAAGGTAAAAGGGAAGCGGGGGGGTGGCAAGCTGGCCATGGGGATGCCAGGAAGGCAGTGTGGAAGGCAGGCAAGCCTGGCAGGGTTTCGGTGAAGGAAGGAAGCTGCTAGCTCTCTTCCCCACAGCTGGGTGGCCCTGCCAGGCTTGCCTGCCTTCCCGGCTGTCCCCGTGGTCAGGCCTGCTTGCCTGCCTTTGCAAGCTGGTCTCGGGGACACTGGGAAGGCCGCGTGGAAGGCAGGGAAGCATGGCAGGGCTATGGGCTGCAGGGAAGGGAGTAGGGGAGGCAGGCTGGGATGGTGGGGGCGGGGGGGCAGGGACAGCTAGGTAGGCCACGACTCGCAGGCTTACCTGGCAGGCACAGGACTTCAGGCAGGCAAGCTGCAAGCAAGGACCCACACAGTACAAGTGAGGAGTGACTGGGTGGAGGGGGGCAGGGTGAGCGAGCATCCCTGCAACCCCGGGAACCAAAACGGTTGCAGGGAAAAAGGCATTTTTTGTGACTCGAATATAAGCTGAGGGGGGCTTTTTTCAGCCTGAAAAATGTGCTGAAAAACTCGGCTTATATTCGAGTATATACGGTACATTTAATCATAAAGCTAATATATTATTTCTCAATCAAAATTGTTCATCAATAAAATAAGTTCTACTATTGTATGTACAGAATTAATTTATTTGAATATATCAACTATTCTCTTTCAAAAGAAAGAAAGAAAGAATGAAAGAAAGAAAGAAAGGAGGGAGGGAGGAAGGAAGGAAGGAAGGAAGGAAGGAAGGAAGGAAGGAAGGAAGGAAGGAAGGAATCAGAAAAAACAATATCTTCTAACTTTCTTTTCACAGGTTTAAGCAAATTCATTATCTCATTTTCTTTTTTGTTATTCTTTTTCACTCTTAAACTACATTCATATACAGAAATATGTACACAGAAAAATAAGACACACACCTTTCCTTCCTTTCCTGGAAAGACAGCAAAAATACAAGGAGGGGGGGAGAGGAGAGGAGAGGAGAGGAGAGGAGAGGAGAGGAGAGGAGAGGAGAAATGGACAGACAAAATATGATGGAGATGCTGGAAAGGAAGGAAACAATTGCATAAAGAATGTAAGCAACAGAACTCCTGTTTAGTGTTAAACAAGTGTATCATGCAAATAGTTCCTTTCAAACAACAACAACAACAACAAAAACAAAACCCCAACATATTTCTGGCTGATATTCCAAAACACCCTTGATTAGCATAGTACTGTCTATTCTACTTCTTTGTATTTTTCAACAACTTCTGTTCTTTCAGAACTGAAAAATTACCTTGCCCTCAGTCCACAGGTTTTTACATTTCGTAATATATATCATGTCAGGCTAATATGGCACTTACAGTTCTTCATCCTTTTTTTAAAGATGTACTCTGTCCTTTCTTAGCTTTAGTGAAATATGTTAAAATTATGTAGAAAAATCACATACATCATTTCAAATGTGAGTAGATTACTACTATTAGTAATTTATAGTGATGAGTATACTACTACTATCACAATCTTTTATAAGGATTGTGACTTTTCAAGTTAAATCTTCTGCTGGAAAATGTATTTTCCTCAATTCTAGGGCAAGGAAATATATTTCTCCATGGAGTAAGATTGGGGAGAAAAACAAACAAATGATAATTATAGTCTACTCCTCTTATGAAATAAGGAAATATTTCTTTCTTAACTGAAGAGATGTTTGTGTTGGTTGGAATTCACAGTTTAGCCCCACAGCCCTCCAAAATGTGACAACAGATCATCCAATGATCTTATCAAGCCGCTACAAAGGTTGACCAAATATTTTAAACCATTTTTCTCTGTTTGGTTATTTATCTTCCAAATAGTCCTGTAAGTAGATTGGAAGCCAGAAAACTCCTCTTCCCATCTTTTTCCCCTCACCCCAAACCTGAAAAATTCAAAGCCATGAGGAGATTGGCAGTAAAAAAATAATACTCATGCTTAAAATGCTGTAACCAACCTATTTATATAAGTAAATTTGTGGACCTGGAAAGGTTTTGGCACAGTAGCAGCTAAGAATTTTTTTACATTTACAGCATTTCATGCAAAGTCAAAAAACAGTATATAGGTAGTCCTCAATTTATAACCATTTGTTTAGTGATGGTTCGAAATTACATCAGCACTGAAAAAACGACTTATGACTGTTTTTCACACTTATCACCATTACAGCATCCCCATGGTCACATGATCAACATTCAGATGCTTGGCAACTGGCATGAATTTATGACATTTGCACTATCCCATGGTCAAGGGATCACCATTTGTAACCTTCCCAGCAAGCTTCTAACAAGCAGTGTCATTGGGAGAAACCAGATTTGCTTAATGATCACTTGATTTACTTAAAAACAGTGCCCAAAAGATCATAGCATGAGGCACAACTTACTTAACCACTGCTTGCTTAGCAACAGATATTTTGGGCTCAGTTGTGATTGTAAGTCGAGGACTACTTGTAAAGGCTGCAGTTCAGTGTAGAATAATCCTGTCTCAGGTAGCACTGTGAGATGGAGCAATATGGATACTGGCATTTAAAGTAAAACAAAATGTTGTAATATTCTGTTGAAGAAGTCAGTAGAGCTTTTTGCCTCTATGTACATAGAAGAACAAATTGGGTTTAAAGTGTGTTCAATCATTCAATTGCTCTCAACTCTTTGTTGCCCAGGATTGAAGGTCACTCCTTTTTTGAATTTTACAAGCTCATGTTTGTATCTTCAGTGATAGTATCTAGCTGTCTTGTCTTCAGTTTCTTTTTCATTTACTTTAGTTTTTTTCCAAGCATCAGAATCTTTTGCCACGGGTCTTATTTTCCAAATTAGAGATCAAAACAAACAAACACACAAACATCTCCTGTAGACAGGAATACTACAAACATCACTCCAATGTTTGTTTTTCAACTAGTTTTACAACTATGGATCAGTACTTCTACTCTTTTAGTAGAGGTGAGATAATCCTACAGAATCTTGCACTCCAAATGGCATTCCTTAGTTGTTCTTCTATAGTCAAAAAGCAACAATTTAATTTCTTGTTGATAAACGATCATATTGCTTTTCTATAATAAGTGAATGCAGATATATCAATACCACTGTCATATTTATGATTTTAATGGCTTTTTCTATTGAGTAATGCAGGACATTTATTATCTGCAAAATTGGTACTATTTATCATTTTGTAATTAGTCTGAGTAGACTAATAAAGCAATTGATTTGCATAGGATTTTTTTCCAGATTGGTGGATACGCTTCTTTATTCAGTGAACAAAATGCTGCCTAATAAATTATTCTGCCTGAAAAATGCAGAATAAAATGAACTTTAAAAAAAACCCACTTGTCAAGGACTGGAAAGGTTATAAAAATATAAGTATGCTGTAGACAATCAACTTTTCCATTCATTTTTATTGTTATCAAAACTCTTGTCATAACACATTTTATCTCAATAGTTTACAATGCAAGTTGACATATTATTTCAAACTTCAGTAAGCATAACCAATCTGGTTTATTGCTGTGTGGCTGGATGCAATGAATTAATTTATGACAATTTTAATAAAACTTAATTTGTTGTTTAAATTGAAATGCAGTACTTAAAAGGGCATAGGAAGGGTGAAATATTTGAAAGCCAAGGCCAAATTTGAGAATAGATGAACAATAATTGAATTCTATGAAAAAAAGATATAGTCAAAGATGGATAAGCTGTTAATTAAATGCAAATCTGAAGGAAATTATGTGCAGTACTGTTAAGGAAGATAGCTAAGAAAACTTAAGAATTCATTGAGGTATTATACAATATTTATTTAAATTTATTTCTTTATGGTCCAAGACTGATATTCAAAGGAAAATAATATTAAAGCACATCAAATATAAAATGACATAAAATAAAAAGTAAAATAAAGCAGAAGTTATACAGAAGAGTTTAAAACAATTACTAGTATAAGAGAAGCACTCGATAGTTTCCACCAGCCATAACTATTGTTAAAAATTTATCACCCTTATTAGAAGCAGCTGAAATGGAATGACATAGGAAAACAACTCCTACTCAGACCAGCAATTAAGATTTCTAATACTTGGTGTTATGAGTTCTGTCACCTATTTATTGTAGAAAGCAATCTAGCAATACGTACATGTGACACAGATTCAATAGATTCTATATTGGAACATAAAGTTTTCATAGGTGATATTGATGTATCTACCTTCCTCATGCTTCACCAGTTAGGGCAGAGTGAAGAATCTTGTGTGTGAACTGTGAGAAGTGTTATAAAAAATATAAGGAATTGAGCAGGGGAGGGTGGTTATTGAGCTGTAATGGATGTTCTATCAATTTGGTTGTATCAATTTCGAAATCTAGATCCCAGATCTTCTGTTGAAGTTTACAATGACTTTAACAGGGGTGAGGTAGCTGGTGATGGATAGAAGCAGATCAAGACCAATTTGTCTTCTTAGTGACTATTCAAGCTTTTTAGTAAGGTGGGGGTAGACCTAAGATGTTCCCCAAAGGATTTACTTCAACCAGTATCTGAGGAGGCAAAATGCCAAAGGACTTCTAAGGAGATATAGCCTAATTTCAGCCAGACAAGGGAGTTAGAGGTAAAATTTCAGGAATCTTAAAAAATTTAAATTGAGCATCTTCTCACCTCAAAGCATCTTTATTAATACATAAATAAGTGGCATATAGCATTGAGCTTAATCTTGAATTATTTGATAGCTCTGGTACATAGTTGTTAGTGACGTGCATATTTAATAATTGCAGAGGTGTTTAGGGAGCTTTTATAAGGAGGTCGATCTTTTGCTTGATTGATCCTATGACTAGGTGGTTGAAGATAGATGTCTAAGTACTTAAAGGCTATGACTTGCTCAATAGGTCTACCATTAATCTTCCAGCTAATGAGGAAATTGAAATGCTTTCTGAAGAATATTAAGACTCTTAATATTAAGAATATTAAGTTATTTATTTCATGGCATTCACTATAGCAATAAGAAGGTAATGCTTCAAGACATCTGTACAAGTCCACCTGGGGAAAGAATAGTGGCACCATTGGTATAGAGAAGAATAGGAATCAAAATGGGCAAAAGATGGAGAGTGAAATTCTGATTTAATAAAGACTTCAACCACATACCAATATATAAGGGTAGAATGCAATCTTGCTTTATATCCTTTAGGACAGGAAAGGTTTCAGCTTGATCCCATTTTACCTACCTCGGAAGGATGGAAGGCTAAGTCAACATTGAGCCTGGTGAGATTTGAACTCGCAGTAATTGCAGGCAGCTGGCAGTTAAGTACTACTTAAGTGTTACTTAACAGCGCTTTAGTCCGCTGCTCCACCAAGGCTCCTTTTGTTATCTGTTTCTTTCCCCTGTAGTGTCATCAGACAGTTTCAGTGTGTCTCCTCTGTCTAATATGCACTTCAGAATCATATGTAAGGCTAGCATATTATTTATCCTGCATGTTTCCTGAATAGTTTATTAATTTCTATGTACATGCTATGTGATCAGCACTGTTTTTATTTCTTACATAAACAGAGTTAGATGCAATCCTTTTTTTTTCCAGACTATTTCATGACTAAAGCTATTCAGTTACACATAATATTCCTGGGCTTGGCTAATAATGTCTCCACAGTATTGGATAAGCTTCCTAACCTCAAGTAATTACATTTTTGTTCAAGATAAGAAGATTTACATAACTGAGACCTAGTGTTGGCTTGCTAACTTATATTTTAAGAAAGAAATTCCATTAAATTGAATAACATTTTTTACATATTCAGTATTAATAATATATAGCCTTCTCTATGACAAGATGATCCTTTATTGTTGGCTAATCATACAGAATATTAGGATTTAGGAAGGCTCTATATTAATTACATAGCTAGTGTGCAGTGTCTATCTAATAATGGATGATCTTGAAAAACTAAGCAGAATTGCAGCTGGTCAGTACCTGGGTAAGAGTCGTGGACTAGGTTGGAAGTTTAGGGCTATACTATGTTTACTGCTTGATTTGGAAGATGCACTTGAAAACATTCTGAAGAATTAAGGCAGCTGAGTCTGTTTCCAGGAAAGGATATCCTTTCCTGAAAAAAGATGTAGTTGGTTCAATGAGTCATAGACAAAAGCTGCATTTCCAAACTTACCAAGCAAACTTCTCCATCTTTTCAAAATTCAGTGTCAGCTGTATATAACAATGAATTGATACAGAAAATGAAGCTGCATAACCAAGATATACTTGAACATCATCCTTAAAAATGGAGGGTTATTAAAATATTCTGCCCTTCGAGAATATTGATATAATTCCTAAGATAAATATTTGTGATACCCTTTCTGGATAGGGAGGCTTTCCATTCAGTCACTCATATTGTGGTCATCTCCAGTCTGTACTACTACAACATCCTCTTCAAAAAGCTACCCTTGAAAAGAATCCAGAAGCTTTACCCGGTGCAGAATTCAGCTGCATGAGCAATTGTGAGTGCCCAAATAAGGGCACATGTAATACCTTTTCTTCCTGAACTGCATTAGTACCAGTTTGTGTTCTGTCCCCCTTCCCCACACAGGCAAACACACAACCAGGCATGCCTGCCAAGATTTTATTAAGCAATCAGACTAGAAACCCTTGCAGATAAGAGTTTTGGCAGTAAACTGCAAAATGCCTGCCAAGTCAGTTTTCACTCATAGTCAGCAAAAGAGAGAGTTTCTCCTCAGTCCGGTTCAGTAGCAAAAAGTAATCCACAAAGCCAGAGTTAGCCAAGGTCCAATCCAAATATGCACAAGCCAGATTTCAGGTAACGCGATGTGACTCTCAGGTTTTTAACTTTGACCGTCACAAAGCCTGAAGAGCAATCACACCCATTTTTATTCCTTGTGGGGTGTGGCTCAGTGACTCAGCTCAATCTCTGGCCCTCCCATGCCTCTTTCGTTGCTGCGCACACTTCTCCCTCTGACGCTGCTTGGGATCAAGCCAGGATTCATCATCCTTGCTCCCTATCTGTTGTTGTTCCGATATGCTTTCCTCCTGGCATATCCCAGGCTGTTCCTCTTGGCCTTCGGATGGAACCTGAGGCATTGCCAGAGAGGAGGGTCCTGAAGAGGGAGGCCTTATCAGTTCCTCCCCATCACCTTCTGAGTCCTCTTCCTCTGTTAGGACAGGCTCCGGAGTCAGGGTCACAACAGTTTGCTTCTGGATCCAGTTCAAGGTATTGGCTATGACCTATAAAGCCCTACAAAATATCTATGGAGCATCTTAGTCTCAATACATCAGCCTATCCCACCAGGTCAGCCAGGGAAAGTATGATGCAGACCAGTAGTGGGTTCCACTTAACTTTGCTACCCGTTCGGAACTGTGAACGCGTGCATGCGTGCATAAGCTTTGCTCATGTGCGGTGCTTCTGCAGATTCTCAGAACCTTCTGCGCATGCGCACAGCATCCATGATGACGTCCAGGTGGGAGGACGGAACATCCCACCACTGCCACTATCGGTTCACCAGAACTGGGGCGAACCGGTAGAAACCCACTGTGGCAGACTCTGTCAGTTAAAGAATTATGACTGACGAGGTCCAGGAAGATAGTCTTCTCTGCTGTTTCCCTTGACCTGTGGAAAAATTCACCCCCCCACCCCCCCCACCCCCGAGGTGAGACAGGCTGCACTCTCCTGGCCTTCCAGAAAGCAGTCAAAATATTGCTCAGTAACCTTGCATGGGAAGCTCAGAGGAGCACATAGCTGTGGGAATGGCTGGTGCTCTAAGAGCCCTTCCTTTACCTTTTAAATTATTTTTTTTAGCTTTCTGTGATATATTTTGCTTTTTTTAAAAAAAGCTCTACATTTAGTGCTGTTTGTATTATTCTTCTTGGGGAAAAATGCTCAAATCTTTGGGATATTGTGTATTGTGTTATGACTTTATTAAGCCGAGACAGTATTAGTTAAGCACAAAATGAAATTATGTTCCTTCTTTTAAAGAAGTTTTATTTTAATGAAGTTTTCTATTTATTTGGTCAATAGTCAAAAAATGAATGGTGCTAATAACTTTTTATATCAGATCCAATCCTCATGTGACCACTTTCATGCCTAGGATTCCTTCCTCTACCCAGCAAGAAAAAACAATTAAGTGAGTATTTTGAAGTCTAGAATACTTTTTCTTTTAAACCAATCCCATTTATGTAGCCTATTATGTCAGCTTTGTCTAAAGAATACATTTAAAGAGAAAAATAATTCTTGCTGCTGTTACACATTGCCAGTAGCTGAATGGAGAAAGACTTGAAACTATTAGAATTTATATCAAGGGAGATTATAATTAGAGGAGAAGGAATGGCGTATGATGGCCTAAATGAGATTTTTCAGCTCAACGGTCTGAACTTATTTCTAGCAAAAAAATAGTATACTGTCACTTTATTAATACAGCTCTAACTACTTTCAAAACTGCTGATGACATGTTCCTTTTTCTAACAGGAAACAAATGTACTGAATAAATTGTTGATAACTGCCGTACAGATAGAAAAGGTCATGTAATTGAAACACTCACACTACTCTTTTTAATGTAATTCACCGCAGTAAACAAGTATGGAAAGCTAATTGGGACTATAAAGAAGAACAATCTTATGAGAAAACTAGTTCAGTAAATGTGATGGACTTTCAAACTGACAAAGCATCTAGCTTTCCAATGACAACGTATCAAAGCAATGAAAAGTTCAAAGGGCAGCTGAGATTAAGGTGAGATATAAAACTGCAAGGAAAATGGAACAACTAACTCTACTAATTGATCATGTACAGTCAAATTGGTGTTGACTCTAGGCAGCCACATAGATGTTGTCCATGAAGATCAGTCCATAACCTAGTCCTTCAGGTCTTAAAAGAGTGCAGCCTTCATCACTGTAATTGAACAACCCACTTTGCTGGTGGATATTCTCTTCTCTTTCTATCTATCCACTTTTCCCTGCATTATAGACTTCTCCAGAGAGCTGTGTCTTTGCATAATGTGTCCAGAATATGATGATTTGACCCTGGTCATTTGTGTCCAATGATAAATGTTCATTTGTTCAGTGACTGATTTGTTTGCTTTCTTGGTTGTGCATGGTACTCTCAAGTGTCTTTTCCAACATTAAGATTGGGATGTTAATACTTGTTTTATCCTCCTCTTTCAAAATCCAGAGATTACTGATAATATGTTAAGTGTAAAATCAAACTGGAAATAACAATAGTCCTGGTGTATCAGCCAAGATTCATCATTTTGTCTCTCAAAGTGGTCTGCTGAATACCTCTATATATCAGCCATCTAAGGTAAACCAAACTTGGAACCAAGGACACATAAACTAATACTATTTTATAGTAAGGTTATACATACAGAGTCCTAAAATCTGAATGTGTTTTCCTTTATCTTCATGAAAATTACAGACAATCATGTTTAAGATGCTTTCTAAATTACATTTTTGCCCCAGACTCAGATAACTTGGTTGATCATTGTCTTGGTTTTGGCTCTACTTCCTATTCTTCAAGATTATTCCTTCTATCCATTATACTGTTTGTAAACAGGAAATAGAAGCATATTCTAACCACAACATTGTTTCCTGCATTCTGTGATACATTGCCACCAGCTAGAAAGTAACATTGTGTTATTTATATCAGTAGGTCTTTATAGACAATATTTTTCAACAAATATATCTAATCCAAAGACATCCACATTAAATACCATTACTACATATTATGATAATGAATTTCATGATGCAATGTAGAATGAATTATTATTGTTTGGATGAACCCTGGTCAGAGAAGGTGAATATTTTTCCTGGCCAATTTTTCATGCCATGAGTGATTGTATACACCTTGTTCCTCTCTGTCCTAAGTCTCTTTAAAAACTAAAGCATTCCAAATGCCCTAGAATTTTTCTTTCAAGATTGTCTGAATTTCCTGATGCTTTTGATCAATCTCTTCTCTCATTTTTTGCTCTATAATATCCCTTTTCAAACAAGATTTGAAGGTCCATAGAGAATGTACACAGTGCCAAATATGTGATCATATCACAGATTTCCATAAGACTATTACAAAGTTGGCATTTCTATTTTGAATTAGTTTTGTAATGATCCTTGATATGGAATTGACTACTTCATAGTTGCTCTCACTGAGTTGACATCTTCATTGAGCTACCTGCTATAAGAAAGTTAAATATGACTAGCTTGTATTCCATTATTGCATTCCATATTGCATTCAATTTTGGTCGCCACGATGTAAAAAAGATGTTGAGACTCTAGAAAGAGTGCAGAGAAGAGCAACAAAGATGATTAGGGGACTGGAGGCTAAAACATATGAAGAACGGTTGCAGGGACTGGGTATGTCTTGTTTGATGAAGAGAAGGACTAGAGGAGACATGATAGCAGTGTTCCAATATCTCATGGGTTGCCACAAAGAAGGAGTCAAACTATTCTCCAAAGCACCTGAGGGCAGGATAAGAAGCAATGGGTGAAAACTAATCAAGGTGAGAAGCAATTTAGAACTAAGAGAAATTTCCTGACAGTTAGAACAATTAATAAGTGGAACAATTTGCCTGCAAAAGTTGTGAATGCCCCAACACTGGAAATTTTTAAGAATATGTTGGATAACCATTTGTCTGAAGAGGTGTAGGGTTTCCTGCCTGGACAATGGATTGGACTAGAAGACCTCCAAGGTCCCTTCCAACTCTGTTATTCTATTCTATTCTATTCTATTCTATTCTATTCTATTCTATTCTATTCTATTCTATTCTATTCTATTAATATATGTGTGGAATTTTTTAAATCAGATGTGAGTCACTTTATACATAGTTAATTTGCACAACATTTGTCATCTAGTTGACTAGTAATCCAGATTAAATAGATTCTTCTGGAGGTCTTCAGTCTCCTTTGTTTTATTATCCTGAATATTTAGGTATTATTAGCAAATTTGGCCAACTCACTGCTTCAAGATGACTAAACTGTACTCTGAATTAAACTCTTCTTTCTTTATTCCCTTCTCATCCTTATTAGAAAATTGTCCATTATTTCTACTTCTATTTTCTATTACTTAGCTAGTTAGCAAGTCAAAAGCTTGGGTGAGGAACTTTGTCAAGGCTTCAGTTTGCATTTATAGCAAGATACTATCCTTCATAGTGATGCTATATAGGAATTTACATCTGCACTCAAAAACTTCTAAATTTGGATAGAAATACTCATAGCTGTAAACCATGTTTATTTTCAAATATTTTACTATGTGTCTTTTTTATGATATGAAACTTTTATATTGTTGTCACCTTTTCATCCCTATTTGAAGTATCTGTAGATCCATTTTTAACATTTCTAACTCATTTCTCAACTCAACCATAATATTTTCTAAAATATCAACCCTTCCAAACTGGATGCTATTTACCAATGTTCAACTTTCCCCAGAGACTATTCTTGAGGCAGCTCTATCATATTTTTGATGTAATGCACCAGCAGCCTAGTTCCATTATTTTTGAAGTAGACTCTATCTTGTATAGGTTCACCTTGTCTAAAATCATGTCCCAAACAAAGTCTAAAACTCTATGCTTGACACCACTATTCCCTTCATATTCTGAGATCACTGAGCAAACCCTGTCTAACTGCCCAGCATTTGGAACAAATATAATTTCTGAAAATGCTACCTTGTCAATTCTGGACTTCAGTTTAATGCCAAACAACATACATCTGATTTTAGAACTGGCCAATTACATTTTCTAATGTCATTGGTGGTAACTTTCACAGTATGACTGTTGCTTAGATGGAATGTGACATTCTCAATTTCACACCAGGCAATCAAATCACAATGTGATTTACATGCTAATAAGAAACCATCTGTCTGTGTTCTAATGTATGTCTAATACACCCACATTCATAATCCACCAGGCTCCCAGAGCAGTATCCTCAGTGTAAGAAGATATAGTATATCAATCAAGAACCAGAATTTTCCTACAAGAAATGTTCCCTTATCCTTGAAATAATGTTCTGCCTCCTCCAAGTCCCTTGTTTCCCTGACAGCAGGGGAACTATCACTCAAGGATAGGAATGAAGCTATCACAGCCTGAAAGGTGTTGTGTACATACCTCTCTAGATAAATAAGCATTTTTCAATTCAGCCACCTTGGTTTCAAGGAAATGGATTTGTCCCCTAAGAGACAGAAGCTCATTTTATTGACCACAAGCACATAACTTATTTATAACTGTCAGATAGTGGCATCTTTGACATTCTATATAACAGATTGAAAACCTCCTTCTTTCTGCTGTTTTCCTTTACCTTAATACTAATTATTGCTGATAACTTGGCTTTGTTTGTTAGGGACTATTTAATCTAAAAGGTAGTCTTAATGTTGTAATTTTATAGTTTACAACCCTGGCTTCCTCACGATGTTTCTAGACTCACTTTGAAGCTGACTATACAACTACGCAGGCCAATTCTTAATAAATCCCAAATAATGACAAGATGATGCTATTAAAAGTCATTCTAGGATTGCCTTTAAAATATGTGCTATTCTCAGCAAGCTGACATCCCTTCAGTTACTGGGAACCCTGACAGCAAAGCATAGTACCTCCCAGGTACTATTTACATTATCTATGTAAAAATTCAAAAGGGAATTCCTAATACTTGTCTTTTATACCTTTGCATGATACGTTCATATGTTACATTCCTAACTTTTCTTACCCAGGTGCAAGACATGACTTTCAGTATTATCCAAAGCCATTGAATAAATAATTTATATTTAAAATAATAATAATAATAATAATAATAATAATAATAATAATAATAATAATAA
>WNWU01013802.1:16141414-16158931 GCA_012654045.1 Ptyas mucosa
AATAATAATAATAATAATAATAATAATAATAATAATAATAATAATAAAATAGAATAGAATAGAATAGAATTTTTTATTGGCCAAGTGTGATTGGACACACAAGGAATTTGTCTTGGTGCATATGCTCTCAGTGTACATAAAATAATAATAATAATAATAATAATAATAATATATGTATAATTAATAAGCAAATAAGAAAAGAAAAGAAAACTCTGAAAGCCACAACATGAGGATAAACATTTAGATTAAATAATTCCTGAAACCCAAAGCCAAATTATGAGCAATACCTACTATGAATTTAAAATAAAATAAAATGATATAATAAAATAGACGAGAAAGAAGAGATTGCCAAACCAGTGGTACAACAAACCAGATGAGGGGAAACAAGCATCAATCAATGGATTATATTCCTATAGCAAAATAGAGCTAGATACCCCCAAATACTAAGTCTCTGGAGTTGGAAGTTAGTGCTTTTTTCCCTTATAGACTCTCTCTTCTTATTCACCTCCTGTTTGCTCTAATCAGATGCTGCTACCAACTGCCTCTCATCTTTATGAGGACTGCTGGCTGGACCCTATAAATATTGAGCTCAAGAAATGCAATAAAGGTATACAGGTATTAAAATAGATATGCATCATGAAGAGAGAGTATTGCTGCATAAGAAAAATTTCCAACATATATAGAAAAGATTATTTTTACAATGGATGGCTAAAGATGTAAAGAAGATAATGTCTATTGTCATCACTAAATATATCAGTCTATCTCAGCAAACATATTCCATATATGCTGTGAATTTCAGAATTCCTAGCCAGGAAATTTAGCCTCCATTTAAGTTTTTGAAGAAGTTCAGAAATAGCTTGAGTCTTATGTAATCCTGCAATATCAATTCTCTTAAACATTTTAGTATTTTTTAAAAAAATAAAATTTGGGCAAAATTGATATTTTCTCTTGTCATGCTGCAGCTCATTGTCCCCATTGGGGACATGGATCTACTGACAGTGATTTTCAATAGCATTTCTTTCCAAATCAGAATTTTGCAACACGACTAAAGCAAGCAAGTTTGCCACTATGCTACTTGTGATATCACAATTCATAAGAATTCTGGCAATGCTTTAAGACATTATTACATATTTATTAGGATGGATTTAATTAATGCACATGGGAAAGAAATATCAAGTAAAGAAAGTTTTGTATTATATTGAACTATTATTAGCTTGAATTTAATATAAATGTAAAATAGTAATTTAAAACTGAATTAATATGTGGGCAAGTTGTCCAAAGATTAGTTGTATAGTAACTTGATTTATTTGTCATGGGATATTAAATAATCCCAGCAAACACTCCATGTGAAAATCTAAAAATAAAAATCCTGGTAATGTCAATCCGGAGATTCAGGCAGTTCAAATGAGTATAACTCTCTACAAGAATCTGGCCAAGTGACCATTAAGGGAAATGCATGGGAGTTAAGAATAGAAAGAAATTCAAGGTGAGCTGGCCTTAGATCTCTTACAGGTGCAAAGGGACTCATGACTTATGACATATTTGATCCCTCCCTCAAGTTCAATCTGGTCATCTCCTACAGGTACTAAATATGAGTTTTAAAAATCTATGCAGTAATATCTTCTCTACTATTCTAGATATATGGCAAACTACCAATTACCTAAAAAACATCTTATCAGAAATAAAAATAAAAAGCCATAACCTATTAACCCAGGTTAAAGTAACAAAGACCCAACTGTTGAGCATCAACCGCCCTCGACACTTTACTGAACGGGAGGGGCACTCAAGCACAAAGCCAGTTGGCGAAATATAGGGATGCCATGATAATGGACACGGATGTTCGTGATGGTGGCAGGAATGGAGCGATAGATATGGCGATGGTGGTGGTGGGATTGGTGGGGTTCGGTACAGCTAACTGTGGGCTGCTGGGGGTTAGGAATCCAGTCCCAGATAGGAGGATGGCCCGGCCGGATGCTGTAGACATGGCCCAATGATGTCATATGCCAGCAACCCAAGTAATGCTCCGGCAGCAGATTTAAAGGGGAAAAAAGCCAAATCGCACAGCAGCTGAAGGCGATTGAAGGTGATTGAAAGGATGCCAGCAGGAAGACCTATAAAGAGGAGTTGAGTAGCAGCCGCTTTCAGCTCCAACTTTAATCCTGTATTGAGGTCCGGCATTTGCTGATGAGTTGTTGAGTAGCTGTTATTAAACCGGGTTAGATCATGATTTGAGTTGTGTGTTAAACTCGTCCAGCACAGGCAGTCAAGAAAAGCCGAGATCAACATTATAAACCATTTGAATATAAATTTTTTTCTAGGTACTACTATACATTGTCATTTAACATAAAAAGTAAAAGAGTTCATCTGGGTTTTACTCCAGTACTCATAGTCAATTTTAAGGGGCAGTGCTCTGTTTCTGAGCTAGCACTGTCCAAAGATATTTCTGCAGTCATGTGGTCAACATAGTATCACACCAAATGGCAATGTGTACAGTAAAACATGGAATACCTATCTATTTATCTATGTGCATTTACATACTTACAAACTGCTAGGTTGGCAGGAGCTGAGGCAAGTGATGAGATTCATTTAATCATTCAATGCAGTGGTGGAATTCAATTTTTTTTTACTACCGGTTCTGTGGGCGTGGCTTGGTGGTATGCGTGGTGTGGTGTGGCTTGCTGGGCATGGCAGGGGAAGGATACTGCAAAATTTCCATTCCCACCCCACTCCAGGGAAAGGATACTGCAAAATCCCCATTCCCTCCTCACTACTGGGGGGAAGATATTGCAAAATCTCCATTCTCACCCCAATCTGGAGCCAGCCAGAGGTGGTATTTGCCGGTTCTCCGAACTATTCAAAATTTCCGTTACCGGTTCTCCAGAACCTGCTGAATAGCACCCTTCATTCAATATATTTGCATTAAATACATTTTAATTCAAATGTTTTATCTGAAACACATTTAAGCATTTAAATGTAAAGCTTGTGTAAAATGTATTATTGCAGGCATACCAGATATGGATCCTCTGAGTTATGTTGAAGGCAATTGATGGCTATGTTTGCCACCTAAGTAAATCTGTGTATATAACTAAATCTTTCACTGGGATGACCAGTGAAAAGAAATGACAGCGCACATATGTGACAGTGGATTGATCAAGAATGATTTCTAAGTAATTAATTAACCTTGAAATTGGCTGCTTCATTTTAACAAAATCAGAGCAGCATACAAATATATTTATATGCATTTATCATTTATACGATTCTCTTACCTTTATCTGGAATCTATCACTATCATTGTTAATGTACATAACAAAGAAAACAGGAGCCAGTTACATATTCACTCAATTCAAGCATGGAAACTATGATAATGGCTTCCTTTAAAAATTTAAAGGAGCATGTTAAGAACAACAGGTAGGAGAGCTATTTGCCTATTCATAATGTTATAAGCTGCTGCTTTAATTTCACTTTTCCAAATAGGTGCTGCAATGGTTGTGATGATTCCCATATTAGGAATTACTTAGTGGCGATAAAAGCAGCTAAATGTAACTATTTTGCTGCTCTTATTGCGTCATCAGATAATCGCCCGGCCGCCCTCTTCAGGGTGGCGTCACTTTAGGGTGACCCGCTCCCTACTTCACCAGAAAGTGCGGGAGGACCCCTTGGAGGGTAGAGCCGAGGATTTTGTTCAGTATCTACATGATAAAATCACTCAGATTCGGGAAGATCTGGACTCCGACTGGGTAGTCTCGGGGGGAGGGACAGGGGCAGGTCTTGTGAATGTTATCTGGACTGAGTTTGATCCTGTGACCCCTGAGGACGTGGACAGGATTCTGGGCAGGCTGAACGCGACCACTTGTTTATTGGACCCATGCCCCTCCTGGCTTCCCGGGAGGTGACACGTGGCTGGCTCCAGGGGATTATAAATGCTTTGTTGGGTGAGGGTGACTTTTCCGCCGCCTTGAAAGAGGCGGTGGTGAGGCCTCTCCTCAAGAAGCCTTCTCTGGACCCAGCAATGTTGGTAAATTATCGTCCGGTCTCCAACCTTCGCTTTCTGGCGAAGGTTGTTGAGAATGTGGTTGCGCAACAGCTTCCCCAGCACCTGGATGAAACGACATATCTGGATCCATTCCAGTCGGGTTTCAGACCCAGGTACAGCATGGAAATGACATTGGTCGCGTTGGTTGATGATCTCTGGAGGGCTCGGGACAGGGGGTGCTCCTCTGTCCTGGTCCTGTTAGATCTCTCAGCGGCTTTTGATACCATCGACCATGGTATCATGCTGCACCGGTTGGAAGAGTTAGGGGTGGGAGGCACTGTGCTGCAGTGGTTCTCCTCCTTTCTCTTCGACCGGTCACAATAGATGTTGACAGGGGGGCAGAGGTCAACTCTGAGGCCCCTCATATGCGGGGTGCCACAAGGGTCAGTCCTCTCGCCCCTCCTGTTCAACATTTATGTGAAGCCACTGGGTGAGATTATCTGTGGTTTTGGGGTGAGATATCATCAGTATGCTGACGACACCCAGCTGTACATCTCCACCCCAGACCACCCCAACGATGCCCTTGAAGTGATGTCCCGGTGCCTGGAGGCCGTGCGGATCTGGATGGGGAGGAACAGGCTCAGACTCAATCCATCCAAGACCGAGTGGCTGTGGTTTCCGACGTCCCGATATAGTCAGCTGGTGCCATTGCTGACTATCGGGGGTGAATCATTGGCGCCCGCAGAGAGGGCGCGCAACTTGGGCATCCTCCTGGATTCACAGCTGTCTTTAGAAGAGCATTTGATGGCGGTGACGGGAGGATTTTTCATCAGGTTCGCCTGATTCACCAGTTGCGTCCCTTTCTGGATTGGGACTCTTTACACACAGTCACTCACGCCCTTGTCACCTCTTGCCTGGACTATTGTAATGCTCTCTACATGGGGCTCCCCTTGAGGAGCACCTGGAGGCTCCAACTGGCACAGAATGCGGACACGCGGGTGGTGATGGGAGCGACGTGGCACTCCCATGTTACTCCTCTCCTGCGCGAGCTGCACTGGCTCTGGTAGTCTTCCGGGTGCGCTTCAAGGTGTTGGTTACCACCTTTAAAGCGCTCCATGGCTTAGGACCCGGGTACTTACGGGACCGCCTATTACCACCAATAGCCTCCCACCGACTGGTACGCTCCCATAGAGAGGGGCTCCTCCAGGTGCCGTCAGCCAAACAATGTCAGCTGGCAGCCCCCAGGGGGAGAGCCTTCTCTGTGGGGGTAACCACTATCTGGAACGAGCTCCCCCCGGAGTTACGGAGGATCCCGGATCTTCGTGCCTTCCACCGGGAGCTGAAAACTTTCCTGTTCCACCAGGTGGGCCTGGCCTAATTCTTCCCTTTTTCCCTTCTTTTGTAAAAATAATTTAAAAATTTTAAATTGTAAATATTTTAATATTTGGGGTCTTAATATTTTATAATTGGGATTTTAAATAATTGGGGCCATTGTTTAATTTGGTTTTATTTGGCTTTTAAATTTTGTATGTATGTTTTTTACTTTTGGCTGTTCACCGCCCTGAGTCCCTTTGGGGAGAAGGGCGATATATAAATTCAATCAATCAATCAATCAATCAATCAATCAATCAATCAATGATATCTGATTTTGTCCGGTTCACTCATTCATTCAAACAGACTCTCCATCTGAAGTCTCACTGTTATTCTGAATTTCAAATCGAATATTTTCTAATTAGCATAGCCAGCTAAAGTATTTAATTAACTTCCAAATACTAAATTGAATTAATTATTTTAAAGATTAAGAATGCTATCTGGCTATGACAGATAACTATTCAGCAAACAGTTAATCTTAAATTGTAAGATGAGTGGGATAAGTGAATGTTTTCTTGAATGTGCACTTGAAAATTCATGGTCTGAAGTTATTGGGCAAGAGCAACAAAATGAAAAGCTTGGTAATGAGCCTGCATTAGAAGCAATGAAGTGAGTCTTAGTAACATAAAGGCCCAGATACGGGACCTTAGGCACAATGCATGTATGTTATGAACTTTATCTTTTCTTTGATAGTAAATAAATTATTTTCAAGTGAATATTCCCAAAATAAATATTGTGGGGGATATTCAGTATGTTGCATTCAGTTCAGTGTGGTCTTGAAATGAAACACAACATTGGGGATGCAATCAAATAATAAAATGACCAGTTATCCTCATTTGGTTAAATAACAGAGATAACATGTCTGGATACTCAGACCTCTGTGCAAAGTGGTGTCCAACCCATCCCGACCCCATGGACAATGTTCCTCCAGGTCTTCCTGTCCTCTAACATCTCCCAGAGTCCTTTTAAACTCACACCGATTGCTTCAGTGATGCTATTCAGCCACCTCATTCTCTGTCATCCCCCTCTTCTTTTACCCTCAATCGTTCCCAGCATTAGGCTCTTCTCCAGTGAGTCCTTCCTTCTCATTAGGTGGCCAAAGAATTTGAGTTTCATCTTCAGGATCTGGCCTTCTAAAGAGCAGTCAGGGTTAATCTTCTCTAGGATTGACCGGTTTGATCGCCTTGCAGTCCAAGGGACTTGCAGGAGTCTTCTCCAGCACCACAGTTCAAAGGTCTCAATTCTTTGGCACTCAGCCTTCCAGACCTCTGTACTATATCCTAAACAGCCTGATTCAATTTGAATTTGTGATTCAAAAGCAAATCTGATTCATTTTAGCTATTCTGAGATTCAGTTGGAAAACAATTGACCATAGTCTATAATAGGGAAGCATCAATGAATCTACAGGTGCTTAATTTTTAGAGAGAATGGGATAAAAATAGGAAAGATAGTTGATGTTTTAGGATACATCAGTCCAGAACTTTTATGACAATTAAAAAAAAGCTGCACCTGTTTTAATAGTTAAGGAAAGTCCCAGTCTCCAAAAAGACCACCAAAGAGCTTATGTTGTGCTGATCCAGTTCAGAAAGTCCCTAAACACCACCTAGTTTAATTTTCAAAACTTCTAAGAATTTTTATAAGGGCAAGCTTTAATGTTTCCATTTCTTGTTCTTGAGTGATAAACTAAACATAACGTTGACTTGACTAAATCTGAATGAGGGATTCTTCTATTTTTGATCACCGGGTATCTTGCAGTTCTGGGGGAGTAGGAGAGCTGGTTAGAAGCTTACCTTGCCTGGAGTGGCTCCTTCATCGCTGTCTTTGGTGAACAGCCAAGTTTAGCAGGATATATTCAATAACATTGACCTCTTCTGAATAGGACTCAAAATTATGATCACTGACTACTTGTCCTTATTAAGTGGTACAGTTTACTATCTTTGGTCACTGAAGTGCAGATGGAGAGGGACAGAAGGGTTGGAATAGATAGTTGGCAGGTCTGGACCTTAATTAATATCATTAATTAAAATATCATTTTTATGCAATATGTAGAATATTGGTAACTAGTGTTGGTAGAAGCAGCACAGATGTGTATAATGCCTTTTAGCTTTTCTCCTTCACATCTGTGCAGCTTCTACCAAAACTAGAAACAATTCTACTAAGTAGTACCCAAGTTCTAGTGTGGGTTTTTATGTATTGTCCTTTGAATTAGTGTTGACTCTTTTTTTCTTCTAAACTAGATTGATTTGATTGGATTAAAAAGGGTATAATGAATCCTGATAAAGTCTGCAATTTAATAAATAATGGGTCGAATCTTCCACCTGTAAGTTATTACAAATGCATATTGAGTGTGAAGTTGGTAATCCTTTATATCTTCTATCCAAATAGACTGTTGGCTTTGTTTGAAAACAACATTCTGTAAATCCTTGTCTCAGGGAATAGAAAGTAAGAGGCAGTAAATAGTATGACATTCCTTGTCCTTCTTTAAAAAATTGATACCACTTAGATAACTTAAGCTTACATACCTGCTCTCTATCTTGTCTAAAATCTTCCAAAAACAAATAGTCACTCCGTAGTGTATGATAATTTATATCACTCAGAAGTTCCTGACCTAGTGAGAATTGTGAGACTAGTTTTAGAGACAGATTCATTCATCCATTACTGTTAAATTGTTTGTAAAAGCATTGTTTTATCAAATAAGTATCAAACATGAGGACTAGTTTCCTATAAGATTATTGCTTTCTTTACCCTTATTGATGGAAAGACCACTTTCAATTTCAACATTGCTGTTCGTATACATGAGGGTAAGGCTAAAATTGATTTTATGAATTTATTCTGGACCATTTCTAATTCTTCTCGTTTACTGAAACTCCAAATTGGAAGTCTTGTAATGGGTCATTGTGGGCTTGCATTAAAATGGAAGATAGCAAAATATGTCCTTAATGTGCTCTGATCTTTTAGGCTTTCTTGAAGTAACTCCTTAGAAACAATAAGTTTTCACTAATTGATTTAGAAGTACTAAAGTAAATGCTGTGTTAGCTTTCCACTGTAGAAGTGTTTTATTCCTATACTGTAGTATTGCATTTCCTGAAAGTACCAAGAAGACTACAGTGATGTCTCAGAGGAGCCAGCAAGGATTAGTAAACAGATCATTTCAACAAAAGATTAAGTATTATGTGTTAAGTGCTGGCTCTGCAATCTATTTTGCTGTCCTAACTAGTACAACAAAGAGTTCTATATCCAGAGATGGGCAATTTTGTTCCAAAAATCCTGTTCACTATAAGAACTAAATCTGGTGGTGCCAAAGAAGGCATTCTATTCAGCGATTCCAAAACAATATATTTTGCAGCTTACAATATAGTATTTACTGAAGCAATAAATGCTACTGCAACTACACTGTTGCCACTTGCAACAGTAGCTTTGTGTATCTATAATCTTGGTTTGTTCTTCATCTGCCATTGAAACCAAGTACTATGATCCATGGGTTCATCAAAACAGCTTTTTAAAAATGTTCATTGGTGTCTACATATTAATAATGTATAATCATTTTCTTTTTAAAGAGCTGAAGTATCCTCACCCAATAATTCTCACCAGCTTGATGAAAAACCACTTAGGAATGCTACTGGAGTACAATTTTGGGGCCAACCATGCTTCTCCTTAATTGTTACACAATTTACTAAGCTATGGGGTACTTTAATACATGCTTTGATAAAACTAAGAAATGTGTTTGTTTATACCATTCCCCCAGAAGCACTAAGAAAGATCATGTTAATTTGACAAGTTTTTAATAAATCCATGCTAACTTATGGTAATCACTGCCTTCTTCAATATTTTGGAAGGCAAAGCACATCATTTTAGAATATTTAAAATATGCTATCAAACTTCTTTGGGGACATGTGTCAGCCACATTGAATCTTAAACACAATAGAAGTGTCTTTAAGTATTGTATTCCAAAAAAATCAAATAATGGAAATATTTTTATCTTAATTGGTTAGCATGGCTGTTCGAAATACATGCATGCAAGAAGAAATAGAGTAGTCCATTTCAGAAAGATCAGGTGTCTTCAGTGAAACTTTTCATTTTACATTTTTCCAAAGCTAATTTTTATTTAATTGTTCATGTCTCCAGGTTTGACAGATATTCATGAGCAATATCTTCTCTCCTAAATGATAATTTAAGAAATCTTCTTTCACACATTTATCAATGTATACTTCCTGAGATTAGGTTTTCATAAAGATAAATTATTCACCCAATGTCTGGAATATTGTAACAGTATCTTCTTTAACAAATTTGTCACCTTCCAGATATCTGCCTATCTAAAATTCAAACAAGATATTTAGAACTCTTAACAGAGTTAAGAGATTTATGATCCTTTTTAGCCCTGAGATCTACCAGGGCTGTATTACCTCATATGCATATCAGTATCAGACCTGATATCAAATTAGCAGGCAGCTTCTTCCCGGAATCATTTGTATTTAATTACAATAAAATATATTTAATTAGCTTATAATCAAATGATTTTTCATAGATTTTTTTAAAGAAAATATTTCATTTGTAAAAATTAAATTGCATTGTATGGATCTCTATTAAAGACTCAGACAGAAAAAAATGTTTTGGAAGCAGCTCCATAACAAATCCAGGCATTACTTTATTCTTTGGATGAATAAAAATAGGTTTAACCAAGAGTTTGAATATGATATATAATGACCTTTTTCTGAATAAAGGGCAAGAAGTCAAGACATTAAATAATGGAGTTGTTTTTATGTGCAATTATTTTATTTTATTATTCTCAGCAAACTTGCCTGCTTTCACATAATAATTTTACAACTAAAAAGGTAGGGTCATACTAGAAAATATATTCTTATTTAAATTTCATCAGAATTATAATGGAAGGAAATAAAAATTTATTTACAGCCAGGTTTTGCCACAATAAATTTTGGCCAGAAAATTCTAGGATTCAAAGCCAATAAATTCACAAATGAGGTAAAAGCAAAATGGTTCACCAAATAAGGCCAGGAAAATAACTGGAACTTATTAAAGGAAAAAGAAACAGAGGGAAAAAAATGATCTTTCATCCCTTCATCTGCCAGCATCTCTTTTTTCTGCATGGGAAATGACAGAGAACAAACACCTATAAAGATAGTGAGGTACAGCAGTATCCTGTGTTTCAGTCTGTTCTATGACTCCATCTCTGAGAAAACTCTCCAAATTTTTATTAATATTATAGTTCATGATTTTAATGAGGCATTTTTGTTTATCAATCACCAAAACATGTTTCTGATGCCAGTTTTACACATGATTAAGTGAGATATCTCCTCATGTCATCTGTAAATAAGGTTCCAACAATAACTTAGAATAGAATAACAGAGTTGGAAGGGACCTTGGAGGTCTTCTACTCCAACCCCCTACTTAGGCAGGAAACCCTACACTTAGTCATTAACACTTTTTCTCTTTCTTTCAGGTGACTATCATGAGATGCCAGACATTAATTTCTGCTGGAAAAAACGATTAGATAGCAGCCACTGAGAAACAGGGAATGCACAGTTGCACAGGATAACTCCAAGGCCTACTCTTTTTTTTTTCACAAAAATATTGTCTTCTGCCACTCCATGCTTCCTCACCACTATAAATATCTCTTCCAACAGCACTGTAGGCCAATTCAGGGATAATCAGTAGTCCACAAATCAAAATTTAAGAAAGAAAAGTAAGTGTTGAAAAGAATTTGTGACCCATTTCCTATTTGTCTTTTCTTCTCTCCTAATTGGAATCACTACAGATCAAACTTTGTTCTATTTGCAAAGAAAACTCATAGAGTTATCTTATGACTACACTAATTCATTTCAGAAAGAGCCAGGAAGTTGCTATGAATGTGAATAGACGAGTATTTTACCATTTGAAAACCGAAACAGAACGTCTTCAACACAATCTTTGCAAATCTAATTTTTCAGTGGATTTTTTTAAAAAAGTTGAAAAGTCTGCATCAAAATCTGCCTTGCACAAAGTAGATTGATAAATGAAGTGGTCTTTTACAGACCTGCATATTTTCTATTCCTATATTTCTATAGATATTATATTTCTATAGATATTGTACTACCCTGGATGATCTGTGTATGCAAAGATATTTAGTCACCCATCTGTCTCATAAAAGAGTTCTCGGCATTTACAATTTAATCAGTATAACAAAACTTTAAAAACTGAATATTTTAAGATTTTTTTTTAAAAAAAATGTAAAATAACGTTATAAAAGTTGTCATAGAAGCATGGATTTCCAAACAGAATGAACACAATGTGTAATTGCCAGTAGTGAGTTTGCTCTCCTTCTATTAAGTCATGAATTTCACGCAGATGCTAAGCCATGGATTTATTTAACTTTACTGGGTCCATATGATGGCTCTAAGTCATAAATCATACAACCTCATTATAGATAAAGCTGTTACTGAACCCAATCACTGAGCCCGAAGCTGAAGAGTAATCTGTAAGAGACTTCAGTTTACAGGGATTTTCCATCTTTTACAGTCAGTTCCTGAAGTTGCATTAGTTACTCTCTACTCAGGTTTTGGTTTGGTTTTGGGTTGTTTTTTTTTTTGTTAAAGACAAATTTGCCTGTGAATCTTCTTGGTTTAGAACTGTCTTCTATCTATTTTGTTTTGCATTCTCTGCAACATAGTATAACATGCTGCTAGTAGATAACTATTTTAATTACTTCTTAATTTAAAACCAGGCATATAAATCCCTACAGCAATAGGATAACACAAATAATTTAAAGGCAATTAAATGAAACAAGCTTTGGAATGATACTGCATTTTTTCCCTCAAAAGTCTGTAATTAGACTTTGTTTAGTCTTCTATTTAATCAAAATTCACTTAATGTTCCTTGAGGAAATCTGATATTCCCTTCTAAACTTAGTGTTAAACAAGAGCTTAAGACACATGCCTGAAGAATACTTAGGAAGCGATTATTTTTATTTATAATTTGATTATAAGAGAAAAACATACAACTACTTAGAAAAATGCAGCTATACATAATAATGTCCAAAGATTAAGAACTTGGAGTTAAGATCTATACAAATGTTTAGCAGATGATGGATTCCTGCTCCATCTATGCAACTGGCCTCTGCCTAAATCAGAGGTCCCCAAACTTGGCAGCTATGCTGAATGGAGAATTCTGAGAGTTGAAGTCCACAAGTCTTAAAGCTGCCAAGTTTGGGGACCCCTGGCCTAAGCTGTAACTATAAAAATCATCATATAATATAAATGTGATCACACATTCATGTCTTTGGACTAAGTTATTGTTGGAACCTTATTTACAGATGACATGAGGAGATACCTCACTTAATCCCAGGGCATCATGATTTATAGTTCTCCAAACTATAAATCTGAATTTTCCCTTCCTGAGGTTACCATTACTATAGATTCATGGCCCATTGAAAAGGTTATGTAGATGGTCTCAATGTTGTGCAAGTAATCAAAGATGAGATTCTAGAAAGTGGTTTCAGGAGTGACCCTTTGGCCCATAGAAATCAACAAGATAGTATCAGTGTGATTATAAATTTCCATTTCCATTTATAGGCTCGTTTAAATTATGGACATGTTGAAATATATGTGAATTAACACATTTGCCTTAATTTTGTCTGTTTTGCAAAGCTCTGGATCTAAGCAAGTTCCTCAGTTTTCAAGTATTAGATGACATGGTGACACTTCAAGCATAATTTAAGTATTAAATTATGACTGACATGGATTTTGTTTCCACCACTAGAATTAGTTATTAGCAAACTTTAAAGATAAGTTACATTCTATTAAGTGTTAACTGTTAAGTTGGCATTTTATTGATTTTTAACTGTTAAGTTAGCATTTTCTTGATTTTTTGTATTAATAAAAGAATTCTACACTGAGATAAATAATTGCAGAAGAAGGATATAAAGAAGAAGTATTTTATCATCCATAAAGATGTAAGAAGATATTATCAGAATCTCTGGATGGCTAAAATTTTGAATTCAAAATGAATCCCTTAGAGTGCAGATTCAGCTCATTTATTCAATAATTTATTTTAATAATTTATCAGATTTATTATATACCAACTGAAGAAAATCCTTTTTGTTTATAATGAACTTATAGCCAATCTATATATTTTTTGTTTATGTACATGTATCTTTTTTGATTCATGGTGACCACCTAAACTAGTTCCTATAGTTTTCTTGGCAAAAATTTTTGGAAATGGTTTGCTATTTCCTCCTTCCTAGGACAGTGACTGCTCCAAGGTCACCAAACTATCTTTTTGCCTAAAGTGGAACTAGAACTCATAGCATTCCAGTTTCTAGACTGATGCCTTACCCATACATGAACAGGCTCTTAATCTGTAAGTAGAGGAATATGTATTTAATGAAAGCTTAGTCAGAAATTTATGGACTAAATCACAGGACTTATCTAATGGTCTTACCTTACAAATCTAATGTTAATTAATGATATTTAAACACTCTTCAACCACTGCTGTTTAAAAACAATATATCGAACTTACTATATATTACTTATTTTTCTTTTTCAATTATTTTTAATAGACTGCAATGATTACTGAGAATATGACTGAAGCACGAAGAATCCAATATTAACTAAATTACTTTTTTCAATTAATTATCCAGATATTTTAAACAAAGTGTGAATAGATATGCTTATTGCATAATTAATGTTATTAAACTGATTTGCTTACTTATTGATTTAATTAGCTACATTTACTTTCCACCCTTTACAAATTAATTTACTTAATTTAAGTAAGAAGTAATATAAGCTATAAATCATGAAAATATGAAATTGTGAAAATATCAACTTGGAAAGAAGTTGTTAATGTTTCTGCTGTCTATTCTCCCTTCTGATTTCATCTTTAGAGAAATACTTTTTTCATCTGTTAAACCTGAAAGCATAATAACTGGTTTTCCATGTGGGTTTTACTTTGCATATACCATTATTATTGGCCAGTGGGAAAGGCCAAAAATCTTTGTGGCCACAGATATAAAATCATTAGTGCAGTCCTGTTTCCCTTAATTATATAGCTTACTTTACTTACTTTACATAAAAATGCTAAGAAATATAAGTTATTCATTCTTCTCATAGCCTTAATGAATGTAAGAAGAGAACTCACATCTTATATATATTTGGACAGGGATAATCTGGTTGCAATTAATTTTCTTTCATTGACCTTGTGGAGGAAATCTCTGAAAAGAATTAGGTTCATGGAAGATGTTGGGTCTAGGACAATTTGTGGTTGCCAACTTGCTGCAACCATCTTGCCATGGCCAACTCGCCACAGTACAATTTGCCACAGGATAATTTACCATGGGACAAGAGTTACACTAATATCAAAGAAACCATGGAATATAATCATTAAAGAAAGGCTGCCAAAGGACGGACAAAATGAAATGTGAATAACAAAAATTAAAATATTTTTACAATTAATTTGCAAAATTAATTAATTTTACAACTAATTAAATTGAATTATTGAATTGTCCCGCAGTAAGTTGTCCCATGGCGAGATGGCCATGGTGAGTTATCCTGTGGCAAGTTGGCCATGGCGTGTTGGCCATGTTGAATTGACCATGTTGAATTGTCTATGGAGAGTTGTCCCATTCTACATTCAAATTAAGAAAGTGTACTTTTAACATGTTGATGAGACTTAAAGACAGATCCATACTTTTAACTTGGCACATTGTCACTATGGGCCACCCATCAGTTTGTCATCCTCCTCTTACTCCGAGACCATTATAAATTCACTCTGCATTCATGTTTTGCAGCTTCACTACAAAACTGCTGTTTTCTGACCTGAGTTAACACAAGCCCTTCGGAACGAATGGTCCCCAGCACTTCATTCCAATCTAGTGGCAGGCCCAGCTCTGATTGGCTTCAATCTGGAATACCTCTTCCCTTCCAAAACTGACTAACTGCTCTATTTAGTCATTTTGTCCTGGGCTGCTGGGCTTCTATGTTTGCTGTCTTTTCCAAAAATAATCCTGCATTTGATCCAGTGATCAAGTAAAATAATTAACATCCCCTCTAGAAACCCAGAGCCCCTTTTTCAGTCTACCTCTAGGTTCCATTCACTACCCACATCTGCACAATTTCTCTTTTCTTTCAAGGGGGATAATGATGATCATGATGATGACAATGAGCATGTTTTCACTTAGCAACATTGCTACTTTACTTCTATGAAATGGAACTGTCAGTTCTTTGTTAGTGCAACATTTTTATTGTCCTACAGAGAATCTTAAGAGTCAAAGAGGATAAGGATAAGGATAATTTTATTTCTATACCACCCCTCTCCCAAAGGACTCAGGGCGGTGTACAGCCAGGTAAAAACACAATACAAATATCACAATTTAAATTTAAAAAATATTTAAAAGTATTACATTTAAGGCCAAAATTAGCTAAAAAACCCAAAACATTTAAAAACTCCGAATTTAAAAACTCAGTTATGAAGTTAGCTCTGCCTGTCAGAAGAGCAGGGTCTTAAGAGCACAGCAGAAAACTCAGAGGTCAGAGATCTTGCCTATGTCTGGGGGCAGTTCATTCCAAAGGACAGGGGCTCCCACAGAGAATGCTCTCCCCCTGGGTGTCGCCAGGTGATATAATTTGGCCGACATGATTTGGCATCCTGAGGAGTCCCTCTCTGTGGGAGTGAACTGGTCAGTGTGAGGCTATCGGTGGCAGAAGGCAGTCTCGTAGGTACCCAGATCCTGAGCCATGGAGCGCTTTAAAGGTGGTAACCAACACCTTGAATCGCACTCGGAAGACCACTGGGAGCCAGTGCAGCTTGCGCAGGAGAGATGTTACATGGGCACAATGAGTTGCACCCATAATTACCTGCACGGCCGCATTCTGGACCAGTTGGAGCCTCCGAGTGCTCTTCAAGGGGAGCTCCATGTAGAGAGCATTACAGTAGTCCAGCCGGGAGGTAACAAGGGCATGAGTGACTGTACGCAAGGCGTCCCAGTCCAGAAATGGACGCAACTGGCAAATCAGGTGGACCTGATAGAAAGCCCCCTGGCCACGGCCGTCATATGCTCTTCTAAAGACAGCTGTGCATCCAGGAGGATGCCCAGATTGCGAGCCCTCTCTGTGGGGAGTAGAGATTCACCCCCTATAGACAGCAATGGCATCAGCTGAGTATACCGGGACGCCGGTAGCCACAGCCACTTGGTCTTGGAAGGGTTGAGTCTGAGCCTATTTCTCCCCATCCAGACCCATACGGCCTCCAGGCAGTGGGACATCACGTCAAGGGCATCATTGGGGTGGTCTGGGGTGGAGATGTACAGCTGAGTGTCACCAGTATACTGATGTACCCTCACCCCAAAACCATGGATGATCTCACCCAGCGGTTTCACATAAATGTTGAACAGAAGGGGCGAGAGGACTGACCCTTGTGGCACTCCCCAAGCGAGACGCCTCGAGGTCAACTTCTGCTCCCCTGCCAACACAAACTGTGAGTGGTCGGAGAGGAAGGAGGAAAACCACCGCAACATGGTGCCTCCTATTCCTAAACCCCTCAACCACTGCAAGCATGATACCATGGTCGATGGTATCAAAAGTCACTGAGAGATCTAATAGGACCAGAACAGAGGAACAACCTCTGTCCTGAGCCCTCCAGAGATCATCCACCAATGTGACCAATGCCGCAATGCAACAAGAGAAACTTGTACTTTGTTGCTTTGATTAGCATAATTTCAGAGAGAGAAAATACTATAATAAAGAGAAAAACTAAAAGGAAAGGGTCTGCTTTATAGTCAAAAGAGAAAACGTGAGAAGGCAGCCATATAGGCAAACATTGTGATAGCAAAGATAAAGCATAGAGACAAAAAGGAAAGAACAATCCCACAGAAAAGACAAACACTGGTAGGCTGGTGCACACGGGAGCCAGTCAGTGAGGGTTGCCTTCATTGCATGAATGAAAGAGCAAGAAGTAGGACGAGGATTAATCAGTGGGCACAGTTCCAGACTAAGCATCAGTCCAGTCACATCCAGTCACATCCAGTCCAGTTGCATAAAAAAACAAGTGGGAGAAGTATGGGAGACAAGCAGGTTAGGTCACAGTACAGAATTTCCCTAAACAAAACCAGCCACATATTGGCTGAAATAGAATATGAAAGAAGGAAGGAAGGAAGGAAGGAAGGAAGGAAGGAAGGAAGGAAGGAA
>WNWU01013802.1:16158941-16295926 GCA_012654045.1 Ptyas mucosa
GAAGGAAGGAAGGAAGGAAGGAAGGAAGGAAGGAAGGAAGGAAGGAAGGAAGGAGTGAGTTATCCCTAGAACTTGGTGATAATTCCCACTTACATATTGAATGGGAGAAGCAAATTTCAGAGATTCATTTTATTCAGGGGTTAACATTCTTAATAATTCAGTCATTTTGATCCACAGGGCTTGGATAATGGCATGAGCTGGACATGAGGAAATAATTCAAGAACTGTACTTCCATCAATGGAGAAAGATGAATTCACCCCCTGAGTTCCCATACTGCTTTTATGGGCAATTTTGCCACATTCTAGATTCTTCCAGGTTCAGTCACATGGTTTTAGGTATGTGGGATTTCATTGTCCAAAAATATACAACTGAATCAGGAAGAAGCTGAGATCCATAGTGAATGCTCAGGCCTAGTGGCAATGCTGCAGGGATGAAGGAATGTGTACATGCATCACCTTGCTCAAACTAAAGAGCTATGTTCCTATCTTGAAAATCCTTAGAGTTCTTTGGCTCAAATTGTGAAAAATGAATTTATTTATTTATTTATTTCATTTATACAGTTTAGAGGCCTGCAGACCTCTAACAAATCTCAGCAGTTTGCAATTAAGGATAAAAAATTATAAGATACAAAATCATGAACACCATATAACCAAAAAAAGGAACCCATCCAACAGAGTTCATCCTTCATTCTGCTGCAGAACCTGGGAGAATAGCCAGGTCTTTAATAGCTTCCTGAACGTCATCAGGGTGAGAGCCATATGGAGGGATATCAAGTTTACTGCAAAACAGAGCTAGTTGCAAAACAGAACTGTAAAACAGCCATTTCATTTTTACTACTTAGCTAGCAGGCAACATTTTCATCTTCCAGATCAACAATTTTGGCTTATATTAGGCTATCTAATATTCTTTCAGAATCTTACCTACAGTGATATAATTTAGAAAAGCTACCTAAATTCTGCTTTTCTTTTTCTTCTCTGTCCTAGCTAAGCAGTCTCTCAATCTCTCTCTTTCTTTCTCTCCCTCACCCCTCTCTCTCATTCCCTCCCTCCCTCCCTCCCTCCCTCTCTCCTGTAGAGATTGTGCTTTCTTGTTCACGATGTGTCCCACTTTTTGACAGGATAGAAAATTCTTATAGTAAGATGGTTAAATTCAGCACTTCTCCTCAGCTTCTACCTTTGGAAAATCCAAGTCTCCTGAGACTTGGCCATATCTTTCCATTTTCTCTTGCCAAACCTGACCCTGCTCACAAAACCTAGGACCACTTCAAAAGAGTCTTTGACAATTCTCCATAGCTAACTCACCATGGCCAACTCACCACAACCAACTTACTATGGCCAACTCACTGCAGAACTGCTCTCCACAGCCAACTCTCCGCAGGACAACTCAACTGCAGGGCAAGAGTTACATTAATATTAAAGAAATAGAATAGAATCGTTAAAGAAAGGATGCAAAAGGAGGGACAGAATGAAATGTGAATGACAAAAATTAAAACATTTTTAAAATTTATCTTAAATAATTAAATAGAATTGTTAAATTGTCCTGCAGTGAGTTGTCCCATGGTGAGTTGGCTGGGCCAAGTTGGCCAAGGTGAGTTGGCCATGGAAGTTGGCCACAGTGAGTTGACTGTAGAAAGTTGTCCCATTCTGACCTCAGAAGCAATATCCACCATGGAACATAAAAATTGGGTTAGGATCCCACAGGGCTGATGCCCTTGACACATGAAACCTTAAGTTGTCAATTGAGAAACCTGGACAAATGTATATTATTTGGATACCTGCCAGTCTGGCTGAGGCAGGTTATGAAGCTGCTGCCACCAGGTCATTCACCTCTATGGAGTGCTTCTCCTGGCCCACTTGTATCTCTATACTCAGTATTCTAACATTGTTGGTGGTATCCTCAGTATCTACAAATTATTGCTGCAGGCCCATGGGAAGCAACTTTGAGACAAGAAGATTCCTGTATAGCAATAATAAATGACTTTGTAAATTGATAATCTATTGCAGGGATGTCAAACTCAAGGCCTGGGGGACGTATCCAGCCCATGAGATGCTTAGATCCAGCCCACAGGACCACCCTGGAAGCAGCAAAGGACTGGCATAGGGTTCCAGGAGGCTGTCACAGCCAAAAACAGAGCTTGGGAGCCCATTTTTCTGGCAGAGGGCTTGGGCCACCACAGGCGCCCCCAACATGAGTGATGTCAAGCTGGCCACACCCACCCTGGCTCCTGAGGTGAAACACAACCCTATTGTGGTCCTTAATGAAATTGAGTTTGACACCCTAATCTATTGGATTAGATGAAATTCAAATGGTAATCATTATTCTGCATAATTACACATACTCAGTCTTCAGAATTGCATTTCCACTGTGTCTTCCAAAATTGCCCATTGGATACTACCTTTAAATTTATAAAAGTTTGTACTTACAAAAAAATTTATAAATTAATGATTGGGCTTTTTAAAACATGCAGATCAGCCTTACAGAAGTTCTTGCAAAATTCTTACTGAATTTTGGAATATTTTTTTCATAATATAAAAAAGAAACCTCTAGCACTTGCATATTTATCAAGTTTAAGAACCAGTTTTGCTAACTATTGTGTTTTTGCTATAATAGTATTATCCAAAGATTGTGTAATTTTTACTAGCTATTTCAAATCTATCAGTAGACAATATGTCTCCTTGCTTTGTGGAGCAAGTTGGAAGAAATACTAACTACACATTATGACCAGCAGTTTGTCAAAAGATAAAGGATCTAAAATGTATGCAGATAATTCACTCCCAGAAATTCTTCTTCAAATATGAACTTCTCTGCATATCTTTCCAAGGAGAGGTTTATGAGGATCTTTAATAACTTCTTCAGTAGTGCAAGACCTTATCATGTAAATCATTCTTTGAAACTTCACTATCAGAGCAATAATCCAACCATTCACAAGAAAAGCTTTACAAGAACACCCTTCAGATGAGCAAAGACTATAGAGCAACAATTCAGATCTTCAAAGAAAATTTACAACATTCTTCATCATAATAGGTACCTAAGTAACTTCATGTTAAAATGTGCCATTCTATGCAACCGCATATCTATGAAAAGAATAGTTCCCTCATACATAACAAATATCTCTCAGAAAACATCAGCAGAATACTTCACTAGGCTCACAGTGGCCCACAAACCAACAAAATCTCTACAAAGCATGTTAAGCAAACTCAAATAACCAACAACTATTATGGAAGATGGAACATGAATTATTTACAACATATAATGCACGGATTATGAAAGCAACTATGTAGGACAAGTGAGCAGAAGATTAGCAGAATGCATTCATGAATACCAGTTGGCATTCGGAAGAAACAATAAACATTTTTAACTATATTATTCATAGACAAATTCAATAGTACATTTAACTGGGAAAATTATAACCGTTTTAGATCAAGGCAAATCCAGAAATGTAAGACAAATATTAGAAGCCTGGCATTCTGAGAGATCAGCCATTAACCAATATATAGAAATAAACCCAGTTAATGAACTATTTAAAAAGGAAACAAACCAAGACCCAAAGAGGAAGCAAACAGCTTGAAGATAACTTCCCTTACCCCTACATACCCAGTAATCAATACAATAATCAAGACACAATACAATAGGCAAGATCAATCTAAGGTGAAACAGTGCAGTCAACCAAACCTGGTAGATCAATCAGAAAGAGGTACCACTAACTACAACAACCCCATGAAGATCTGAAGAACAAGCAGACAGATATAAAAAGCCAACAATCACTTCAAACCATTGACAATGCTACTTGGTTACTGAACCAAGTTCAGTAAACACCAAGATCCCAACAAATCTTCATTTTTAAAATACAGAATAGCCTGTGAGCTGTAAATACAAAAATAAAATTATAATTATATTTTAACTAGTTCTTACTTGCAGCAGCCACAATTATTTGTATTTATTTTATTTTATTTTAATTTGATTTATATGCCGCCCTTCTCCGGAGACTCAGGGCGGCTTACAATGCGTTAAGCAATAGCCTTCATACTTTTGTACATTTATACAAAGTCAGCTTATTGCCCCCACAATCTGGGTCCTCATTTTATCTACCTTAGAAAGGATGGAAGGCTGAGTTAACCTTGAGCCTGGTGAGATTTGAACTTGCAGTAATTGCAGGCAGCTGAATGTTAATAACAGTGCTTTAGTCTGCTGCGCCACCAGGCTCCTTCTGCTTCCTTTTGACTTTGTGCTTACCAGTGTATGAATTTTAGATATAATACAAAGAAACTTCCATCAGAATGAATATGTCAGCACTTTAGTGGTGTCAAGTGCCATACTCAGTTTTGCAGACAAGAAAAGCCTCATCTTCTGAAAAGAAATCTTGATAGTCTTAGAGCAATTCAACAATAGAAAATTAAAAGTGTTTACAACAAATGGAACTATCTATAAAAAAAGTGTGGCATTGGAGTGTTTTCGATACATATCAAGTGATAAACTATATGACAGTAGATAATGTTTTATGTTCTGTTGGTGGATCACTCAGACATATCTTTTCCAGTATGCATTATTTATGGAGGCTGCAGGAATATATAACAAAAGGAAATAATATAAATACCATTTTATGTTGGCTTCTTTATAATATAAAAGAAAAAAAATAAGTATCAACCTCTTTACACAGCTTTGTCGGTGTAACAGATCAATAAGTCTTCATCTGTAACAGACTGAGTTTATCTGGATATATAGGAACAAACTTGACAAAACTCTAAGAAATTTTAGGAGGTAGCTGTGTGTGTATGTGTTTAAGAGCACTAAATCCCCAAACTGGGTCTGGGGAACCATAAATATTTTGTTATATATTTATAGCAAATAAAGTTCAGAAGCTTCATGAAACTTAGAAGAGAATGAAATAAAAGGAGATGTTATCTCTTTTGCTAGAGATGACAATTAATTACTGAAGGCTGGTACTGAAGAATTACTGAAGGTTACATTAAGCACTAGGAGTCCCTCCTGACCAGTTTTACCCTTATTAGGAATTGTCAGACATTCATAGCCAGATTTTTTTCTATAAGGTTCAAACTAGCTTCCAAGAATTGAACCCACAGATTCTTGAACTTTAAAGAACTGATTACAGTACATTAGGATAGGATAGGATAGGATAGGATAGGACAGGACAGGACAGGACAGGACAGGACAGGACAGGACAGGACAGGACAGGACAGGACAGGATAGGATAGGACAGGACAGAACAGAACAGAACAGAATAGAATAGAATAGCATTGAATTGAATTGAATTGAATTGAATTCTTTATTGGCCAAGTGTGATTGGACATACAAGGAATTTGTCTTGGTGCATAGGTTTGTGTGCGATCCAAATCCTGGCAATTCTCAGAATGTTATATGCAATCCACCCTCTCTTAAATTCTCAGAAAGATAGAGGGAGTGGTCTTAATTGAGAGGAAGAGTCTCTACCAAGCTGATGGAAAGATAAACGGGGTCTGAGTCTAAGACAAGAATGTAACATTAATTCACTTGATAAAGAGAAGTAAAAGGAAGCCAGTTCAGACTTGCGAAATACTGTTACTGTAACTATACAATAAAAGTAGCACTGATCTACATGCCATTTTTCCCTAATCTGATTCACCTTGAAGGGCTGATGATAACTAATAAAAATAGGGGCAGCATTTGTTTGATTCTTGTTTCCTACTTCCCAGTAGTGGAAAGTGAGTGTTATGTTATGGAACTGTAATGGCATGTGGGAAAGATCAGAGACACTGCCAAGTGAATGGCCAGATAAGAAACAGCATAGCCAGAGCTAGATAACAGGCAGGGCAACCCTCCCTAATTTTTGGGGCTGTAAAGGAGATGGGAGAAATGTGTTTGGGGACTTGAAAGATTCTGTCAATGTAACTTTACAATAAAGTTAGAATTAGCATATCTGGTTATATTTCTCTCTGGTTTACCTCACAGAAACTATTAACCTTTGCAAATGGACATGATAATAAATCACCAATTTTCCTGGCATAACTTGATGGAAGATAGACACATCTTGGCTGAATTAGAATATTTAATTCTATTAAAAATGAAAGTTTACACATAACACTTGATTACCCACTATATTGCAAAGAATGAGAGAAAAATGGGCACTGTATTAAGGATTGCAAAAGTAAGATTTTTGGGAAGCATTTGCAAAGAATCTAGGAAGGAAAATCATATTAAATAGACAGATTGAAGAGATTTTCTCATATGGCCTTTCCATCCCTAAGATTTGAAGATCCCAACTCTGTTGGCCTTCTGTAAGCTATTGAAGAGTTAGGTTATTTTCTTAGACATTTTGGTGGATATTAGTGGAACCTGTTATGTGTGTTTTGTTTTATGCTATCAATAGTCTGTAAGAAGCTTGATTATTTCTTTTTAAACTCTTTGTTATTTATAGAGAATCATGACATATTTCACTGGTGCAATTATTAATATACAATATTATATTATAGAGACCATTCAAAATGTTCTACTGTTCTTGCAGAGAATCTTTTGTTGAGTTCATGTTTTTATTTCCATATAAATACTAAACTCCAAATAACTAAAAGACATTTTTCTTTGTTTGATAGGAAGTTTGCCTATTTGATAATGAGGAAGAGTCTGTATTTTAATTACATTTATGCATCACTAGCCTTATTGATGAACATAAATTTGAAGATAATTCAATTTTGTCCTGATAGCCTGCCTCTAGGTTTGAAAAACAAAGTGTTCAAATCATGCAGTCTTGCCTTGCAGTCTAAAGGCTGCCATTGATAAATGTATATATTACCACATTAAACATAAATTACCTACTTTGGTAAGGGGCTACATTATTCATTCTCAGGAGAGATTGAAGTTTCTCTGGATTCTTTTTGGGATCAACTGGCAACAATGCCAGTTGAAAAAGAAGATGCCTTTGATTTCAGTTGTTATTTTTTGCTTCCTTTAGTAGCCAAATAAATAAGACTAACTGTATTGTCCTCTTTTGAGGAATAACTTAGAAGAACTAAGAAGATTGACAACATGATAAAAATCGAAAGAATTAAAGCAATGGTCCAAATACATATTAAGTTTCTCGTGCAAGATTCTGATTCAAATCATTAAACAGGTGTGGCACTTAAATCTCTTTTTTAAGCTGTTTTGCTTTCAAATATCTTGCTATATGTGATTTCTTTTTTTAAGAAAAAAGAAGGGTGGGATCAGAACCAAACATTCTAAAAGAAAATAGTTTAGTTCCATGAATGCAAATTTATGGTTCTTGTCAGGATCAGCAGTGTACTTAATTTTGTTTAAACAAAAAATACATTATTGCTATAATATTTCAGAGGGATACTATAGCCATGGGTATTAAATAGACTTAGGCAAACTCCTCTTATCTACATATAGTGAACATTTTCAAAGAAAATAACTAAAAGATATTTATTGTTCCAAAACCAACCAGAAACCAAATTGAAATAGACCTTAATAATTTTATTGAAGGATTCCTGGAAGTGGCCAGGTCAATAGCCGTTCAATATATAGCATTGGGAACAGATTTTTCAACTTAAATAGGATGGTGAAATATTCTATGTATACATTTGTGGTTTTATAGTATCAAGAATTTTGCCTGCAACTTCAGTTATACAAATAAATATAAAAAAATAATTACAATTTTTCAGCAAACAGGCCAAAACTGTATGCCTAGAATTAGTTAACACCATGAGCTGATCCAAATAACTTATATCTCCAATGATCATGAAAAGGAAAAAAATATTTCAAACAATAGTATAATCAAGTGCATATTTACTGAAAAGTATGTCTAGGTTTGGTAAATTTTACTGTTATGACACTTTTTGCTGCATCAGTCATGATGGAAAGCTATTATCTTGGTCGAAAGAATAGGGATTTTTCTTTTAATGTAAGCTTTGTATTTAAAATATATAGCCTTCCGTTCCACTCCCTCTCTCCTCTCTCTTTCTCTTCCTTCCTTCCTTTCTTGTCCTGGCTTTGCTTTCTAGTTGTACAAATCTAGAGCATCTTCTTTACTAAACTCTTTAGAAAACAGCAGTAAGCTATAATTTCCCCCCTCTTTTTTCCCATTAGATAACTTTCTTTGCTTTATTAGATGTTACTGTCCAGAAACTGAGCTAGTTTGGTATAATGGATTAAGGCACCAGGGTAGAAACTGAGAGATCATGAGATCAAGTCCCACTTTAGGCACAAAACCAGCTGGGTGACCATGGGCCAGTCACTTTCTCTCACCCCTAGAAAGCAGGCAACGACAAACCACTGCAAAAATCTTGCCCAAAAAGCTGTAGGGACCTGTTCAGGAAATGCTAGGGATCAGCACTGAGTTGAACACTTGCACACAATGTCCAATAACATGTCTTCATTTTAAAAAGTTAAGAAAAGGTTTATATTTCTAGTAAGTTTTCAATCTGTCTGATTAACATTTGTATTCAATTGTATACATTATTATTATTTATTTATTTATTTATTTATTTATTTATTATCTGCAGCTTTGATGATGTGAATATTCAAACTGAAACAATATATAAAACAATATATAAAATGAAAATGAGAATAACTTGCTATATGCATCCATAGACCCCAGATGTAAATTAAATACTAATTAAAACTGGATAAATAACTTTAAACAGATTAACATGATTATCTGTTTCCATCCAGGGGTGGGATTCTACTGGTTCGGACCAGTTCGGGAGAACCGGTAGTTCCGATGATCAGCTGGGAGAGAATCAGTTCACTCCAATGATCAGGTCGGCCTGCCCACTCACCTCTGCGCTTTACTTACCTTTATCTTCTCAGCTGATTGGCGCGGCAGAGTGGATTGCTGCGCCTCAGCTGTGTTACTCCCAAATGGTAACATAGAAGGTTAGTATTTGTAAAACTGCACGCGCGCATAGCCCGCGAAGCATGCAATCACTGACCCAGTTGTTAAACCGGCAGCATCCTACCACTGCTTCCATCCTATCATTGTGTAACAAGCCAAGAATTAGTTGCTAAATCAAAATTGGCCTTGGAAATCTTATTTTCAGGTTCTTTGCTGTTAACACTCCAACTCTTCATTAACATTTATAAATTTAGAAAAGATGTAGATTATTAAATGAAAAATTATGGAAGATCTTAGATTCTTTGCAATATTTCTGCAACCAATCACTAATTATGGTATATTCAGGGCCAAGTCCCTAAATTTACAGTAATTTAGAGCTTGTATAAATGAATCCTTTAAAAAAGAACCCTCTGAAAGTGAGAATAATTTGCTATATGCATCCATGGACCCCAGATGTAAATTAAATACTAATTAAATCTGGATAAATAACTTTAAACAGATTAGTGCAAATTTTGGCAAGTACTAGGTTTTCAGAGTTATCCAAGAAACATCTGATATCTTTCTTTTAAAAAAATATGTTTTCATTTTGCATAGAATATAGTTTTATTTTTCAGCACTGACCCGATGCATTCAAATTATTCATTTCCATACTCTATTGATCCAATGAGAACTGCAAACTTCATCCTGAGCTGATCTTGAAAGAGCCTCCTTTCATGAACAGAGGCAATTTCCCCCCACAAATAGCATAAATTATGATAACTTTATATAACTAATTTCACCAGAAGTTAATCATTCTGATTCAATATAAAATCCATGCTACTGCAATTCAGCCACTTTGAAATCAAAGCAAATAAAAATAATTACTATATTGTGCTGCCATTTTGTTGTGTACTACCCAGTATCTTTCAGTGAATAAAGTTTTTTATTCTGATCTTAGGGGAAAAATGCTTTCTAAAAACAATCATATTTATTGCAGACCTATTGCAGGTGAAGGCAAAAGAACAGAAACGATTTCAGTTCAGTTTTGCTATGGGTTAATGGCATGGCTGTATGTATTTGAAGGATTTCTCCTCCTTTCAGGGAAAAAATAGAATCTAAATCGCATCAAAATTAATTAGCCATAATAACTTAATTTTTAAAAGAGTTTATATTAATTGAAGCTGCATGGTAACTTTGCTCATTTTATTGGTATTTTGGATATTAACCCTCTTGTGCCAACTGGGTTGATGAAATATAATTTTCCTCTCTTCCTGTTGCTAGGCAGTAAGAATTCAAAATATTTTCTGTTGACTGCATCCACATTATATTGGGATGGGAACAAATGCAATAGAAAAGTGGGAATGTAGAAATATTTATTTGAGTTCCATTATCTTTTAAAGGGAAGTAGTTATTTGGTTTTTTTTGTAAAAAAATAAACGAACATTTTATTACCCTGTTTCATTTGTTGTGCATAATATACTTCCTACAACATGCCAAGGGTAGATAAAATAAGGTGCATTCTAAATTAACCATCATTACAATTACTCCTTGACTTACAAACATTTGTCTGGGGACTACTTGAAGCTGAACAAAATGACTTAAAACCAGCCTCATTCTTACAACCATTGCAGTATCCCTACAGTCACATGATCAAAATTCAGGCACTTGGCAAACAGTATGTATTTTCAACATTTACAGCATCCCAAGGTCCCATGATCATCATTTGCAACATTATCTGCCAATCTGAGGGAAGCCAGATTCTCTTAATGACCACATAATTCGCTTAACAACCGCAGTGATTTGCTTAACAACTATGACAAAAAAGGTGTAAAATTGGTCATGACTTACTTAACTTAGTAATGCCTTACTTAACAATAAAAACTGTGGTCCCATTTGTGGCCATTAAAGACTACCTGTAATATAATTTGGAACACTGGATTTTCTATAGTTTCAGTATTGGATGCATTGATTGTGTTATATGCCTTCTGAAAAGAAAGAATAGGAAAATAGATTAAATTCACCTCAGAAAGGTTTCGTTATTTAATTATGTAAGCTGAGCAAGCAGATATTATTCCTATCTCTACCTCCATATTCCACAAACAGAAATGTCAATAATATCTTTAGAATTCGTAAGAAGATGAAAAAGATTCCAGGGTATATGATAGGAGATAAAATATAGGTTTGTGTGTATGTTCAATTTTTATCACATCTTTTCTCTATGGGCTTAAGGCAGTTTACATAGAAAATCTTCCTTCATTTTATCTTCACAGCAACAATCTTATAAAGTATTTTTCTGAGTGCAGGTGAAGGGAGTCATCTAATCAGTTTCCATAGCTAAGCACTAAACTTCTACTTCAAAATCTTAACTACTATATCTCATTGCTTAAATTGATTTAAAATCCCCTTTTGGCCAGTTTCTTGTTAGGAAATTTGATACTTTTCACCTATGCATTGTTGAAAATGTCTAATGTCATTAACAAGTTGATTAATAAATATTCCATATATGTATATATGGAGGAATCAAACGTGCATATAAAAATAATAGTCCATAACAATAACTGTTCTTTTGCCTGTTTATTTAATTTAATAACTGTCTGAATACTGAGAGCTCTTAATGGTTTACAGTAAAACTTAATTTAAAACCTAAGCTATTAAAATAAATTAAAACAACATTTAAAATCAATTATAATCAACAAGTAATACCCTGTTTTAAAAGTTGTGTTTATGGATTTTCGAAAAACCAGGAAGTTCATTCTAAAGAATTGGAGTGCATCAGTAGTGGGATTCAAATCCTGTTGCTACCAGTTTGCTTGTGGGCATGTGCGTGCTTGCATGTGCACATGACACTTCTGCGCAGGTGGGCAGGTGGGCAGAGCCTCCCGCCGCCACCGCTGCTACCAGTTCACCTGACCCGGGACGAACCGGTAGCAACCCACCACTGGAGTGCATACAAAGAAAACTTCCTTTTATGAAAAGAAGAATGCATTATCTCAAGGAAGCTAGACCCAAGCAAAAAAATAATAACCCATATTTGGAAACAAAATGGCCACCAGTAGAATGTTTTTAATGTTATAATTTGTTCTTTTTGAATCCTTTCAGAGTTCATCCAGACTGATCAGTTTCAAGGTTCCAGGTTACATCCAAAGATAGCGCTTCATTCAAGCTTGTTAAAGTAATCAGTCCTGAAGTTTGCTAGTATGGGCATAGATTAAATTTATATTTTTGTCAGGGGTGGGGTGGGTAAAAAATGTGATTTGTGAGAAAAAAATAGTAGTTGACTTAGATATGTATTAACATTTTATCAGTAAAAAGTAACATTCGAAATGTGTTCAAACAAAGTAATTTTATTAATATAAGCACAAGTGTTGCAAAATAAATCCAGTTTTTTTTATTTTACCATTTTTGTAGACTGCCATTATCTTACAAAACCCCTTGCTGCTTTTCTGTTCAATAATAGAACCACCTATATTACCACAGGGGATTAAAACCAATATTCCACAATGTGCACTAACAGCAACAGACTATTTTATACTTTTATCATTTATTCTTTTTGCCTTCTTGAAGATATCGTGCATGGAAAATGTGGGCATAAAGAACTTGAAATAGAAGATAATTAAAAATGGAAGCTTAAATCAAGATGATTGTTCAGGCAATCAGCTTTAAAGGAAGTTTTAATATACTTCCCTATTTATACCAATTTTATATTACCCATATATTATTTAATATCAGACAGTGGGATTCTTCCAAAATAAAATACTAAATAGTGAGCTACTACATTTGCCTAGATAATAAATTTTATAGCATTAGAATTAGAGATGATTTGCACGAGTTGATTTTTCCTTTCTGTAGAAATATTTCAAAGGTTGCATGAAATGAAGTTTCTTCTCTGATCCATATCTCTGTGTGTAAAAGTGGGCAATTCAACTTGCTTCATGAAATGTAATCTCATGGAGCATAACAATAAAATCCATTTAAATTAAAATCAAAGTAGACTGTTCCTAAAGTGTCGTTCCTATCCTTTGCTTTTACTGTCAGATAAATTCTGTTATGATCTAGAGGTTTTCTGGACTTTTGCAGGTCAGATCCGATACTTTGGATTTAAAAACAGAAAAAGCAAGTGATTGCATGCCTACGGTTTCTATTTTTAAATAAATACATATCTTCCTGATTTCAGAGGAACTTGTCCCAAAATATTTGAGTAATATGGGGAAACAAGATAAGTACTTCAATCTGTGTTCACCATGTTTTTTGGGGAGAACCAATATTTATTGTGGAATGGGAAGGCTTGGGTTCCCTCCTAGGAGGAGCTAAGAAGATAAATTGGAGTGAGGCATTATAAAGGCTTATTAAGCTTCCACCCTAACAAATTGGAACAGAGAGATAGGTGCCAGATGACCATAAAATTGAGGTATGGCAAAGCATCCATGACCCTGAACTGCAACTTCTCCTTGTACATACAAATGGAGTAGGAGTTTTGTTCGCTTCACATTAGGACTGTCTTGTTTGAGAGGATAGTTTGAGTTGTCCTTTCCAGTACAGAAGGCTCATCCCTGGATACAGGAAAAAACAGTTACACTTTGATTGAAAATAGCCTCCAGATTCCAATCATGATTATAAAAGTAACACAGAAGAAATTAGTTGGCTTGTTTTAAAACTTCAGGATTTCTCTTTGTCTCTATCCTAATAGAGAAAGGCTTGGATGTATATATTTCTCTCCATTTATAGACTATCCACCACCTGAGTTCCATTATCAATGTCTTACTGGCTAGCTTTGTTTCAGTGTGGTATGAAAGCGACTTTAAAAGATATTACCCTTCTTTTATTGAGTCTGAGATTAATATCTCAACTTTTTTCAATCAATAGAACCATAATTTGGTCCAAAAGATAAGTTTCCATTCAGTATTTTTTGGATTCCACCCCACTCCCCTCCTGAGCAATCATTGAGAACGAACAACATGAAAGGAACAACATATCTGAAACCAGCATATTTGGAGAAAGGGAAGATTTAATTGTAGGAAAACACCAGCTAAAATAGATGACTTCAAGACCTGGGAAGAAATTAAATGTGTTGAGAAAGAAAGTATAGCTAGAAGCAGTGATAGGCTGGAAGTTATTACAAGCACTGGGAAAAGCTACATTATCCTTCTTCATCCCAATTTTGAAACAGTGATTTTTATACTGTTTCAACATTATAAATACACAGATACATGCACTTGAACAAACAGAAGGATAAGAAAAGTAAATTCAATGCATTCCATTGAATTATTTCCCAAACTATCCATTTTTTAAATTTATAATAAATGAATATAAAAAATGTGTTACTAGAGAACTCAACCTTAAGATCTTGCTCAGTTCTAAGAATATGTGGTTTGGATATGTTATTTTAGAAATACTCAAGTAAGGGAAGTTGGGCCAAGTAATTGATGTCATTATGTCATATAATATTTTCAAAATACTGATAATAAAGTTTTTTTCTTTTAGATACCGATAAAGTACATTCATATAACATTAAGAAATTTTTTGCACAGTAAAACTGTTTTAAAATTTTCAGTTTTAAAATCTGCTTATTAATTTTGTTCCGCATTTTTGTTTCATTGCATTGTATATATGTGACTGGCTCAAACAATGAATGTATAACTGCTCCTATTTGTTAGCAATATTAACTCTCATGTTATAGTTTTAGGATGACAGATCCAAAAGATTTTAAACAGATTAGGGTTTCTTTTTCTCTTCAATGTGTTTATATCAGTCTTAAACTGAAGCACAAATAGCTACCACAAACTTTCCTATAAAAATGACAACAGTCAATTTCTTGAAGACAGTAATCTTAGCCAGTAAATATTCATTATAATTCTCCTGGATATACCTATTGAAGGCTAATTGAAGTTGAGATTAATCTCACAGTGAAGTTAAACGACTTCAAAACGGGATTGCTTCCCTTTCTATTATAATCCCCAGATTTCAGTGAACAGCAGTCTAAATGATTTACGAGTGAATATATATTATGTGAAATTAATCAGAAATTAAACACACTGGAGACTTTCTTCAGATTATTCCAAATGGGGTCAACTGGATTAGGTCTGCAAGTAACAATTTTATTCACTCTATATAAGTACATTACTCAGGGTTGGGCTGATACCATAGTAGCTGCTTATTTCCATTGACCAAAGAAAAACAAAAGTTAAATGTTTTACATGAATTCAGGGTTTTTTTCCTTCTACCTTTCTTTGCTCCTATACTGTTATTAGCAGTTTGATTTTTAGAAAGCACTAAGAAAAACTGTCAGGAGATAAGAATCAGCTCTGGATAATGGGGCAGAAGAAATTAAAAAGAATAACCATGCTAACTTTTGGTGAAGTGTTTAATTAGGATTGTCCTGTTTGTATTTCATGTATAATATCTCTTCTATATATTTTGTATAAAAGCTATTGTAAATATGTGTTATTTCAGCAAGTCTAAAATTATGAAAGAATGTAGTATTGTCATTGTTCAAATCATAATAATCATTTATTATGGTTTTTTTTACAGATAAAAATATGGTGGCAACTCTTGATATTTTTTAAAAGATTCCCTGACATATTTTAACTTAATCATTGACTAGGATCTTATTAAGTTTGTTGCTGCAAATGATTGACTAGCATACATTGTCAAAAATTTCCAACAGTTTCTTGTTCTAGATGTACTCTCAATTTTCCATGTGCCTCTTTTATCGGAATTGTGATGTTGCATTTTGATAATTAATAGGTGACTCTCAGTATACTGGTAACAGCCCCTTTGCTTATATAATCAAAATTTCTCTACCTCCTTTAATCTGAAAGTTTCATATAACAGTGAGTGAGCTATTGTTGGACAATAGATGTGATTTTCTCATACTAGCAGTCAATATTATGTTTTAATTTACAATAAAAGTAATATAATTGAGAAGTAGAAAGGAATATGATGACTATTTTTGGTTTTCCATAACTATTACCCTCCCCTGTACCATAAAGAATTCAAAGAAATATGGAATTAGCTAGATCAAAGTATCAGGCTTTAATCATTTATCTAAAAGAAAAAAACATTTCTACATAAAAGGCAACAAGAACAATGAGCCTGCTAATTCACAAAAAGGTTTATATTGGAAAAGTCTATGTTACAGACAATGTGACTATGTTTGGAGGCCTTTCTTGGGTCCCCCCCCCCATATTATCATTTCAAGCCTGAACAAACAGTGGTCTGTGGAATGTCATCATTTTTGTTTCCATGTCTTTTTGGTATATTTTTGTGTTTTTCATCTTGGCACTAAATGGATGCCAGCAGAGATATACAGACACACACACACACACACACACACACACACACACACTGAATTAGATTAATTATAGAAACTGGGAGACTGTGAGTTCTAGTCCGGCTTTAGGCACAAAACCGGCTTGGGGTAATCATTTTCTTTCAGTCCTAGGAAGAAGATAATGGTAAAACTACTTCTCAAAAGCCTTGCCAAGAAAACTCCAGGGACTTGTCCAGGCAGTCCCTTAGAACTGGACATGATTGAATTGGAAGGAAAAAAAATGTCTGTTTTCTTCACTCAATTAGTGTTGATGATGCTTTTGCAAAACGTAATGGAAAGGTCTGAATAATTCTTCTCATCAAAGTAGCAAATTCTTTATACAAAGTAGAGCCATTCTCTCAGATCAAGAATGCTAATCACGCTTTGGGTCATACTGTAAACTTATTATTACTAGCCAGCAAGCTCTTTACTAATACAAGCAATATGTAATGTGTCACTAGCACTTAGTATTTGTAATCAACCCTGCAATGCCTACTAGGGAAAATACTTGTAGACTATAAAATGATGTTTGTTTTGATTGCCTAGTCATGCAAAATAAAATGACATGAAAATGAATTTCTATTAACAATAATGAACATTTGACTTAATTTTCAGCTTCCTTAAACATCAGAACAAAAAACTGAACTATGAAGAAACATTTAAGTACAGAATTTAGAAACAGTATTTATGAAGGTCATGTTTCTGAAAAATAGGAACGAGGTACACATTTTTTCTACACTATTATAAAATGTTAATCCCCATCAGGGTTTTCTTCTAGAGTGATAATGAGAGCAGATCCATTAGACTGCAGATTGAAAGCCCCAACTATCCTCTATTTCTGCTCTCTGTACATGATGTGACAATCTAAAAATAGTGAATTCACCCTAAATGAGCTGATTCTGGATCCAGATTTCCTTTATAATAGTATAGTTTCTTTGCTATGTTCTGTTGTACCCATGTAATATTCTTCATGTAACTGGAACTAGCCTGCCAACAAAATAGCTTTTCAGATGACTATTTTTATTTTCCAATGCAGTGGAGATGCATTATGATTTCAGAAAAGCCACATTCACATCAGTCAACACCAGAGGTGGGTTTCAGCAGGTTCTGACCAGTTCTGAAGAACCGGTAGCGGAAATTTTGAGTAGCTCGGAGAACCGGTAGAAAAAATTCTGACTGGCCCTGCCCCCATCTATTCTCTGCCTCCCAAGTCCCAGATGATTTCCCAGGAGGAAATGAGGATTTTGCAGTAACCTTCCCCTGGATTAGGAAGGGAATGGAGATTTTACAGTATCCTTCCCTTGCCACGCCCACCAAGCCATGCCCACCAAGCCATGCCACACCCACCAAGCCTAAGGTGACCAGATGTCCCGCTTTTGGTGGGACAGTCCTGATTTTCAACAATTTGTCCCACGTCCCGCGTCATTTTAAAAAAGTCCCACTTTACCAATTTAAAATCTGGTCACCTTACCAAGAGCCCCCGCCGGGTGATCGCCAGCGCAGCCAGCATGGTTTTTTTCCCCCCGCTCTGCTGTCCGGGACTCCGAGAGTTCCAATGGGGAAAGGGGCGGAGTCGCCTCCGCCGGTCAAATCTCGCAATGCGTGGCTGGGGGAAAAAAAACATGGCGGCGCCCAGCCGAAGAACTATGTGAGCCTTCAATGGCTGCGCCCTTCACATGGTAAGTGTCTGTATGGGTGCTTGGGGCCTGGTTCCCCTTCGCTTCTCTTGACAGTTGAAGCGGGATGGAGGGGAAAGATTAACCAGATTTAGGGCGGCCGAGAAGCGTTGTACAGTCTGGGGAGGGTTTTGTTTTTTTTTAGAGTTGTGTTCCCATTATTCATCACCTGTGGATCTTCTCAAGTCCTCCAGGTCAGGGGTCTTCAACCTTGGCCACTTTTTAAGACTCGTGGACTTCAACTCCCAGAATTCCTCAGCCAGCAAAGCTTTTGAGCAAAGCTGGCTGAGGAATTCTGGGAGTTGAAGTCCACAAGTCTTAAAAAGTGGCCAAGGTTGTGGAGACTCCTGTCTTAAAGAGAAACGACAGCCTAGTCGGAAGCCCCGCCTTTTAGAAGTTTACCGGAAACGGAAGTCACGTCCCGTGGCGTTTTTTTTTTTTTAAGTTTTAAAAAAGTCCCGCTTTACCAATGTTAAAATCTGGTCACCTTAACCAAGCCACACCCACAGAACCGGTAGTAAAAAATTTTGAAACCCACTACTGGTCAACACTAATATTCTAGCATTTAAAAAGGGTGAGGTAATAATTCAAAATCAGAAAATATAATATACTGCTTAATAAGTGTATCCTATATAGAATATTTCTCCATTCAAGCAGACTATTGATGGTGATTTGCCTCCATTGTTTCTTAAGAGTGTGCAGACAGAGCTTTTCTTAATCTTACCTGAAATAAAACATGAGACAAAGAGAGAATTCTTAATATATTATTGAAAATGTCTAAGTCATCTAGAAATTGAAAGTGTATATTTTAATAAAAGAAAATATAGCAGACCATTCTTTTTTCTGAACATTCTAAAGAAGAAATCTGAAGTAATTTGATATGGGTAAGGTAAGATAGGAATTTATCCAGATTTTCAATTTTTTTCTAAGTGGGAAGAAAAGGATCCAGCATTTTTAAAATCAAATATGGAAAGAAGTGGTACAATCTAGTTATAGAATTTAGAAGGTTTAGCTAAGTTCAAAGCTTGTCATTTTTTTACCCTCCTGATAACTACATAGGAGACAGGGGCTGGTTCCATTATACCAGAAATAATTATCATAAATGGAATTAATTGCATTTATAATTATATTTTAAAATGAATAGAGGATAAAGTAAAACTAAGAATTTTTTCATTCTCTACATATTTGCATATATCTTACATATAATCTAGTAAATATTAGTATTTTGGCTTTTATATGAAATTCACAAAAATTAAATCATAACATACAACGCAATACAATCAACACACAAATCTAACCCTCAAATCTCAAAGTTAAAATTTCATTTCTTTATCATTCAAAATGTCCAAGAGCGGTTTCAAAGGAGTCAATGTCTATGGAGTTACTCAATCATCCAGGTCATGGTTTTCCCAAAAGTGCTTTTTGAAAGGCAACCGGACATTCTTTGTTTTTTTTTCCTTGAAGACATTTTGTTTTTTTATCTAAGATTCTTAGATATTTTTTCCCAAATAAAGTTATTAAGAACTGTACATGTACAGTAAAAATAAAAGTCAATGCAAAGTACAAAAAATACAAACAGAAAAAAATATAAAACAAGAAAAAGTGGGTATGAAAAAGGAAAGAAAGAAAAAAAGGAAAGAGAAGGGAAAGAAAAAAAAGAAGCAATTAAACATTGATTAATTGTTATATTAATCAATCTTTGTTAGCAAAAGTTCTATAAGAGCACCCAGATATAATTATTTTCTTCTTTTAACCATGATCAATCAATCTTACAAATCATCCCTGATTTTTTAAAAATTCTTTGATTCCTTCAAAAAGAGTCCCAGAAGTAATTTGCTCATCTGTGTTTCAAAGTGAAATTCCTTTAAAATTTTAAGAGATTTCTCTTGTATCCATAAGTAAAATTTACTTTTTTGCTCATCACATCTAAAAAAGTTCTTCCAAATCTTAGAAAAGTTGTTTTGTATTTCCAAAGGGGAAAAAATATCCAGTTTCCTGATTTAATGTATGTTCATCTCCCTTAGGGGATTAATCATCCTTCAGATCCATTTGAATTACATTTAAGTCCCACTTCAAATTAATTTCATAAATAGCCATTGAAACTCATTCTTCTTTTACAACTTCATTACAACGCACACTATCAATTTTATCAAGTGTGTGATCCATTCTGTCTAAAAGCTTAGCTGAAAGATATTGCAGTAAGGATTTCTATCCCTTTAAAAAAAAATCCTCCGGTTCTAGTGTCCAGCCTTCAAGGTCTCCTTATCATTAAAAATGAAAACAATTTCCATTTTCCCACGGGAAAGCATATTCTAAACAATTCAAAGCTATAATTCAAAATTCCTCTACCCCCTTAATTCTTAATAACTTTCCAAATTCCATATCCTATGATGAGGGGGGAATCTCAGCAGAAGCAGCATGATCTACTCCAGGGGTGGGTTCTAAATTTTTTTACTACTGGTTCTGTGGGCATGGCTTATTTTGTGGGTGTGGTTTGATGGTCATGTGACAATTCTTTAGGATTTAGTGAGGTACTGGTCTACCAGGCTTTTAACTGCTTGCAGAGCTGTACTGGTCTACTCATTTGTTTTTGGAGGCACCAGTCTACCCATTTGTTTTTGCAGGCACCGGTCTACTCATTTGTTTTTGGAGGCATCGGTCTACCACCATACTGCCTTTTAACACTGATCAGCTGTAGGGCGGCCCTTTGAAGCCCCACGGCAAGAGTTTAAACAGTTTTTTTCCTTCTAGCCGATCAGCTGGGCCTCAGGAGACAGCAAGAAATTGGGGGTAGGGCCAAATAAAAGGTAAAAATAACACGGGGGGGGCAGAACCGGTTCGGTGATGTCATATCGTCACCGCTACTGGCTTGGTGGAACCGGGCCAAATCGGGAGGAACCTACCACTGAACTACTCCTGAGGAGTAGTTGTCTGGAGTCAGACAGAATAGTCTCAATGATCTCTCCTTTGTTCTGGACAAATTATGCCAACTTGGATCCAGCATAGAGCTGTGACTTCCCTCATCTTGTTAGCTAACAAAAGCCAGTAAGATGCCATGGCACTTACAGAAAGTGTCCATTAATCCTTAAATTTTGATTTTTGTTTTCCTGTAAAATGTAATAATTAGATTATGTGCATATTTCAGTTTTTAAGTTTTGTTTTTAATGTATTTGGTTTGTTTTGTTGCTGCTGCTATAAGTTTTGTGTGTGTGTGTTTCTTTCTTTAAAAAAAATTTTTTTAATTTACTTTTTTTCCCTTCATAAATGCATTTGAGCAAAGTACCTTGGGCCAGTTTCATTCATGGCACACAATTTCAGAAATTTTTATTTCTAGGTTGTTCCTAAGTTGTTCTGTCATCCCCCCCCCCCATTTTCCTTTATCAAACCACTGTTGCTCCATGTTTCTTTTTACTTATAAAAAAATATTTATTGATATAATCCCAGCTAATGAGAAGTACATATTATTATGTGAATATCACAACCTCACATAGCAAAATAGATATATTGCCACATTGATAAAAAAAAAACCCTCGATTTTCCTCTCTTTTATAGGGGCAAAGAAAAAGAATATGTGAGGTCCTTGATGTTCTCTGAGCTTGCTTGTTTTCTTGTAGACGCTTCATTACGAGACTAGGTAACATCATCCAGGATGATGTTATCTAAAAACCAAGAAAACAAGTAAGCTCAGGGTACCTCAAGGACCCCTCAGGTCAACCCTGAACTACAAATATTCTCCTTTATTAAAAAAGAATGTCCCTCTATTACAAAAGCCATACAGGTATTTTGCTGTACTGTGCACTGAATGGAAAACAAACATTTTTGTATTACATTACATACAAAGCACAAAACTTTTATATATAATGCCATATAGCTAGTTAACATCTACATTAGTGCATAATACGAGACAAGTAATTTTTCCTCTGCAATTCCACATTGACTTATTCCTGGGTTTTTTTAAAAAATAACTTTATTGGTTTTCCAAAAATATACAAAGTTAAAAGATAAACAGAAAATTAGAAAAAGAAAACGGCTTGGAAAGGACTAAAAATAGAAGTTCAGAAAAGGAAAAAAGAAAGAAGTAAAGAAAATAGGAAAAGAATCATCTCTGGCTTTCCAGATATAGGAATACACCAAACACTTACTCTAAGGTTAACTTTTGTCTACATTATTTCAATAATTACAAATAATACTAACCATCAAATCCCCAAAACAATTTTTCAGTTCTTTCATTTTCTTGCCCAATGTCTAATAATGGTTTCCAAGTAGAAATAAAATTTATCCAATTTTTTTCTTTCATCAAAGCTGTCAGTTTTACCATCTCTCACAATTCCACCAACTTTACAGTAGACTCATTCTTGTGTTTTCATGAAAACTTGTGAAATTGATAAGCCACAAGAATAAAAATAGGCTTATTTTTGAGGGTTTTTTTCATGGTTTGATAGAGCAAAAGAAATATGTTCTGATTGCTGGATGGCATCATCTCTTTTCCCCATCTATAAATATCTGGCCAAAGCCATGTCAAGAAAATAACGTCACATGCTTCACAAGGTTATAATGCAAATGAGGAAAGTCATGTTTTCAAAATATGGTTGATAATATGATGATCCATGAAATGTCACTTGCTTCCTCCAAAACTCTATCCCACTTAGGAACATTGCCCACATTTTATTTTTATTTTTATTTTATTTATTTTGTCAAGTACATATTTGATAATATATATAAGTATAAGCATGAATTGAATACATAAAATGAATACAATTAAAGGGAACATTAGGACAGGGATGATAGGCATGCTGGTGCTCTTATGCATGCCCCTTACAGACCTCTTAGGAATGGGGTGAGGTCAACAGTAGACAGTCTTAGGTTAAAGTTTTGGGGGTTTGGGGATGAGACCACAAAGTCTGGTAGTGCATTCCAACTCTGTTACTCAAGTCATATTTTCTGCAATTGAGTTTGGAGTGGTTCACTTTAAGTTTGTATCTATTGTGTGTTCTTGTATTGTTGTGGTTGAAGCTGAAGTAGTCATTGACAGGTAGGACATTGTGGCAGATGATTTTATGAGTTATGCTTAGGTCATACTGAAGGCGGCGTAGTTCTAAATTTTCTAATTCCAGAATTTCAAGTCTGGTGGCATATTTTGTTGCGAGCAGAGGAGTGGAGGACTCTTCTTGTGAAATATTTCTGGACGCGCTCAATTGTATTAATGTCCGATATGCAGTGCGGGTTCCAGACAGATGAGCTGTATTCAAGAATTGGTCTAGCAAATGTTTTGTATTCTCTGGTTAGTAGTGTAATATTACCAGAGAAGAAGCTACACAAGATTAGGTTTACAACCCTTAATGTCTTTTTGGCAATGTTGTTACAGTGGGCTTTGGCACTCAGATCATTTGATATAAGTACTCCAAGGGGAATGCCTCCTGCTCATTTAGCCTTTACCTTCTCATGACTTGCTTTATTAGTAGTTGTGATTGCTCAAGCTACTCAAAATAGTACAGACTATTGTTGCTTCTCCTTTCATGACATTTGGCGCTTGCTACTGTAATTATCAAAGGGAAATTTGGATGGCAAAGAGCAATAATCTTTAAATATGTGTGACAACTTTGAAACAGATTGGGCCTGTTGCAGCCGTTTTCTGCTCTCAGCTTGACACACTTTGGGGGAAGGAGGGAGCTTTGCAATGTCAGACCAGACATCAACAACTTACTATCTCGTGGGAACCAAGGTCATCCTACCAGGTGCTGGCCAGAGACTGAAAGAGGTTACCAAGGAGATGCCAGGACACCTAATTGGACAATGTGACCTGTGACAAGGAGGGAGAGAGCTGTCTAATCTTTAATTACACTGAAAGCGCAGGAAATAGCCAGAGCTGATTTGTTTTTCAACTGTGCAGAAATGATGTACTCAATAAAACAGTCCTTTGAGGAGGAGGATGCAAGGAAAGCAAGGAAATTTTGGTTACAAATTCATATATGGTTAGAAAAAATGGTTGGACAACGTATAGAGTTCAGGGCAGAATTATTTCTATTAGGCATTATAACAAATAGATATGATAAAGGGACAATATACCTAATACTACGCATCCTGACTGCAGCAAGAATGGTGTATGCGCAGCAGTGGAAAAGTGAAAACACCCCTTCAGAAGAGGAAATAATAAGGAAGATATAGTTTGTTCAGAAATGGACAGACTAACGTTAAAAATAAAAGACAAAGGAGAGACAGACTATTATGACACATGGAATAGATTCTATCAATGGCTAGAAGCATGAGGTGGAAGTCAGAATTTGAAAAAATTAGACTAGGCGGACCTGGAATGAGATACTATATATGTATCATTGTATTAGAATGAATTTGATGGTCAAAAATAATTGTACAACACTAGCACTGTTTAAGTAGTATATATGTTATTTGTCTTCACTTTGCTTTTTATGGCAAGTAAAATGCGAGGACAGTCACGCTGTATTCAATATATTTATATGTAAATAATAAAAAATATATTTTTTAAAAAAATAAAGCAGTCCTTTGAGAAAGCTAAAAGTCTCAGTTGCTAGATCGGTTGGGTTCATTACTCAGAACCTTGACAGCATGTTTTGAGTGGATTCAGGTCTCCTTTTTGATAATAAAGCAATAACTTACTAGAGCACCTGAGTAGTTCCATATCTGAGTTGTGTGGACGTCCAAATATGGTACATGGACAGTGTAAGACTGTCCTTTATTGCCCAGCATGAAGGACAAAATAGCAAGCTCCCTTTCTAGATACTTAGCTTAATTTTCTGACCACTAGAGCAGAAATGAGATTTTGTCCTTAGCCATTTGCAGGCAGCAGGCTGATGTGGGAGGAGAGCACATGCCATTTAAAATATAGCTCTGTTTTAGCCTCCCTACAATTCATTTGCTTGACTCCTCCAAATATTCTGCTTCAGAAAGGCAGCTCAGTTTTGGTTATAACCTAGCCAGCTCTTAAAATGATAAGTGTCAGTATCTGACATTGGGTGATCGTGAAAAATTAATCAGGGTGGAACCTGGTTATTTCTAAGATGAGAGATCCTCATGAAATCTCACAGCTCTAGGCTGGATTGGGAAGTTGAAAAACTATTCCAGAAGAAGACATGGAAAAACACTGAAAGTTCTCTTTTTATATAGTTCCACAAATATAAAACTTGAAATAAAACATATTGTCACCTTAGATCCATCTTTTAAATTGTTAGAGAAATATTGTGGTAATGAATTTTTCTTTAATAAATCAGCACTGCCTTTTATCCTTGGTAATATAATTGCATCTCATTGTGCTTTTGACCTGGAGCTAGGAAAATGTCTGCCGTGGAGGAAAAAAAATCTTGAATATACAGTTCCATTTACTATTTTAACTTTTGGGCTTCCCTACAGTTTAGCTGCAGTGCTATTTCCCCATCCTAGAATTGATGGATAAGTATACACAATTGGAATTTTCTGCTCTCCTTGCCATTCCATACTCTATTCCTTGTGTTCTGATTCACTGCCAAATTGGGGTGTCAAAAGTAAGTAGCTACAAGGCATTCTAAGTAATGTGACTGACTAATTTCTCTGGCTTTGTTTTCCTTTTCCTTGCTCTACATCAAACCCAGTGGGTATAATACTTTTGCAAAAGACATTTATAATGGTGAACGTTTTAATAGTATACTCCATTTTTTTCTCTCTGCTTTCCTGTATAAAATGGTTTCTCTTTTGCATATTTGTGCATAGTATTTGTACTTAAAGCTTTAGTTTTCTCCAAAAGTACAGAGGCCTCAACATTTTCTATGCTGACCCCTCTGGCTGCCATGCAGCAAGATTGCAACCTGGAAGCCAGCCACAATCCTGCTCATAGGCAAAACTCAGGAACAAATTTTAGAGGAAAAGAGTTTTTTTTTTTATCAATAACCAGTACTTAACCAGTAAATATGACAACCATAAACATAATGACATATGCAAGAAAGACATGGTGAGGTGGTTTCCAGAGCTCTATGCCCAGCACAACAAAGTAAAAAAGAACCCAGGAAGTGCAGCCAAAAAATAAGCTAAGTACACTTTTGATTAGAGTCTGCTAGCCTCTTTCTTGACCAGTCTGCCTGGTCTTTGCTTAGCCCTGGGTGGTTGAACATCAGAGTCTAAGAGGCTATCCAGAGGTGATATTCAGCCGGTTTTGACCGGTTCTAACGAACTGGTAGTGGACACTTTGAGTAGTTCGGAGAACTGGCAAATACCACCTCTGACTGGCCTGCCCCCATCTATTGGCTGCCTCCTGAATCCCATTTGATCGAGCCCCAGTTGATCAGCTGGGTCTTCTTTTGTTGCCCTGCACAAGAGAACAGAGCTGAAAAGCAGGTTAGTGGGGTAGGGATGGAATGGAGATTTTACAGTATCCTTCCCCTACCATGTCCACCAAGCTACGCCACACCCATCAAGCCATGCCCACAGAACCGATAGTAAAAAAAATTTGAATCCCACCACTGAGGCTATCAGTGGAGATGGATAGGAAGTCCTGGGTATATGCTGGTTGTTTACTTCAGCAACTCATGTTTTCACATTGCTGGAATCACCTCCTCCAGGACTATTCTCCCTGTCTCTATTTTTTCCTCCTCCTCATCAGAAGACAAGCCCAGCAGGGTCATAGTTTGATACACTTCCCTCTAGATTGGTCATCGTCTCACATAGTTTTCCTCAAGATTGCTCTTTCTTTCTTTTAGAAGTTCTTTGCTAAAGCCAGATATTCAAAAAGGATTGGCGGGATGTATAAACTGAGACTATCTCACGTAAGATTTTGATAATTACTAGGTCTAAAAAATACATGTACATAATTAGGAGGATGAATAACTTCAATAGAATATTTTGTGACTTTTCAGAAGGCTACCTGGAACGAGCCTCAGTAGAGGCCTTCCCAAGAAAGCTGTTTTATGGCAGCTAGGAGTATCTTTAGCTGCCTTTGATAAATACAAGTGTTATTTAGCTTGCACAAAAATATAAATTTCTCTGCTACATTTACACTCCTCTACTGAATGTTTTTCATGCCTGTAGTTATTTCCTGTATATATTAAACTTAGCACCTAATGTTATTCTTTCCCCATGCTTTGCTTAATAAATCCTCAGCTTTTACCTCATTTCTATGTCTAGTGCTTTTAAAACTAAGACTTTCTATAAAAATCAATGTAAAAATTTAAAGTGCTTTGAAATCCATCTGAGTTTTTGCAACTCTGTCTTGGTATTGATTATATTCAGATTGGGCAATTTTTCTAGAGCCACTAATGAGGTATTCCACAGTTTCATCTCTAATCTTACACAGTTGATATTGGCTATCATTCCAAATATGTTCAGGTTTGGCTTTGATTAAATTTGCTTGCGTTGCCTGTGCTTCTTCTTCCCCAATTGCTCTTTGTTTTTAAGAACTCCAGCTTTCAGCCTCTGCCAAGTCAAATTTTGATCTGTTTTTCTTTCAACAGTATCAAATCAAATCTTTATTGTGGTCATAGACTAGCATAATTCAAAGCACATGTATATTGACCATGCAGAGGTTTAAATTTCTAGGCATTAATTTGATTTTGAATTGCTTCCTTTTTTTCTTTTGAATTTTGTAATGTTTAGTACTTTTTCTTTACAAATTTCTGTCAGTAGCAGTTCCTTACTGGGTCTGATATACTCATTCAAGCCTTCTTTCTCTTTTTCAACTGTTTGTCTTGCTAGAAGCAATTACCACCCACCTTTACTTCTGGCAAAATAAAGTCTTTCAACATGTCTTCTTGGGTAGGAGGCCTCATTCATGGTCATTAATTTCCTTGTTTTCCTTTCAAGTGTGTCTAATTCACCATTGTGCCCAATCAATTATACTTTCAGTACATCCAATAATTGGAAAAGCCCAAATATTTATTGCTTTAATTATGTTCCCTATATTTAATTTTGTTTTTATTTTTTTTCTAGATTAATGGAACCAGTATTCTTTTTAACTTGTTCATATAAGAAGCTTTTATTAATCCTAAATATTTATATTGCTTCTCTCATAGCAATGGTCTGATGGCATTTCCAGACTTACAGTTCATTAGGTATAATCTATCTTTTTTAAAACAATTTTTTAAACAAGGTTTGATTATTTTGAATAACTTTAGGCCACAATTATATTGCAAATGGATTGGGGTATTTTTTACCTTTAAGAGTTGATAGCATTTGGTTATATCTAAATTATTTGTAAGTGGGAACATCTTTTCAAATAATAATGAGGATTTTGTCCCTTTGGAAATTCTTTGGAAAGGTGTGCTCCCCCCCCCAGCCCCAGTAAAATATATTAGATTTGTTATTGTTGCTATAAATTACTTAAATGTTGTGAGAAGACAAGTAATAATCCCTTTTCTGTACTAGAAAGTTCTTCCAAATGTTATCAATTCTTCATTATTTGAGTTTGCAAAAACTCATTCAGTTGTGTTAACCAACCAGAAATTTAAGTTTGTGAAGTGTTGATCCAAAAGTCATATAATTCATGTATTTTAGAGGTACTCCAGTATTTTCTTTTTGACTTTTAATTTAAGTGATTCAGTGATTGTAATAATATGTTTCATTGCCATTTCAAGTAAATCTTATTTCATCTATTCCAACCAAAGGGCCAAACAAAAATGTTCTTTAACTGATCAACTGAATATTTAATTATTTATTAATTTACTCTTTAACCAGGTCTAGGGAGAAAGAGATATACATAGTTCAACTCAGACTCCAAGTGAATGAAACCAAATGAATCATGAACATGCTGGATGAAACTTCTGTCCTTGCTGTAATCATCTCCCTCTCTGAAACCATGCCAGAAAGCATGTAAAGCAGATGAGCAAAGATCTTGGAACTCCACAGTACCACAAAGTCTGTACATAGTGATGCCTACATAATATCCTAGCTATAGAGCTGAAGTGTAAGAACTGTATCCAGACATTTGGAAGGGACAAGCAGAATGTCTTTCCTCTAGACACATGCCAAATACATGCTCATATCACCCCACTCAGAAATGGACAATAGCAACCAGCTAGATCCCACCTTCTAGTGTTATCTGATTGTGATGCCAACAGAATAGTTGGCAAAATAACTTTGCTATTGCCCCTGGTCTGGATGCTATCAGCTTAAGATGGAAAATGTTATTTTAGCCAGGATACAGTTAACAATGAGTTAAGCATTTTCTCCTTTTATGGGCCAAGGATAAAAGTAGTGTCAAGATATTTTCATATATATTTGTAACAGATGTAAATAGAGAAAGACAGAGACATAGAAAGAAAGTGAGAAAATATTATATCCCTTAAATCTAGTTCAAAACCTCTGTAACGTTACCACACTGGAGACTGGAAAATATATGCGATTGTACAATAGGATCAATATTGATATACTATTGAAAAGATATTCAGACAAAAATATAACCATTTCATATAGCATTAAGATGTCTTGCAGATTTAATTGAGGGTATTTTTCTTTGCTTACTCAGGACCTTTTCAACGTTTGACAGTTTTAAGTAGATGGACGGACTAGAAGATGATTTTCTTTGTTCACTATTGTCTAGTAATCTTTGGATATGTGTGTGTTCGCTGACTGATTTAAAACTTTCTGGACCTTGTCCAGAGAATTTTAAATCAGTCAGTTTTACATGTATATTAGGGACAGATTAAACTGAATTTCATTTGTTCTCTCCTTTTTCCTCTCCTTAACTATTTCATCTAATTTATGCATTTGTTTCAGGGGTAAAATCCATCCGGTTCTGACAGATTCTGGAGAACCGGCAGCGGAAATTTTGAGTAGTTCAGAGAACTGGCAAATACCACCTCTGGCTGCCCCCAGAGTGGGCTGGAAATGGAGATTTTGCAATATCCTTCCCCTGCCATGCCCACCAAGCTACGCCCACCAAGCCACACCATGTCCACCATGCCACACCACGTCCACCATGCCACACCACGCTCACCAAGCCACAGAACTGGTAGTAAAAAAATTAGAATTTCACCACTGATTTGTTTGATAAATTTAAAATTAAAAATTTTATGAAAATTTACATTGATGATTATTTCTCCAGTCATATATATCATTCTAAACATTTTTTCTTAATATGCATATTTCCTGTTAGGAATTATGATTTTCTCTACAAAATCAAGTCTCGCTTGAGTCAAACTGCATCAATACAAAAGTAGCTTGTCATTGCTTTTCTGACTAGCTTTTCAGGCTCATCCTGCTGTATGTGTGTGTGTGTGTGTGTGTGTGTATTCGTAGATTTTCACGGGTAGAGGTATGCAAGTTTTGGTGTATTCAGGTCTTTTCCCGTGTAAGATTGAGAGTATCTTGGCAATGTTTCGACAAGGTCCCACTCATCATCTTCAGGCTGGTGTCTTCGGCTTCATGCTTGTGCAAGGAAAGCATGATCGGAGCTGCCGTCTCCCTATAAATACTGGTGGGGAGGTGTGGGGTGCTGGCTTTGTTGCTGTGAGCGGGTTGGTTGCCTGGGTTATTACATCTTGATTAGTTGATGAAGTATATGTTTGCAGATTAGTCAGCTGTTTCATAACATCCTGTGTGGGTGAGGTCCTTGATGTGTGCCCATTAGTCTTTTGTGTTTTAACAACCTGGGTAATGGGCTGTGTCTTAACATCCTGAGTTCTAGTGTTGTGATATCCTGAGTTTTTTGATGTAATGTCCTGAGCATTGGCCACATCCATTGATGCCACATCCTGGACTTTGGTTTGGCTCCAAGTTTGAAGTCTTGTTATGTGTTCATGGTGTGTGTCAGTTTGCTTTGTGGGGGATCGGAGGGGGATGAAGCAGCTGGTGATGCCACCGTGGTCTGGCTTCTGGATGGTGGTTGAATTTTGTCTATGGGATGGGTTTGGGTTTGAATCTGGTGAGGATGATGGGTGGTGGTGCCATGTGTTATCTTGGGTCCGGTGTTAATCTTCATGGCTCGGACTCTTCTGTTGACTAGGGCTACTTTCCAAAGGTCCGGTAGGCAGGAGGTATTGTCGCGTTTATTCATGTTATAGGGGTGTTTCTCTATTTCGATGGCTTCCATGATTATTCTCTTGTTGAAGTGTTCAGTTTTGGAGATTAATTTGGTTCCTTCAAAGTCAATTTTGTATCCTGTTGTTTTAAGGTGCTGGAAAAGGGAGGCAGTTTTGTTCTTTTTTTCTGATTGCGTTCTTGTGTTCTGCAATGTGTGCATTTATTCTCCTATTAGTTTGTCCAATGTATGTGGCTGGGCAGACTTTGCATGGTATTTCATAGACTCCTTGGTTTTCTAGCTGGATCTTGTCTTTGAGGTTTCTTAAGATGTTTGCTATTTTTTGGTCAGTGCAGAAGGCTTCTTGATATTGTGTTTGTGGAGAATTTTGCTGATTTTATCTGTGATGCCTTTGATGTAAGGGAGGAGAGTGATGCCATTGTCCTGCTCTGTGTCTCGGTTCTTGGGGGGTGTCTCCCTTTGAATTAGGTTGGTAATTGTGTTTCAACTCAGGATGTTGACACACAGCCCATTATCCAGGTCGTTAAAACACAGAAGACTAATGGGCACACATCAAGGACCTCACCCACACAGGATGTTACGAAACAGCTGACTAATCTGCAAACATCTACTCCATCAACTAATCAAAATGTAACAACACAGGCAACCAACCCACTCACAGCAACAAAGCCAGCACCCCATACCTCCCCACCAGTATTTATAGAGAGACGGCAGCTCCAATTACGCTTTCCTCGCACAAGCACGAAGCCGAAGACACCAGCCTGAAGATGAAGAGTGGAACCTTGTTGAAATGTCGCCAACATACTCTCAATCTTACATGGGAAAAGACCCAAATACACCAAAACATGCATATATATGTATACAGTATTTATTTCAAAACTTTATATAGTAAGGCATGGTTGTCTCTTAAAAGTCTTGTAGTGCTGCCCCATTGTGGTGGCGTTGGGAAGGAAAGGATGTTCTTGAGAGGGATGAACAAACAATTTTGGGAGTATATGCCAAGATATTCCCAGCAGGTCTCTCAAATCTTAAAGGTAATCCCAACTGCCCTGGTAGAGCAAATATATACTATATTGAGCAGCAAAAGTATAGGAAGATGTTGAAGGGAGATGACCACCTTTAATGACAATGGCAAAGGTATCAATTCATACTGTGTAGGAGAAGACAATGATAAAACAGTCCTGTATTTTTACGAAGAAACCCATAGTTACTAAAATAATTGAAGATTATAGTGTTAGGTGATGGCCCCTTAGGTCAGAGGACACTCAACATGCTAAGGATTTTTTATAATGTTTGTTAATGAAGTAGCTGGATTTACGCCTTTGGGATATCTAGTTGCTAATATTGGCATGTAATGGGAAAAAAATCCAAAGTGGCAAAGACAAAACTACAGTGGGAAAATAGAATGTAAAAAATATGAGCCCAGAAAAGCTCGAGACAGTGAAAGAAGAATTGAAACAACCGCAGATTGGCAATCTTAGACATCAGTGAACTGAAATTTTCTGGGATTGGATACTTTCAGTAAGAAGTTCACATTGTTTACTATTAAGTTCGTGGAAATAAAAAAGGAAATGAATTTCTTTTATAGCCAGCAAGAATAGCACTTGCACTGCCAACAATGACCAAATAATATCTGATAGAGTTTGTGGATTGTCCAATTACTTTCCAATATGACAATCATCTAACCACCCATGCAGAAAAAAAAGAGTTGGGTTTTATAATCAAGTTCAATTTGAAATTAGCAGAACTTGCAAGTAAGATGTACTTCTTATGATTGGAGACTAAAATGCCAAAGTTGGAAACATTAAAGAAGAAAATGTAATTGAATTGTAAACTGAATGAAATTGCGGTGTAAACTTAGGAAAAAACTGCCGTTGCTTTAACAGTTAGTCTCCCTAGAATACAGATGTCTGTTCTTGTATATGTCTTAATGTCAATCAGATTAATTATTTTTAATAATATAGTTTCAATCAAATAAAATAGATTTCCTCTTCTTCTGGAGTGAAATATTATATTCAGTTATTTTTTTATTTTATTTTTTTAAATTTGATTTATATGCCACCCTTCTCCAGAGACTCAGGGCGGTTTACAATGTGTTAAGCAATAGCTTTCATACTTTTGTATATTTATACAAAGTCAGCTTATTGCCCCCACAAACTGGGTCCTCATTTAACCTACCTTAGAAAGGATGGAAGGCTGAGTCAACCTTGAGCCTGGTGAGATTCGAACTTACAGTAATTGCAGACAGCTGGTTTAAATCACTATGCTTTTAGTCTGCTGAGCTAAACCAGGCTCCTTAATATAACCAGTTATATTAAGATTTATTAAGTCTTCATAGTTTAATTCTTCTAAAAGTATAATTGGATATCAGTTTCCTCCAATCATATAAAAGTAGTATGAACAATATAACAAATGACAAACCTTTTCATCTACTGAATTTATAAACAATATAGGTCCACAACTACTTATTTAAATAACCATTGTCAATCATGTTACCTGTCGACTTCCGGTGTTGCCGCGGACCATCGCTGACGGTCCTTTGAAGACCGCCAGCCCAGCCGCCTGTAAAGAGCCGTTTCGGAGACTAGAAACGGCTCGAAAAACTCCGAGCCAAGAGGACGTCGTGAGGAGAGCCAGTGGCAGAAGGTAGAGTCCCCTGTGAGACCCCCAGAGTGTTTTTTTTTGTTTCTGGGGAGTTAACAGGGTGGGACTCCCTATTCAAGTCGCTGAAGCTCCGGACGGCTGGGAAACTCTGCAAACTGCAGAGCAAGATAGCACGGCAGCATTATTACCATCAAACAATAAAAGAGAAAGTTTTGGACTTCCTGTCAAATTGCAAGTATTTAAAGTTTTTTTGAAATATTTGGAGGACTAAAGTAACTTGGAACTGAAAAGGGCAAGGAAAGGGAAAAAAAATGGCACTTGCTTTTAGCGGAGAACAGCTGAAAGCAAAAGTAATTTGAACTGTGTATTTGGCTACATTTTAACAGTAACAAATCCGGCTGGAAGAAAAAGAAAAGTAGCAAAAAATAAAATAAAATAGAAAAAAAAAGCAGCAATTGATTGTTTTAGACCTGATTGAATCTGGAGAACCTTTTGGGAAAAGTTGCTAGAATTTGTGGAAAAGGAAGATCTGTAAGAGGCAAAATGGCAACAAAGCAAGCAGGGGGGGGATTCCCCCACTCATAAGCAGAAGCAGCCTCAAACAGCGCAGCTGCAAACTCAGACAAAGGAAGAAAGCCATTATGACCTTATTATTAAAGAAATTCAAAGATCAGAGCAGGAGGTCAAAGGAATTGTTCAAGAGAAATATGAAGCAGTTAAACAAGATATTCAAACAGTGGCTAAAGGCCTGTCTGAGGTAGTGTTGCAGATTGACAAAAAAGTGGATAATCTTGCCTCAGAGATGGAGACTAAATTTAGAGCTTCTGATTCAAGAATGGTTGAAATTGAAGAAATTACACAAAAAATGCAAAATGAGATTACTATGATGCAATTTCGATCGATGGAATATGCTATCAGACTGAGAGGTGTAAAAGAGAACAGCAGGGAAGATCTTAGGAAAATTTGTGCAGAGGCTTTAGCAGTTTTGTTGAAGGTAGAACCTGGTGTGGTTCTGTGTAAGATTGACAAGGCGTACAGAGTCAATTCTCGTGTGGCGGTACAAAGGCAACTGCCTAGAGATGTGGTGATATATTTCACAGATAGAAGAATAAGAAATGATATTTTGCAAAATTCCTTTGTTACAACTGTTCAAGTTGATGGAAGTGAGATTGGAGTCTTTAAAGAATTGCCACCCAAAATGTTAAGAGATAGAAAGGATTTTGGATTTTTGGTGGCAGAACTGAAAAAAACAGAATATACAATTCAGATGGGATTCCCCAATAGGTATAATATTGAGGCTGCGAGGAGTGAGATACCGCCTTAATACTATTGCAAAAGCAGAAGAATTTTATTACAATGTTTTGAAAGCGGGCTCTCCTCCTCCACGTACATCTTCACCAATAGATAAGGAGGCTCAATTACAAGCTGAGTTTGATCAAGAAACAGAAGCAAAAATAAAGCAGTCGCAAAAGGAGGCAAGAGAGACAATGGGAGCTGTAGGTGGTGTTGTGGTTGATCCTTTTGCACCATTTGAAGCTTCTCCTTTGGAAGAAATGTCTAAAACTATTACAGAGGAGGCGTTGGCTCTTGAACTGACAACATCTAAAATGGAAGAGCAACGTATAACCAGAGCGATGTCTAAACAAATGAAGGAACAGCAGCAAGAACATTACAAGCCACAACGTGAAAAGAGAGTTAAAGGGAAGCAGCAAGCTGAAGTCATGGGAGGAACTAAACCGAAGATTACTTCTGTAGAAAAGAATCTTCAACAATTGCTCTCAAAACTTCAGACTGGATCAAATGGCACTTAAATTTTTGTCTTGGAATGTTAATGGACTGAACTCTCCACAAAAAAGAAGGAAGATATTTCATTATTTGAAACAATTTCATAATGATGTTATTTGTTTACAGGAGACTCATATAAAATTGCAAGATCAGAAATATTTGATAAATTCAAGATTGGGAATGCAATTTGTTGCTTCAAATTTGGAAAAGAAGAATGGAGTGGTGATATATATAAATAAAAGACTTGTAGCTAAAACTATAGAAATAGACGAAGATGGAAGATATATTGCAATTGAAACTATTACAGATAATGGACCAATCTTGATGGTCGGAATATATGCTCCAAATCAGCAACAGGAAAATTTTTATAAGTTGCTTCATTTAAAAATCTTGGAATGGAATTATTCAACTATTATAATAATGGGGGACTGGAATGGAGTAATTCAACCTAAAATCGATAAAAAAAGTACGGCCAAATTAGGGATTAAATTACCACAAGCTTTTTTTGAACTGAAAGAGGATTTGGAATTGAAAGATATTTGGAGAGTTCGAAACCCAAATGAATTGGATTTTACTTTTTACTCGGACAGGCATAAATCCTTTTCCAGGATAGACTTTTTTCTGTTAACCACTAACTTACTTTCTAAAGTAAAGAAAATAAAGATATTTCCTAGGACTTTGACTGACCATAGTCCGGTCTGGATGGAAATTGAGATGGGTAAAAGAGAAAGAAGATCCTGGAGATTAAATGAGAATTTATTTAGATATGAAAAAAATATAATTGAACTTAAAAAGCATTTAAAGGAGTTTTTTAAACTGAATTTGAATAAAGGTACCCCTATTGAAATAGTCTGGGATGCAGGCAAAGCATATATGCGGGGAGTACTAATTCAAATGAACTCTAAACATAGACAGAACCAGCAGAAAAAGAGACTACAGTTGGAAAGTGAGATAAAAAAGAAAGAACAACAATTGATACAAAAACCAACAGATGGAAAATTGCAAATGGCTATAAAACTTTTGAAGGATCAATTTCAAATGCTTATAGCAGACCAAACGGCAACTAATTTACAATTTGCAAAGCATAATACTTTTACTAATGCTAACAAACCGGGCAGGTGGTTGGCGTACACTTTGAGGAAACAAGCATCTACACGAATTATTGATAGTACTGAATATGCTGGCAAAGAAGTTTATCAACAAGAATTAATTAAAAAGGCCTTTTTGGAATATTATACCAAGTTATATGCTAAAGACAATATACAGAACACTTCTATTGATAAATATCTAGAAAAAAAGAGAGTTTCAAAAATTTCAACAACTCAAAAGAAAAGTTTGGAACAATTGATAACAGTTGAGGAGATCAGCTTTGCTATAAAACAGCTAAAAACAGCTAAAGCTCCAGGGACGGATGGTCTAACCGCAGTTTATTATAAAACCTTACAAGAGGAAATGATTGAGCATCTCAAAGACTTATTTTGTAATATACAACTAGGAGGTAAGATACCTTCCTCATGGAAAACAGCTTTTGTCTCATTGATTCCGAAAGAAGAATCAGGTCTCAAGAAACCAGAAAATTACAGACCAATATCTCTATTAAATACAGATTATAAAATTTTTGCAAAAGTATTAGCCAACAGATTGATGCCAGTTATCCAAAAGGTAATTCATCATGATCAAGCAGGATTTATTGAAGGCAGATATATGAAGGAGAACGTCAGGCAAGTCATAGATTTAATGGACTATCTAGATAAGAATAAACAGATCTCTGCAGTGCTGGTTTTTTTGGATGCGGAAAAAACCTTTGATTGAGTGAATTGGAACTTTATAATTAAGACTTTGGAAAAAATGGATTTGGGGGAGTGGTTTATACAAGCGATTGGTGCAATTTATCAAGAGCAATATGCACAACTTATTATTAATGGATGTTTAACATCGAATTTCAACATACAAAAAGGCACCAGACAAGGTTGTCCATTATCCCCACTATTATTTATTCTAACCCTAGAAGTCTTACTTAATGCAATACGGGACTCGAACTCTTTGAATGGAATAGCCATAAGGCAAGAGGACTATAGAACTAAGGCATTTGCAGACGATCTGGTTGTTACCCTATCACAATCTATGAAATCAATAATCCAGATGAAAGATATTATAGAAGATTATGGCATGGTATCTGGTTTTAGGTTGAACCAGAAAAAAACTAAAATGATTGTTAAAAATTTGACAGAGAGTAAAAAAAAGGAACTGGAAAGAATGGCAGGTTTCAAAATTGTTTCAAAGGTCAAATATTTAGGAGTACAAATTGCAGATTCAAATGTAAAATTGTTTCAAAATAATTATGAGGTTCTGTGGCAAAAGATCCAAAAAGATATGCAAAATTGGAAGAAACTGCAGTTATCACTGCTTGGAAGAATATCAGCAGTAAAGATGAATGTTTTACCTAGATTTATTTTTTTATTTCAAATTATACCGGTGCTCAAATCAGATAAACCACTGCTAGAATGGCAAAAAGGAGTGAATAAATTTATTTGGAATGAAAAAAAACCGAGAGTCAAACTGAAAATAATGCAAGATACTCGTGAGAGAGGTGGTCTTAAACTTCCAAACCTTCGATTATATTATGAAGCAGCTGCATTGACACAAATAACTGATTGGTTTGGGAAAACTAAGACTGAATTGCTGAATATAGAAAGTCATGACCTTGTTTGGGGATGGCATGCATACTTATTTTATGACAATAAAGTGGATAAAGTGTTCAATAGTCATCTACTTAGAAATGCCTTGATGAGAATCTGGAGGAAGCACCGAACTAATTGGGATTATAAGATTCCGTTTTGGCTGGATCTTGCTGATACCATGTGGAATACAAATATTAAGTCACTCGGGGTTTTTTTATATAAAGAGTTACTTTATTTTGAAGAGGGCAGATGGCGATTGAAGACTTTGGACATGCTGTTGGAAGAAGGGATATCTTTGACCTGGTTGCAGTACAATCAATTACAGATGAGATGGAAAGAAGACCAACAAACTGGTTTAATGGAATATGAAGTAGAATTGGTTAGACAGATAAAGGAGACAGGTCCAATGCATATTAAGAGAGTTTATAATGTTTTGTTAGAAAGGGATTCAGAGAATGAGTTAGTTAAAGATTGTATGATTAAATGGGCACAGAATTTCTCTCAACCAGTTATGATGGAAACATGGGAAAAAATATGGGTTCAGAATGTTAAGTTTACACAGTCACAAAATTTACGAGAAAATTTTTATAAAATGTTTTATAGATGGCATTTAGACCCCAAGAAATTGTCTTGAATGTACCCTAACGTGCAGCCAAAATGTTGGAGATGTGAGTGTTTAGATGCTACATATTATCACATATGGTGGACTTGCAAAAAAGTGAGGGCTTTTTGGATAAAAATCTGGTGGGTTATGCAAAATGTTTTAAAGAAAAAAATACAATTTTCTCCGCAATTTTTTTTTATTGGGTATAGTTAAAGATTTTACATTGGGTAAAACAAAACTGATTTTGTATATGGTGACAGCAGCTAGGTTGTTGATTGCCCAAAACTGGAAGAGTGATACCTTACCGACTGTGGACCAATGGATTCAGAAGATGGCTGGATTTGCAGAAATGGCGAAGATCTCAGCCTTTTTAAAAGACCAGACGCATGAGAAGTATATACAGGAATGGAATAAATGGATTGAGTATATACAGAATAAGTATCAGACTAGAAAATATTATGTAGCTTTCAGCTGAGAGGGATTGATGACTATGCTAGTAAATATAGAAAAAGATATGGAAGGATGATTAACATATATATTGTTTGGGAATATTAGTATTGCATATAATGGAAGTCAAGGGGGATGGGAGGGGGGTGGAGGGGGAGGGTTAGGGTTAGGGTGGGATTGGGAGGGAATTTTATATATTTTTTCTATATGTATTTTATAATGTTGGGCAAGGGCGGGGGGAAAAATGGGGGAAAATTTGTATTTGTAAAGCTTTTTCAATTAAAAAAAAATCATGTTACCTGTCAATATAAATTGGTCAAATTCTGCTGGGAGGGTTCATTAAGCCCTGCGAGGCTGGCAAATCCAGGAAACACTTGGATATCTTGAATGAGCTTTCTTGCTACCGTAATAGGGTAATGAGAGAGAATCTTGAAAGAACACAATTATCCAGGTCATCTTATACCTATGTAATTAAAGCAGAGTTATTCTCAATCTTTCTCTTATGTGTTCCTTCTCCCCTGGATCCAAGAATCTCTTGTGTAACAGCCTTGATCCCTCCCTTAACTGCCTTGCTGTCTTCTCTGTGTTGTTACAGTTGTTAGGCTTTCATCATAATGCGGCATTATTTCATTTATTTAGTTAAAAGATAGCTAAAGGTATATGTATGTCCTTGCTCTAATTGAGCAATTAGCTTTTCCACCATCAATAGTTGCCTTGGCTTTTCATGCCTTAATTAATTTCAAGGAAAAGAATCTTACAAAGAAATTCTTCTTAATTTCTCTCAGGTTTTTTTTAGAATGGAAAATTATAGATATTTCAAAGGAATGAAAATACATGTACAGTTAAAAAAGGTTTATTATATTTATATAAATGATCAATTGCTCTGCAACAGTACAATAGTAAAGAAATACAAACCACATCAGGAACAAGACACAACAATTAGATTAACATTCTCAGCAGATTCACACATTCACATGCCCCAGTTCCTGCAGGAAGATCCAAGTTTTTAAGTGTCTTCTGAAAGGCTGGCAGGGTTTGGGCTAGCTGAAGGCTGCTTTTGCATTGGGCAGGCATTGTGACAGGAAAGACACACCTTCTTGGTTCCATCAATATACTGTATATATCCATCAATAACAGATGACACTATTTAATTGTTAGGTCACTGAATTTGTGTAAAGATTCCTTCAGTATCTGTAGTTGGGAGTGGATTTGGGGGCATAGCATAATAGGAACACAAAGATGATGATGGTGATGAGAATTGTGAAGGAGGAAAAGAAGGACAAACATTTTATTTATGCTTTTTCCTAGTCTTTCAATTAACGATTTATAGACATTCTAACTCTCCAAAGATGAAATTAAATCTGTATCATGTTCAGACTGTCTTACTTACAAAAGCTACAAGAATGAGAAAGCATTTTAAAGTTATTTTAAGGTGGGCAGAAAAAGTCTTAAATAAAAATTTGTACACTTAGAGTTTTTCAGTTAAATATGGAGGGAGGGAGATGAAGGCATGGATACTCCTTTAGCCTAAATCTTCTTTGTATGTTATTTAAAATGGTTTCTGAGAGATTATAACTGGCAGTTAACTGAGCTATTGTATTCTTCTCTTCTGGTTCTGTTGGAAGCACTCTAAGTCATATTATACATTGCTCCAGTTTCATTGTTGGAGAAATAGAATAATAATGGATTACATCAATAGAATTCTTTAACCAAGTTCAGGGGTGGGTGAGATATGTATGCATAAAATATATATGCATTTATGATTTTTTCATAAAATCACCGTGAATCTTACTAGCAGCAAATCTAAGTGGTATTTCACAGGAGCATACCACAGCAGCACAATGTTTCAGTAAAAAAGATACAATATTTGGCATAGACCTTATTCAACACAATTCTTCAGATGTGAATGATCTATCCCAAGTCAAATTCTGGTTAAGATATTATTACTGCGTGGGAAGCATAATGCTGGGAAATTTCTTAAATAGATTTTTATATGTCTCTTAGAAGCATGACACCAAAATAGTGTTCACCTAGATATGAAATGAGCATATGACTATGGCCTAATACTGTATATATAGTAGCTTCTCATTAGAAACTCTTTTGAGTTTCTTGCTCTGCCCCTATTTAGATGTTGTCTCTTATCTGACCATTCTTGTGACAGCATATTTTCACTCAGTCTTCCAAGGTCTTTCTCATATATCATGACATACCAAGATATCTGGGGGTATGCACATATCTGTCTTTCTATGCTTCCTTCAATCCATCCAAAGCCAAAGCATCCATACAGTGGATCACTTGATATCATGTGATTGGCAGTGTTACCTCCTATGGAAATCATAAAGGTAGGAAAATTTTTTTTCAAGTGTATTACAGACTGTGCATCATTAAATTCTTTAGATGTTCTAAGCAAATGATTTTTAGGACAAAGTTCAATATTTGTGTTCCATATTGATTCTTATTTTACTTAATAAGTCGTATTTCAGAATTTGTTCTTAGATTCTGTTCTGTACTGAAATTTCATCTTAATGGAAATATAATACAGTATATTGTCTAACAATCAAAAAGCAACTTTTTGTTTAATTGCACAATAAGACAAATTAGACTATAGTTGTAGTAGATGTGTTGGACCACAGGGAGAAAAATAAGCAAAAGCAGAAGCTATTTCTCCAAATTGTCAATTTATGCTTTTGAAAATGATGTACAGTATACTAAAAGCAGTTAATAGTTTTCTAAGTTGTTTTAGCTTGTTCAGAAGTTTTCAATGTGTAAAATGTTAGTCATAGCTTCACTTTCTTAGGCATAATGTTTTGCTCCTCACAGAGGGTTGTAATAAATATTAACTATTCACTTTTGAAGAATCCTTCCTTCCTTCCTCCCTCCCTCCCTCTCTCATTTCTACTTGTTGCAAAGAGACAGGGAAAAAGGCCTCCCTACTTTTCTCTTATTCTTATTTTCTTTTTAAATTGCTTCTTCTATGCTTCATTTCCTCCCCTCTTCTTTTCTTCTTCACTATGCCTCGTTTCCTGGCCTAGGTTTACTTCTGCTGAACACTTGTCCCCAATTCTAACCTTGGTTCCTATACCTCCAAGAATACAGTACTCTTCTTACTAATGCTCAGATCAGTTTTATTTTCTTCAGACCTACTTTTCTGCCTAGTTTCATATTTCTTTCTTGCCATTTCTCTATCTCCACATCAATCTGTCTCTCCCTTGGCTAAGTTACTTCCTGTTTATTTTGCTGTTTTGTCTAAGGTCCTATTTTCATTTATTTCTTCAGCAGGTTCAAATTTTTATTCTTTTTCCACAATTCCCTTTGTACCATACTTTAACTCTTCTAATTACTTGCAAATTCTAATTGTGATGGAGGGAGGGGGGGTTGCACATAGGTATCTTAATAGTCGAAAGAGAAAACATCGAAATAGCAGTGAAAAAGAAGTTTAGAAATTTCTCAAGAAGTTTTCATGGTTTAATGAAACCATTGGGAAAGATCATGCAGAGATGTTAACTTAGATAGCCACAATATGAAAATGTTAGCCACCTATTCCTTTCCCTTGTCATCTAATCTATACAAAGCACTATTCTGGTTTGGTAAATGGACTCAAAGAGAACTAATATAATGGCTTTTAAGATATACAAGGTCTAGGTAATTCAACTAGTCAGCTAGATAGTATTTTAGAGGATAAGCTTCTCATTCTTTGATCCAATGCCCTTTCAGACCTTGCCATTGTTTCCAACATAATCCCTATGACTAGTTTTATTTAACAACTGTAACTTAGTACTGATGTTGACTCCTCCAAGTGGTGATGATGGGAAGCATACTATGGCAAAGTCAAAATGTGAGGTGAGCCAAACTGACACCAACATGCCAAAATATTAAGTGTAGACCTGTGTTTTTCAGCTTGACAACTTAAGATGTATGGATTTCAATTCCCAGGAAATTATGGTATACACTCTCTATTGCAAAGGACAGGCAAAATGTAAGAAGGAAAAGGCCTGAAGGTTGGACCCTTTAAATCAGTACCTCCTCAGGCTTAACAAGCTGCAGAATAAGACCAATTGCTAGGAACAACTATCAGGCTCCAAACAGCAAGTTACAGAATCCATGTATTGTGTCTCTGTAGGAGTGTTCTGTTGGACTTGCAATATTCTGTTGGCATTGTTGCTTTGAATAGTGATTCTACCAAAGGAATACACTAATTGAAGTACTCAAAGTCATGTTTTGGTAAATTTAATTTGTGGCACCTTTTACTTTTTAAACCAGTCCAGAAACTGTAACTAGTGCAAAACAGAGTAACCCAAATGTTTATTAGAACTGAATGACATAATATTATACTAGTCATCTGTATTGCATCTCTATTAATTTCCAAGCCCAATTTTTTATATCCCATGCCTGGATCTGTTTTAAGGTAGAGAAGTTTAAAAATATCTGTATAAATAAACAAAATTGGTGTTAACCTTGAAAGACCTGCCTAATTGGGTGTTGTCTGTGTACAAAATGTCAGTGTTTTATACTGTATATCTATGGAACTTACAAACATACTTGGAATTTACAGTTGACTTTTTTCTTGATAAATATTGAATGGATAAATTGAAGCTTGAGAAGGGGTGGAGTTGTTGTTGTGAGGGTTTGTTTTCTTAGATGTAAAATAATTTTGTTATGAATTCCTTTGTGAAAAGAATGTGGATATTCTGTTCCCAGATGCATACATTTGCAGAATATGTTGATTCCTCCCTGAAAAAATTAATATACAGGCATGCGTGCATGAGAACACCCACACACACACATACACAAACACCCACCCACCCACCCACCCACACACACACACACACACACAGAGAGAGAGAGAGAGAGAGAGAGAGAGAGAGAGAGAAAACATTTAAAAGTTAGCATCATCAGTGGTAATTACATATTTGAAAAGAACTGACATCAGGAGGATTTGCATCTTAACTGCCTATGCTGAAGAAATTTGTATGTCAAAGGCAGAAAGCAGGATAATTGATGGTTTTTAAAAAATAGATTTGGGGGCAATACAATTCAACATTTATATAAATTAGGGGAACTATATAGAGTCTCCATGTGTTATGAGACATTGTGAACAAAGACCAACTGGAATTTTCTAGCTACTGTGATGGCCCTTTTGGCATCTACAGTATTTCAATTCTTTCTCATTTGATTTAATATCAATTTTAGTAATATTGTATATTTTATGGGTTTGATATTTATTTTTCAACTAACCAAGAGATTTTCATAGAAATTCAGTGTAAACAAACAACCATTGAAATGAATAAATAGGAGTAATTTGGACAGAAAATCTTCTTACCTAGAGAAACTTGTATAACGCTTTGTTGAGTTTTTTAATTTAAACAATAACAGTCTAATAAAAATGACTAATCCACTTAGTAATACAGAAGCCCTAAATTTAATAAAAACTTCATTGTAAGGAGAAAATAAAACTTAGAACATATTATTCTTTTGAATTTGAATCCTCATGTTCTTTTTCAGGAGTAATTTTATTAAATATCAAGAGCATAGTTGTAATCTTAGTCTTACATTCTCTGTCTGTCAGAAGGACAATTAAGTTTTAAGGTTATGCTGTAATACTGTGATAGCCTAATAAAATAGTCATTCTTGTTCTATTATATCTCCACATTTCAGAACTTTGAAAGTTCATACATTTCTAGGTCAAGATCCCCATAAGAAATTTAGAAGAACTTCCAGAGCCATAATTATAATATTAGGCTTTGTATAACTTCAAGAAAGACTGGGTGATGCTAGAAATTGCTATAAATCACTAATGGAGAAATGACCCAAAATTAAGATGGGTAACATTTATATGTGAGGTTGGAGACAGTCACATGGCTTGAAAAACAGAAAAAGGTTTCCAAATGATGTAAATAATAAAGCAGAAAGAGGCTTCCACGTGATGTAAAGAATTATGAAGGGGCTATGTGACTGAACTAAGGAGAAATATTAGTGAGTTTTCATTAGGCCTGTCTAGTCTTAAAGAAGTCAGGTGACAAATGATATGAAAATCTTGTATTTGGGAAATCATGGGTAGTGAATTTCATGTCTTGCTCACAGCATTTCAAATCAACAGGAGTAAAGGCAACCATTATTTGCTTTTAAACTACTTTTGAGGATTTGAGGAGTGGAACTACCAAGAACCAAGTTCTAACTTTGGGATTCTAACTTTAACTTTATATGAGTAATTTCCCCAAAGAGTACATTTGAGATGTGGTAGGAGAAATTTAAGAAAGGAGTGCATAAATGATAATCATCATTAGCAATGGCCATTACACATTGTCCATCCTTCAGTTTCTCTTCCCTTTGCTGATTTGTTTCCATTGCTAGTAGTAATCACTATGTTCTCAGTTTGTACCTTTTTATAACTTAGTATATTGTAGGGAACAAATAGTAACTCCTTCCCCCAATGTGTGTGTGTTTGTGCACATTGGAAGCACACAAACACAGATAATGGAGAACATTTTTAGAAATTCTACAAATTCTATTTCTGGGGTGATAGAATACAAGAGAAACAAAATCCTTGATCTTTTCCTTAAAAAGTTATTTTGGAGAAATGCCAGGTCATCACAATATATCGTGTCATTTAGAGTTTGAGTTTTCAAAGTGCACTGCTTTGACTAGGACTTACATGGGATTTTACAAATTCATCCATCCAGTGTAACGTAACTAAATCAAGGTTTTATCTACAAGCTACTGAGATACACAAATTATATCAAATTTTACTCATGGTACACTAATTAATTTTAAAATGAAAAGGCCTCAGAGGAAGATTTCTCCACTGAAATTTTCAATAGGAATTTCTCTTTTAATGAAAAAGGAAATTTCAAAGCCTCCATTACTTTGTTAAATTAATCAGCTTTCATCCATCAAAGTAGCGTTGAACACGTCTGCCTGACATTTTCTGTTTGTGGTTTTATCTGCTGAAATGGAAAAAAATCAGGAATCTGAAAGTGAGATGAAAAGAAATCTGACTTTTTAAAGTATTGAGATCAAGTAAAAGCATTCTGGAAATATACACAGTTTTGGACAAAGCAAAACATTTCCCAAAACAACCAGGCGGAGGAAGTTTTTGGGGTAAAATATGCATTTACAGAAAGGTTTCCTCCTCCCGCCCATTTTGTTTCCTTTAAAATCTATAAAGCCTTGAAAGATATAGGAAGGAATAATTTCTTAAAAGACAGCATGGTAGACTATTTTATGTATGCATTTTCATTGCTAGTAAATGAACAGAAATACCCAAAACCATTTAAACAAAACAAAATAAACAAACAAAAGCTTTTAAAAGCCTTTTCGTTACATTCAAAAGATAGACCAGATTTTACACAGTGCATTAAACCTTGATAATCGAGAATAATATTGCATTTTTTTTTCATTGCATCAGTCAGGGGCTCATTTAAAAGCAGAGAGCAAAAATGTATCACCCATCCAAGTGAATACACTAGGGATAGCATTTTCCATCATGAAATAGTGGGACATAGTGAATCATTATTTCACGATGGAAAATGCTACCCCTGTGTCCCATGATCAGTCAATCCAGTTTTTCATATGATAAAGTCTGAATTGTTAGTATAAAAAAAATCATATCTAAATCATATTATGAAATATATGGATATTAAATCAAAATGAAGTAGTGGAGATGTAAACCCATACTATAGATTTAAGTGTCCTTATGTCATGCTACATTTTAAAGCATAAGGGAATTTGGTCTGTGTGACCATAAATGATTTTAACAGTGAAAATGACCTGTAAACATCTCAAAGCATCCTGAAAGAGAAGCATTTCATAAGTCCTTTGTCAATAGGGCACAGGTCTTACAAACTTACAAATTTCTCCATAAAGGAGCTTTTCATCAACAAATTAAACAATAAAGTAGTCAAAAGATAAAGAGATAGACTTTAACTTGGAAGAGAACTGGGATTGTAGATTTAATCTGTTACTGTACCCAACCGTGCCTTTCATGGTAAATTTGCCATTGTGATACAACCCTCTAAAGATTGTTGCATTGATTATTGCTCATTGTTTTAGATCAAGGCTTGTGAGTCTGATACATTTTAGTGACATATAAGTGAATATTGATACATTTTAGTGGCATACTAAATATTTGTGAATGGACTGGGAATAAGGAAGTGAGACACATGCCAATAGTTTAATTGAGAAATCCCTAACCTTTAAATAGAGTCAGGAAGATGACCCTAATAGAGATACGCAGGAGTTGTTGCCTAAACAAAGGGGAGGGGGCTGAAGCACTTTCAAAACCCAGAATAGCCAGATAATATTTGGAAATGATCAGACAAATAGTCCCCTATTTCACTAAATTATAAAACAGAGAAGCAGATACAGCACAATCAGTTCTGCAAGATTCTCTTATAATAGCTAATCATAATAAAATTAGCATTAGTCTTCTTGAAGTGTTGATTTCTTGGTCTTGTTCATCTAGCAGGGGTAACACCTTGGGTCTCTCAATACTGTAGATTTCATTTTTATATTCTGCAGATAATATGGTCATTGCTAAATTCTGGAGATTAACATCCTCATGTCATGAATATGTTCATGAACAGCAAACAGGTTTAATATTAAATCCAGCAGGTATTTGGATGTAGGAAGTGGATTGTTTAAGAGTGGAGACAGGAGTGATTTGCTTCCAGAACATCTTCCACTCCTATTCTTTAAACCCTGGGAAAAAAACCAACCAAAAATGGACCTGAAATATTAATGTCTTTCTGTTCATTACCACATCACCAGATGCCTTGTTGGAAGGTCATGGGGAAGAATTGTGAGCTCTGAAGTCTTCAATTTTGCTTACCCTTGTAATTGTTATTATTGAACAGGGACTCTTGCTTTCATTGTCAAGACCAATACGTGCAGAAAAAAAAGAATAAAATAAATGAGAGCTGGGATCTGAATGGACCTTAATGCTTGTTACAATCCACTGATGCATTTTTTTGTACTGAAAGAGAGGGCAAAGAACAGTTAGCTGTACTTTTCAGCCATCTCCCAATTGTACCGGGAATACTGAACAACTAAGTGATTAACAGGTAAATATATATTTCTATCAGAGAAGCTAATGCACATAGACATTCCAGTATTTAGACAAACTATAAGAGGCAATTAGGAAAAAAGCCAAGAGGACATTTTGGTCAAGGTCGGAGATATAAAAGAAATTATGGGTTGCTTGCAAAATCCAATATACAATTAAAATAGTTAAAAACAGAATACAAAATATATCAGCTGTGACTAAAAACAACCATCACAACAAAAGCAGGACAGGTCTCCCAAATACATTAACCACAGGCATGGGAACAGAGCTAGGTTTTAAGAACCTTCCAGAATACCAGAAGAGTAGATGTTGTATGTTTCTCTGGCAAGATGTTCTTCCAGAAGGCTGGGACAGCAACTGAGAAGCAATGCTTTCTGCAAGATACCAATGTTTGTTAGAAAGGACCTGGAGTGTCTTTTCTGCATGCACCTAGGAAGAGTGGGGGAAAGAGGAGGAACTATTAGAGATAAGACTTCATAGGTGGTGACCAACACCTGGGATTACAGTGGAAGCCAAATGGCAACCAATGCAGTTTACATAGCAGCAGTGACACAAGGCCTCCTGTACCACTACAATTGGACCACTGTAGCCTCCTGATGGTCTTCAAGGGCAGTCCTATGCAAAGCACATTGCAAAAGTATAAAATGATGCATCCCAATAGTATAACAATTATGCAGGCTTGCTCAGTATAAAAGTTTGAATCAAAGTGTGCAGTTGGAAATGGGGTGAGATTGAAGTGGATCAGAGTTGGTTTTCAGCAGGTTCTGACCAGTTCTGGAGAACCAGTAGCGGAAATTTTGAATAGTTCAAAGAACTGGTAGTAAAAATTCTGACTGGCCCCACCCCCATCTATTCTCTGCCTCCCAACACCCAGTTGATTGGGATGAAATGGGGATTTTGCAGTAACCTTCCCCTGGATTGGGGAGGGAATGGAGATGTTACAGTATCCCTCCCCTTCCACGCCCACCAAGCCACGCCACGCTCACCAATCCACACCCACAGAACCGGTAGTAAAAAAATTTGAAACCCACCACTGAAGTGGATGCATGTGGAAGTACAGCAACTGACATCTTCCGTATATGCACTGAATGCCAACTACTATCTTTGCATATAGTATGTACAAAACATGGCAGCAGACATTAATTCCTCTACAAAATAAGCTTTCTTTGCATAGTATACTTAGGATTGGGAAAAGTTTCATGGATGCAAAGATGCTACTTAGCAGGAAGGGAGTAAACTGAAAATGAAAATCAAGAAGCAGAAGAAAAACAAATACTTCCACAGTATATTTGAGTTATCCAACTAATTCTGCTGGAAGCTAATTGTTTCTCCAGTAATTCCTCTAATACTAAGGTGCATAACATTTTCTGGGCTGAGGGCCAGACTTGTGAGGCCAGCTTAAAGTGAATGAAGCCAGAACAAAGTAAAATTTGATTTAATTTTAATTTAATTGAAATATACTTTAATTAACTACATCCAATTAGTCTTCTTATTTCACACTTATTCAATCATTTCCCCCCTTTTGCTTTCGAAAGCAACATGTGACTTGAATCTACAGATTGTGTAGCCTTGATGGAGTAGATAGCAATGAAAATCCAGCAAACCATACTTGAACACAATGCACATTTTTTGAGGCAAACTAAGGTTCATCTCATCCAGCTACCTGTTTTTCCACAATACGAGATAAAAATATCTGTAAAGACCAGAAGCAGGAATCCATGAGACAGTCCATATTCATTAACTTGTGTCCTAAGGTCTTATATCCAAAGGTTTAATAATCACAACTAATTGCTATTGATACTCCTTTCCTTTCTTTTGAAGCCACCTAATTCCCCTTAAAGCTCTCTAAGCTAAGGGCCATTAACATATCTTATGACAGTAAGCTCTGTAAATGAATTATGCACTATAGGAAAATGTACTGTCTAATCTGAATTAATAATTAATTAATTAAAACCAAACAACGCCCCCAATCTAAAATCTGGATTCTTATGTTTGTTAATAAATTTTAGTTTCATGTTCATACTGGAATTTATTTCGACCTTGATTGCCTTAGTTCAAGAAGAGACTTTCTGGAGGCAATAGCAATTATTTAACAAATAATTATCAGATGTTTTAAGTAAGGTATCAGTGGTGATTTTTTCATTTTATCAAATTGGATCAAGTAGTGTTTTGCACAGCATTTTGAAATATTTGTTTCTTAAGGTCCCCTTCAAATTTTGTTGTCAGATCAAAGTAATAGCATGAAAAACAAATGGCTTTTTTTTTCAAACACAAAAGTAGTTTGAGGGAAATAAGCAGTTAGAACTATTTTATATTTTATAGTGCTTGTCTCTGCAAGAGGTAAATAATTATGATCTCTTATTAAAACAATTGATAGCAACAAGATAAGCAGATGGTACTCTGTGCTGCAATGACTCCTTAATATTTGATTTAATGCGTGCAATGTTAAATCATAGATATATTTTAGCTTTAATATTTATTAAATAGCAATGCCAAAATATTTCTAGTTACTTAAAGATATATATTCATAGGAAGAAGAGGTAAAGGTAAAGGTTTCTCCTATCTAGTCATTTCTGACACTAGGGAGCAGTGCTCATCTTCACTTCTTAGCCAAGGGAACCAGTGTTATTCAAAGACATTTCCGTGGTCATGTGGTCTGCATATTTACAATATATGCTGAGGTGCACAGAATCCTGCTACCTTCATAGCAAAGTGCATAGGTGCTTCATAGCACCTATTAATCTACTTGCATTTGCATGCTTTTGAACTGTTAGGTGGGCAGGAACTGGGGCAAGTAACAAGAGCTCACCCTATCATGTGGTGCTCAAGTGTCAATCCCTGGGCTGTCAGCTTTCCCTGCAACTTCTGGAGGAAAGCCATTCCAATGATTAATTGTTCTCATAGTCAGAAAGTGCGTCCTTAGTTCTAGGTTGGATCTCTCCTCTGTGATTTTCCACCAGTTACTTCTTGTCTTGGCCTCAGGTGCTTTGGAAAACAGGTCAACTCCTCTTCTCTGTGACAGCCCCTCAAGTACCTGAACCAGCTATCATGTCTCACCAGTTTTTCTCTCCATTAGACTAGACATACCTAGTTCCCTCAACCATTGATTGTATGGTTTAGGCTCCAGTCCCCTAATCATCTTTGTTGCTCTTCTCTGCACTTTTTCTAGGGTCTCAGCATCTTTTTTATATCATGGCAATCAGAACTTGACACAGTATTCCAAGTGTGGTCTCATTTTCTTCAGCTCTGAATTACACATAGAATAAAACTGTATAGTATAGTTTATTTCTTTTATCATTCTAATTTTTGTTTGTTTGTTCTGATTTTTAACTTATATCATGCATTTACAAGTAATAATATGTAATCAGAAATTAAATTATTTTTAAATGATCTACAAAGAAAAAAAAAGAAAGTAACTTAACCATCAGGGGAAGAACAGGCTCAAGCTCAACCCTTCCAAAACTGAGTGGCTGTGGCTCCCGGCATCCCGATATAGTCAGTTGACTCCATCACTGACTATTGGGGGCGAGTCTTTGGCCCCCATGGAAAGGGCTCGCAATCTGGGAGTCCTCCTGGATATGCAGCTGTCCTTGGAGGAACATCTGACGGCTGTGACCAGGGGGACCTTTTGTCAGGTTCGCCTGATCCGCCAGTTGCGGCCCTTTCTTGATCGGGATTCCCTGTGCACAGTCACTCATGCCCTCATCACCTCTCGCCTTGACTACTGTAGCGCTCTCTACATGGGGCTCCCCTTGAGGAGCACCTGGAGACTCCAACGGGTCCAGAATGCAGCCGCGCGGGTAGTGACGGGAGCAACATGGCGCTCCCATGTAACACCGTTCCTGTGCGAGCTGCACTGGCTTCCGGTGGTCTTCCGGGTGCACTTCAAGGTGTTGGTGATCACCTTTAAAGCGCTCCATGGCATAGGGCCTAGTTATCTGCGAGACTGCAGATAACTGCTACCGATGCTGCTACCGATGACCTCCCATCGACCTGTGCGCTCCCACAGAGAGGGCCTCCTCAGGGTGCCATCAGCCAAGCAATGTAGGCTGGTGACCCCCAGGGGGAGAGCCTTCTCTGTGGGGGCACCTACCCTCTGGAATCAGCTGCCCCCGGAGATAAGGAGAATTCATGACCTCAGTACCTTCCGCCGTGCCCTTAAAACACATTTTTTCCAACAAGCCGGGCTGGCTTAAGAAGAAATTTTAAATGTTTTAATTGGTTTGTTAGTTTTAAATTTTGGGGCCAAATTTATATATATTTTAATTGCTTTTAATATTTGTATTTCATGTTTTTAATTCTGGATGTACAGCGCCCTGAGTCCTCAGGGAGAAGGGCGGTATATAAATTGGAAATTAAATTAAATTAAATTAAATTAAATTAAATTAAATTAAATAATTAAATAATTAAATTAAATTAAATTAATCTATAGAACTGCAAGCCAACAATTAAAGTAATGAACAGACATATAATTATGAGTCAGTTTGGGGGACAAAAGCTGTCTAAATAAAATGAATGTGTTATTGCCAAGAAAAAGCCACCAGAACAACCATTTTCTCTTCAGTATATAAGAGCTGGAAAAAACCAAACAAACTCATTTTAAAAACATAATGTGCTATATGTTAGTTTTAAAAAAAACACTTCAAAATTATTAGGGCAAAGGAAATTTAGGCATGCTTAACTTTTTACAAAAAGTGCAAGTTTCTTTGTGAACTGACTCAGTAAGACCATATCTTGAAAGATGGGTAAGAAACACTGCATAAAAAGTTCATAAACAAATTGGCATTTTCCATCTCCAAGTTCTCCACACCAAATTACATTCTTAAATGATTTTCTATCTGCAGTCATTGAAAAGAGCTATGTTTTGTGTTAGCTAGAATGCTGGGCTAAAACTGAGGCTGTCCTGAATTCCTTGTGAAGCATACTATCAGAGTATTGTGGGGAATTGTGGTAGCCTACTCTGGGAGCTAATTTGGAATGCCACCTTTGTGGGTGCAGAGTTTGTTATAGAAGAAAATAATGCACATATTGCTTCCATTTGCTATCTCTGGAAGGCAAGGATTCTTCTGCTTATTTTGGCCACATCTATAGGACCAACCAATGGAATAGTAAATATTAGGGGAAGGATCAAGCCTGGTTAGTAGGCCTAAAAAAAGCTGTGGCAGTTCAAATATCCAGAGTAATTAGTGTCGCATTTGCTATTTAAAGAATAGAAGTTATATAATATACTGCTGGACTTTGTGCTAAAGTGCTCTTTGAGAGTCCTAAATCTGCAGTGAAGCAGACTAAATTAGAGCATAAAAGGACAACATTACTACCTTGGACTTCTTGTAGCAAAGTTGCATCCTTACAGCATGTATGCCATGAGAAGATTTAGAGCTCAGTTCAATCAAAGGCAACAAAATTAGAAATAAATAGAGGCGGATCAATACAAAGTCTTGTCTGGAATAATGAAACAGCCCTAAGCTGTGGGAAAAAAATCTATTTTATTTCTTTTCCACCAGCGGCCCTCCTTGACAATAACCTCTTTACCACAGCCCACCAAATAAAAGACCTATTTATTTTATTGGGGAAAGGATGCATAGGAGTTATGTATTTTATATTTTTAAGTGTAATATTATGGATCAATATAATATTTAAACAATTTGTAGTGCTGAAGATGATTAAATTAATCCTGTGCGCTATTTTTTATTTTAGCACTGCAGTATCTTGCATTGCAGTGTTGTTCTTCTGCAAAGCAGTATGTGTAGAAAAACTTCCTTTGTGTTTTCTCTTTTTCCACTTAATTAGTCTTCTAACCATAAAAACGGGCAGCCTTATTTTGAACACCAGTTTCCATACATTTTGGTAGTTATGATAAGTTATCTGAATGTATCGATTTTATATGTCCTGTCTTTTGTAACCAGTTTACCCTATTATTCTAATATAGAGATTTTAAAAATCTTATCAAAAACCAAGAAGGCTTAGGAGGAGCTCAAAAGAACTAATGGAAAAAGTTGATACACTCTGGCACTATAAAACTTTCTTACTACAGTTTTGTCCTTGTGGTCAGGGTGCCTAGTAATTTTATTGGTCTTGGTATAGTTTTAAAATTTACCTTATTTTTGGATGTTCCAGAGAGCACAACTATTGGTGTTTCTTTGGCTGTTCGTATTTTCCATCCTGAAAAAGCCAAATTAGATCTGATTCTCTTGATTCAGCCTTTTTTCAAGATTGAGAGTTGAGATTTTAATGGAAGATTGGGAAGTCAAAGAGACTGTAGGTCACTAGGGAGACAATTATACAATGAATGTCAGGATTTACACACATCCTTGGCCATTTTGAAGCTATTTGTCTTTATCCATGAGAATTTCATTGAATTTTTCTTTTCCTTTCAAAAAAACAAATTTGTCTTTCATTAGATAGGATTTTTTTAAAGAAGAAAGTAAGATAATTTTTTGCCCAGTAATCATATTTTAAAAGTCCTTGAACCTGCAAGAAAGTTTTTATAAGAAGTACGTCTGTGTGGAGTCAAGAAACTAGTTTTATGAAGATTCTGATCCTTCTTTCACTTTCTGCTACATTTAGCAAGTTCAGGGTTTAAAAGATAAGGACCCGTTTTTTTCCACATGGATTCATAATTGCTGTAATTTAATTCTGAATGTATATCTTTCTTTCCACCACTGACAGCATTCAGTTTAAAATATTCTGAAAAAGGTATTTGGCTTTTGCCTAACATTTTATTGCCGAATAATGAAAATTAATATTGCTAACAAGAGTGGATTTCATCTTCTTGATAATCAGAAGCAAGCAGTGACTAATTATGGTTTCAACTATTGACTGTGATAAGATAATTCTGTTGCAGCATCTCAGCTGTGGGTGATAATAGAAAACATCTGCTAATTTTCATTCCTCAAATAACAGCCTCCTGGAATTTCACCTCTTAGCCCCTTACTTAGAAGCAGGTCATTATTTTCTTATCAAATTTCGAGACAACATCTGTTGAATATATTTCTGTATGTATGTGTTGGTAAGAAAAAGAATAGTAACTGATGTCCTTAAGATATATCTGAAAAATCTGTCATGAGGGCACAAAAATGTCAAAATATATTTTATGATTATACACGTAAAACTTAATTTTAAAGCTTCGGAAATATCCCAACTTAACAAAAATTGAAGGCAATTAAAATGTGAAGCTGCTGGAGCTTCAGAAGATATTTTCATGCAGAGGTATTTTCTTTTCTTTTTTTTTTTTACCCCTGAAGCATTGTAGCTTCTTTTTCAGGTTGCAAGAAACAGGTTGGGTTAGCTGACATGACAATTTTTTTCTTACTTTTTTATCTTAAGGTCAGATCACCTTCAACTTCAGTTGTCACTGGTGATCAACTTAATACTCTTAATGAAAATATTTTTTTTAGTATATTATAGAGGAACTTGTTGATTAAGAGATTTCAGTACAAAATGATTTCAGCCAGGCATATATAGCATTTCTACATTATTTTAGACTTCTAAACTAATGCTGCTGAAACTAGAAAGTAGACAGTAATCCTTAAAATACTTTCTATAGGCAATGATCAAATTATGAAATTTTACCTCCAATACAAGGTTACTACACTAATACAAACTTAGAATTCTGAAACTCTAAAATACGAGTTTTTTCCCTGAACTTTAAAAATCCATTCTCATATACTTTGATGGAAAAAGAAATTCCTTTTAGTTTTTCCCCCAAAAGAGAATTTCAGTGCCATTCTCATGATTGGGCAAGAGCCCATATTAAAAATTATTTTATGGCAAAAAGAGTAGCTAAATGTTATTTCTCCATCTTCATTGTTTCTGTCAGTAGCATTGCTGGAAGGAACAAGCCATAGGAATATCTATAAGGCTGTTGTGGAGAATATTTAAGCTACTTCATGGATAAAATATCTCAGGCCCTTTGAGAGTTGGATTCCAATTGGACAACTCCAGCTAAGTCTCCTGGGGCATGGTGTGGTGGAGTTATCTAGAATGAATCCCGTGACTCCTAAGGATGTGCAAAAGATCGTTCAAATTGTGAATTTTATTTTCTGTTTATTAGATTCTGGTCGCAGCTGGGCTTGTTAATACCACTTTAACCTCTTCTGTTTAACATCTACCTCGGGGGTATCAAGCTCACGTCATGTCATCATCACATGACATGACGTACCAGGACTTTCCCCCCTTCGCTAAACCAGGGGTGGGTGCGTCCAGCATGTAATGCATCTGTCCTGCGGGCCGTGAGTTTGACACCCCTGATCTACATGGAATGTCTGAGTAAGGTCATTCCTTGGTTTGGTGTCCAGTATCAGTATCATATAACCAGGTAGGGATGAGAAGACTACTGTACTGATTTTGCTCATAATGTGCACTCAACTACTTGAACATCAATAAGTTAATAACACCAAAGTACTTGTTTGAGGGAAGAGCTAGACTAGATATAATTGGAACCTGGATATGAATAGACCAAGTTAAGTTACTGGCTCTCACATTTTGAAAGGAGTTTTTTAAGAGCTACAGATTGCCAATACAATAAGGCACCAGCCATAGCTTCTTGGATTCTCTAATTCCAACCATAAAGGTACCGTATATACTCGAGTACAAACCGACCCGAATATAAGCTGAGGCACTTAATTTTACCACCAAAAATATGGGGAAACTTATTGACTCGAGTATAAGCCTAGGGTGGGAAATGCAGCAGCTACTGGTAAATTTCAAAATAAAAATAGATACCAATAAAATTGCATTAATTGAGGCATCACTAGGTTAAATGTTTTTGGTTATGACAACTACTTTCAAAATTGTTACTGGATATTTCCTGTTACACGAAACTGCTAAAAGGCCTTTGCAGGCATATAATGCAACAAAACATTTTTTAATGGTAAAAGTAAACTGACATATGAAGCTACTTCTAAATAACTATGTAAGAGAGGAATAAATCTTTTTCTGAAAATTACTGGTGCAAATACACAAAATTAGATCTGTAATGTGTGGTAATATTATTTATAATAGAATTTTGGTGGAGGAAATAGAGTTGAGAACTACATGAAAGGACACGAAAGTGATAAAGTCACTATATATGAGTTGGGTAGCTACTGTATATAAATTATTTTAATAAATACAATGGGAAAGGTCTTTGGGGATTCCAGAATTTACATGGCACTAATTGGATTTTTGATCTCCCTTTTATTTTGATACATAATAGACTAGTTTTATACTATAACTAAATTACACAAGAGAATGTAGTATATATACCAAAAATAATTCAATAACAATTTAATCTGATACATTGGGTTAAGTGATGTATTTAAATCATAACTTTAAATGATCTAATTTCAGGCAAGTTCAAGCCACTGTTAAGAGATACTTGCATTCTCTCTCTCTCTCTCTCTCCCTTCCTTTTTCTTTTTTTTCTCATTCTGTCTTTGTCTCTTTCTTTCTTCTCTTTCTCTCTTTCTTTCTTTCTCCCTCCCTTTCTCCTTTCTCCCTTTCTGTGAAGAACCCCAGAAGCAGGGGTGAAATGCTCCTGGTTTGGACTGGCTCAGGCGAGTAGGTAGCGATGGCGGCGGGCAGTTTGGAGAACCGGTAGCAAAAATCCCTTCCCCCCAGCCTCCAGCTTCCTTACCTTCGCACGCCTGTCTTGCTTCGCTTGCTGTAATCCCTGCAATCCATTGCATCAGCAAGTAACTGAATCTCCCTGCCTGCAATCAAGTTCATCGGTGAGCAGCTCTATCTGCCTGCCTGCCTGCCTGCCTTGTCCCAATTAGGTAAGGTTTTTTCCCCTTTGGGAGCTTTAAAAAAATAGTTAATTGGCATTTTTTTAGTTGTTCTTTTTTTAGACCTAGCCATTTAAAGTTTAGGAAGTTTTAAATTTATCTGCTTTGTATATAAAAATAAAATAAAATAAGCTTTCTGAGATTTTGTGTGTTTCTGTAGTGTTTCACTCTAACTACACAAACACACAAAATCTCACAAAGCTGTATGTGGAATTTTGTGTGTGTAAAGTGTGAAAGTTGTTATTTTGGGGGGCTTTTGTGGCTGTGTGAGGTTCCTGCTTGTTGCAGGGGCCATTTTGGGTCTAGCACAGCTGTTTTTACATTGTGGGTGAGCCAGTTGTGTTGTGTTATGTTTTGTAACATAACACAACACAACTTTTAACTTTTAACCAAAAGGGCAAAGAAGTGATGTTGACTTGGCCACGCCCACCTGACCAACAAGCCATGCCCACCTGACCAACAAGCCACGCCCATCCAGTCACCTGACCACCAAGCCACACCCACTAATTAAGCCACGCCCACAGAACTGGTAGAAAAAAATATATTTCATCCCTGCCCAGAAGGTCTTTGGTAGGAGGAAGAAAAGTCCTAAACATGAGGATTTCTTTGTTTCTTTCTCCTTGAAGTTCCTCCCCCTGCAGCCCATTTTTGCTTTCAGGGGGCTGCAGGGAGTCTTGCTAGGCACCCCCCTCATGCCCCATTTTGGCCTTAGCAAGCCTCCCTGAAGCCCCTGGAAGCCAAAATGGGTTGCAGGAAAAAAAAGGCATTTTTCCCTCACTCGAGTATTAGCTGAGGAGGGCTTTATTCAGCATAAAAAATGTGTTGAAAAATTCGGCTTATACTCGAGTATATATGGTATATAACGCAAAATAGTTCCAGTTATCACATGGCACAGAACTATGGGGATACATAAATGACCCCTTACTGGAACACACAATCTATTTTTCTGAAATGTATCTCGGGAGTGGACTAACTCCAGAAATAATAGCCAAGTTGGTTATACCCCCTATACAAAGCTATATAGTAATTAAAGTATTCAGGCTAAAGATCATATCTATGGATGCAAATAGACTACCCAAGCTGTGTTTTGAAGAGCAATTACATCATATTTTAACTTGTGCTTGCACCACCCAATCTTCAAATGTTATATCAGAATATGGAATCTTCATCTAATTCCCAGTCCAATCAGCTCTGAAAGAAAACTTTCAAACAAAGAGTGGTTGATGTGGCTGCCCAAAAATGTTATTGCAGCATTTAAATATGTTAAATCTTTTAAGTGACTGGCCCAACATAATTCAGATAGTCCCTGCCTCCAGTTGGAAAAATATTGAACAATCTATATGCCTCAACATCTCAGGAGAGCTTTTTTTAGAGCTCATTTCAAACAAATGGACTCCATGGTAAGTCATGGGAGGTTTCATGAGTTCCATTTGAAGAAAGACTGTGTTTTTGTGTTGCAGACTTTGGACATACCCTTTTTGACTTCAAACTGTGCTCTGCAGAAAGGGCTGATCATTTAGATTCTTATTTGAAAACTAAACACTATTGGTGCATCCAGGAGAAGTGTCTTACTGTCTTTCTCAGAGAATGAACCTGCGTATCACTAGTAAGACTTCACTCTTTATATCAAAGGCTTTTTTAAAGAAGATGGAATATGTTGATCATATTAGGTTGACTGTAGGGGTGATGACTTATTATAAACATGTCCTATTGTTTTCTTTTTAACTATTTGTATATTTGATTTAGTTTTATATTTTTGATATGGTCAAATAACCAAATCAATAAAGTTTCTATTCTATTATATTCAGTGTCTTGAGTATACAAATTAATACCAAATATTCATGTTGACTGGACTGTCCAAGTGATGTTCTCGATGTTCTATCCAGGATCTGGAGACTGTTCATGTCTGGATGGGAGGAATAGAGTCCAGCTCAGTTCTGACAAGAATGAGTTCCTATGGATATATTCAGTTCCTGTATCTGTGGACTTCTTATTTTTTAGCCTTGGATAGGATAAAACTTATCTGTTTGATATTGGTGAATAATTCAGGCATGGTCTTATATTCCTGTTGGTAAAGTAGGTGGCAGATATTGTCAGGAGAGCCTTTGCACAGATCTATTTAGTATGAGAGCCAGTTTGGTCAAGGCTAGAAAGCAAGAGACTGTGAGTTCAAGTTCTGCCTTACCCATAAAGCCAGCTGGATGATTTTGGGCCAGTCATTCTTTCTTAGTCCAACTCCCTCACAGGATTATTGTTGTGGGGAAAATAGGAGGAGGAAGGTGTGCTGAATATTTATTTTATTTTATTTATTTATTTTATTTAAATTTGTATACCGCCCTTCTCCTACTGGACTCAGGGCAGTGCACAGCCAGAATAAAAAACATTCCAATACAAAATTTAAAAATTTAAAAGAATTATACAACTTTGGCTGAAAATTTAAAACCTCCCAACTAAAACCCATTAGACAATTAAAAATCTAACCTCTCAAAAGGGGGGGGGTTTACACCAGCCCTGTTTGATGGAAAAGTTTTTAGGGCACGGCAAAAAGCCCGGAGATCTGGTATCCTCCGTATCTCCGGGGGCAAATCATTCCAAAGGGCGGGTGCTACCACAAAGAAGGCCCTCCCCTAGGGGTCGCCAGCCGACACTGCCTGGCCAATGGCACCCTGAGGAGTCCCTCTCTGTGGGAGCGTACTGGCCGGTGGGAGGCTATTGGTGACAGAAGGCGGTCCCGCAAATACCCAGGTCCAATGCCATGGAGCACTTTAAAGGTGGTGACCAACACCTTGAAGCACACCCGGAAGTCCATTGGGAGCCAATGCAGCTCACGCAGGAGAGGTGTCACATGGGAGTGCCCCCTCGCTCCCATAATCCCCCGCACGACCGCATTCTGCACCAGTTGGAGTCTCTGGGTGCTCCTCAAGGGGAGCCCCATGTAGAGAGTATTGCAGTAGTCCAGGCGGGTAGTGACAAGTGCCTGAGTGACTGTGCGTAAGGAGTCCCGATCCAGAAAGGATGTTAACTGCCTTGAGTTATTTATACAAATAATAAAGGTGGGACATAAATAATCAAATAAATAGCCAGTTTGTTTATTTATCATATTTCTATAGCTTAATTATAAAATCAATAAATACATAAAGCAAGTCATTTTTTTTTAAAAAAAAGTATAACGAGGCCTACAAAACAGGAGAGGATGACCTTCTGTTCCTATATTGGGAGGCTTTGTCATGCCCTATTAAACCTCATAAAATAATCTTTGCTATGTTCTATAGTTGAGACTGCCCTTGAAGACCACCCAGAAGGTATATCTGGTTTTGAATCATGGACAGTGATGTGTACGTCATGGTATGCCCATGTGCCACTGCTGCTTTCCCAGCTGCAGCGTTTGTCAGTTGTATTCAAGATGCTGGTTATTACCTATCAAGTCCTTCATGGCATAGGGCCTGCTTATAAGAAGGATTGCCTCACTCTGAAAGTTTCTGCCCAGACAATTAAATTAGACACAGTGAGTATGTTACTGGTTCTGTCAATTAATGAAATTTGTTGTGACTTAGGAAGCATACCTCTCAGTGAAGAGGCTTGCCCTCTAAAACAGCAGAGACCTGTATGGCTTCTACTAAACACAGAAGTTTAGTAGAGAACTAAACAGAAGTTTAGTAGAAAACACAGAAGCTGCCTGCAAGTACTGCGAGTTCAATTCTCACCAGGCTCAAGGTTGACTCAGCCTTCCATCCTTTCTAAGGTGGGTAAAATGAGGACCCGGTTGTGGGGGCAATAAGCTGACTTTGTATAAAATATACAAAAGTATGAAGACTATTGCTTAACGCATTGTAAGCCGCCCTGGGTCTCCGGAGAAGGGCGGCATATAAATTTTTTTTTTAAAAAAAGTGTTTACCTCAACACTCCTGAAAATGTTGGGGTAAAGGAATGGTTCAGTCATTGTTGATTTTTCTTTTTTGTGTTTTTTCTGTTTTCTTTCTTTATTCCAGGTTAAACACGATCTTTTTCATATTTTATTGTTCCTTGTTTTTTTTTTTTAAGTCTCAGAGATGTTTGGGCTCAGGATACTTCTTCATTTAAAATAACAATAAGCAGCACCCATCACCATCATCTGCTTTATCCTAAGTCCTTGGGAAGAGCTCAATACAGTAGGTGGATAAAAATGCCAAATCCAGTCTGAACATTTAGCTGACTATGTGCCATCCCATAAAAATAATGAAATTGCAGACTGGTTCCCCTTCTTGGGAAATCTGGTTTGCCAGAATTCAAATTAATAGATTCAGATATATTTGTTCGTTGTTTGATTAGGTTTGTAAGAACAGCAGTTCTAGTTTGGCAATTCCCCACCATCACTAAAAGCAAAAGCCACATGATTTCCCTCTGTGTATGTAAAGTAGTTTATTTTTTATAAAAATGAGCAGGTAGCAGATAAGTAGCTAGAGCTAGGAACCCATCACATATTACAGAAGTAGAATAGTAATATTCTACTGAAGGGAGGAGTCAATTTGCTTCATCTCCTGTTCTGTCTCGGTGTTTTGATGGAAGTCTTTTAGGAAATTCTTATGAACATAATATATGTATGACTCCTAGGCACGAAATCTTCAATTTTTCATAAGAATGAAAGTTGAATTCAGAAAGTTATGATAAACGAAAAATAATTTAACACATGAAGGCTCTTCAGTCTTAATTGACATTTTAGCAAAGGATGAATCACCCCTCCAGGTGGGACTCAGAAGGCTCTTTTCAGAACTGTTCAGCCATTAAATTGGACAGTTCATGTTCTCAATGCCTTGGCTAGTCTGATTGTAGCTTTTTTTCCCCACCCAAACTGCCCAAACCTGAAAGTTATTAATGCAAGGATGAAGTATTCTGTCATCCAAGTTATTTGTTTTTCTCTTCCATTCTTATCTCAAGAATTATTGCATTGTTGTCAATGTTGATTTTTTTAAAATAATAATATGCATAGAGTAAAAACTATAAATAATATTCCACACTGGCAAAATTATTTCAGTTGAACTTATTTGAGAGTGTCCAAGGATGCTTACATTGCCAATATTTTATTTTTGTTCTCCCCCCTCATCCTTTTCTTCTGATAGGGGAATTATTACTCTTTATTACATCTTCCCAGTTAAAAACCTTAGTTGTCCATTATCATGTAGCCTATAAAGTCTCATTGACTTAGGTGTTATTTACTTGGATCTAGTCTTTATTTTATCTTTTATGCTGATTTCTTATTTTGCCCTTTCCTCCTGGATCAAGATTCTCTTGATTCTCTTGATTTTCATGATTATTTATCCACTTTCACTTTTTGTCACACAGCAAATTGCATGGTTTTCTTCACCTACTTTGCTACAAATGCAGCACCTTTTAGATATCTAAAAATGCTACTTCCCATCCTTAATTTAATTTGCACTATTTGCTTCTCCACCCTAAAATAGGTTTTGTTGCTCCCAGGCAACAACAACAAAAAATATTACCCCATAAGAGTACTGCTGTGCATTCTTCTACCGTGTTTTCCCAAAAATAAGACCCTTCTTATATTTTTTGAACCCCAAAATAAGCGCTTGGCCTTATTTTCAGGGAGGTCTTATTATTTTGGGGCGCGTGGAGCAAGATGGGGATCCTCTTGCCATCTTACCTGATTTCTAGCTCTATCTCCCTAATCCTAACCAGAGGAAATGGCAGGGACTGGCTGCATATGCGTTTAAATATTTTCAGGGAGGGCTTATTTTTGGGGAGGGCTTATTTTCAGGGCAGGAGGTTATTTTAGTGCATGGACTCAAAAGCTCAATTGGGCTTATTATCAGAGGATATCTTATTTTCAGGGAAACAGGGTGTTTTATTAGTAAGTTTCTCCCACCTTTCCTCAATCTCCTTTTCCTGGAAGTGAGGATTCTTACTATTTCTTGCAGACAATTGGGTAAGGCAAATGCAAGAGCCAAGGCAGTGAGGGAGAGAAGCTGATTTTAGAATTGTCTAAAACTTGAGAAAACGTGACTTCAAACTGAAAGAAAATTATTTGTTACATTAGAGATGAAATAAAAAATTTAATGGGACAGTAGAATGGAGAGCTGAAAACAAATGCTAAAAACTATGTTAAACCATACTACATTCTTGAAAATGGTGCGTGTGTGTGTGTGTGCGTACCATTTTCCAACTTCTTCAAAGTGATAAAGTTACCATAGAAACCAATGTGGCAATTGTTTACTGATAACTCATTGTGATGGATTTCTCTGATAGTGGGAACTAATATCTCCTGATGATATTAAAGCAGTTTTGTAAGGGGAAAATGTGATAGTCTAATCCTAACTGTGCAGGGTTTCATAAATCATAAATAATACTTTGCATGGTGTCAGGCAGCAGAACAGAGGAGCTGTTTTAATAGGGGAATTACATGTTCCGTATCTTCAGCAGACTATCTACAGTACTTCTGAGCTGTTTTCAAGGGTAATACTCAACAGGATGAAATTTAGGAATACAACTTAGTTAATTCCTATTTAAGATGATTAGATTTACAACTAGTATTTATGCAAGGTAAAAATTACAGGATCAATACAGTGAAAGCTAGAAAGGTAATTTTCTTTCTTTTTAAGGCAAGTGATAGGCTATTAAGAATTCAGTGTTGCCTATTTTTGGATTAATTGATTATTTATACATATTCCAGAAAGGAAGCAAAAAGAAAAAAAAAAGCAAATATATTATCGGTTTCCAAAGAAACTGATTATCAGTTTGTTAAAGAACTAGGGGGATGACTTTCTTGTCTTCCATCTACAGTTTCTCAATTGCTCTATAACAACTGATGCCTCTTTCTGTCTTTCTGTCATAAAATTATGTTATGATTCACTGCTACCATAAAACAGAGTTAGTTGACATTAACCAATTTTGTTATTAATAATTTGATTTGGTCCAAGATGAAGGGAGCTACAACACATATAAACAAAAATGGAAAGTTCTATGAAGTTCCATTGTTCTAAGGCAGGGGTGGGCTCTAAAATTTTTTACTATCGGTTCTGTGCGCGTGGTTTATTTTGTGGGTGTGGCTTGATGGTCATGTAACAATTCTTTAGGATTTAGCAGAGGTACTGGTCTACCAGGCTTTTAATTGCTTGCGGTCTACTCATTTGTTTTTGGAGGCACCGGTCTACCACCACACTGCCTTTTAACACTGATCAGCTGTAGAGCGGCCCTTTGAAGCCCTGCGACAAGAGTTTAAACAGTTTTTTTCCTTCTAGCCAATCAGCTGGGACTCAGGAGGCAGCAATAAATTGGGGGTGGGGCCAAATAAAAGGTAAGAATATGTGGGAAGGGCGGGGAGCGGGAGCGGGAGCGGGGGGGGGGGCAGAACCGGTTCAGTGACATCATATCGTCACCACTACTGGCTCAGCGGAACTGGGTGGAACCGGGAGGAACCCACCACTGTCCTAAGGGAAGTGACAAATTTTGTTTTGTTTGAAATTTGAAATGTCATAATTCCATTACAAAACTTTCAGCAGAAGTAAATGCTGTCTGTTAATATTCATGCAAATTTTATTTATTCGCAAATGTTGCATTAAAATCAGCATATACTTGTGAAAATGCCTGGAAAATTGGATAAATGCGTAGGGAAAGAGGTATACATGGGGGCACATTTTGTTGAAAAATTGGCATGGAATATTATGAAAGATGTATCCACTGTAAAAGGTGTATGATAGCAATTACAGGTTTTCCATGTTTCTTTTTAATGGATGAATTGAGAAATTGACCCAGAAGGGAATAATATCTGATTATATGTAGGGTTTGATTAATTGATGGTGATCTGCATATCTCCACAGCTATTCTATTAATTTCAGTTCAAGAATTATAGCAATCGCTCAGTAGTGGAATTCAAATTTTTTTACTACTGGTTTTTAGTATTGGTACTAAATTTTTTAGTACTGGTACTGCAAAATCTCCATTCCCACCCCACTCTGGGGCCAGACAGAGGTGATATTTGTGGTTCTCCAAACTACTCAAAATTTCCCTACTGGTTCTACAGAACCTATCAGAACCTGCTGAATTTCACCCCTGCAATTGCTGTTACTGAAATGAATGTGTCCTGTCCGGTTTAGTGGCCTGTATAACCATGGAAATCCTGAGAAAGATTTTAATGCCTTCCTTAAACCAAACAGCAGAACAGATAGAAAATTAACAAAACATTAAATGTTCATGAACTTTCTCCTTGGAAAATGATTATTGAACAAGTCAGATTAAGTACTATTAGCCTAGCTGCTATGTTACCAAATTCCATCTAAAGCTAAACAGAAAACCTGGTTAATAGCTTGCCCTGCTAAGCAAATATTGCTTGTTATGCAGGTCCATGCTCCAATCTATGATTTGCATTACAACATTTGTTTTTAACACTAGCTTAGAAACAGCAACAAACCAGCAAAACATTCCATAAATACTTCAGGGAATCTAAGTTTATAATCTTAATACCTACCATTATAAAGGAGAGAATGTATTATGTGTTGGTATTAATAACTTTCAGATAAATACATTTTATTTTACAATTGTGTAGATTTTTAAAGGAATTTTTAAGGAATTAGCATTAGCAGTTTGTAATGTTCTCCTAAAAAGAATGGATGTTTTTCTTTTTAGGTGTATGTTAATAACATATCATCATCTGTTAACATAAGATTTCATCTGCAAAGACTAGATTAATATTTTTTCAACTATAAGTAGCTCCAAATCAAATTCAGTGCTAATCAGTGGTTCAAAGGATAGATTAGTAGAACAATGAATGCCATTAACCTTTCAAGTGCTGTCATTATAGAGAACTCCCTGCAGAGGTACACTTCAGGATAGAAATATGTTATAGCCACCTAAAATATTGCCGTGGTTAAATAATAGATTTTTATGTTTTAATGGACATAAATGTAAGCATAGCTCTGGATTTTTGCAAACTCCAAACGGAGTAGCAATTCTCGTTGCAGCTTCAACCATATTACCACTGTGTATTAATCACTAAGAGGGCTCCTTGAGAAGTTATCAAAGTGCATGAAATGTTATCCTCAGAGATTGTTACCAAACCACCTCCAGAACAAACCTCAAAATAATTTAGATAGTCTAAATCTGTAAAAATAAATAAAATTTTAAAACATTTTTGTTCAGATATTTTAGATTTTGTCTCACAATATTGGTACTTGGTCAACAGGCTAAATAAATTATCCTTATTTTTTTAAAAAAAACCAAAATGGATTCATGGAGTATTTTGCCAAAGTATATAGGTTAAATACACACATTTATTTATTTCATCAATTTAGATAGCTACCCACCTCAACAAGTAACTTTAGGTTGTGAATAATACTAAAAGTAAAAATAAAAACAATGACAACTACCAAATTAAAATACATAGCAGCCAAGAAAAAGGTATCATTAATCAAAACGTACCCAGGAGAGGTATTTCTAGTCACACACTAATAGTCTCAGGTCCATTGCCAGGTTGCATACTACATCTTCTGAGAAAGTACCACTTCATCCACAACTAAAGATGGACGATTGTTGGCATGAGAAGGTCCAAACATCCAAAACCACTCAGTGCTTCTTGGACAGTATCCAGCACTAGGACAAGACATCCACAGCATCACACAGGCAGTCTGGGGTGGAGATATAACATTCGGTATCATCAGCATACTGATCCAAATTGTTGCCTAACCTCACCTAACACCTTCATGTAGATTTTAAAAGGAGGGGAGCTATGTGAGACCTGTAGAACCCCATCAATATTGATTGGAACATGTGATGGAATGTGCGCTTGCAAGAGCAATGGGGAAGAGTTTTGGCAACAGAACTTTCCCAGAGAGAGGGCCAGACACTGTGCCATCTCAACCAGGAGGGAGGTGGGGGGGGGAGAAGATCAGGATAGCCAGACCCTGGAATCTCTCAGGATGTATAGTATCTAATAGACTAGTAGCTTAGGTTTGGGCTGATAAGATTTTGTCAAAACAAATGAACTCAATTTCATTGTGCCATCTCTAGATTTAGACCTGATCAACACAGAGGAAGGAGGAGTACAAGCACCACACAGTGCCGCTGCCCCACTTTAACTCCCAGGATACCAAGATAAATAGTATTAAAAAATGTGAGAAGTCAAGAAAAGCAAGGATGGATACACTAAACCATCCCATTCCTGCCAAATACTATCTAGGAGTGTAGTTAATGCCATTTTGGTTCCATACCCAAAGTCCAAATTCCAGTTGAAAGGGTTTCAAACAGAGGTGGGTTTCTACTGGTTCAGTAGCAGTTCGGAGAACCAGTTGTTAAAAGAAATCTCCTTTTGTTTTGTTTTTTCCCACTTTACAGGGTTAATCCTGTAAGGAATTACAACATTCTGGTGTTGTTTCTAGCCTAAACTTTTAGCCTGCTTACAGAAACGGCCTCTCGGTTAACCCTTATTACATTCTTGGCAATACACCTAGACTTACTGTCCCCTGAGCTTCTCCAGAGTTTTTTTTCTTTCTTAAAGGGGAAGGGTTGTTTTAAGCTTTTTACACTGCTGTTGGGAGGAAATACTCCCCTGTTGGAGTTCTTCCTGCAGGGATGCAACAATCAGCACTTTGAAGAAATAATTGAATAACGAAGCAGAGCTGCTGGAAAGAAGTTTTTAATGAGAAAGAACCAAGATGAATGACATTCAGCAAGGCTTCTTGGCTGGCTAGAAAGATTGACATTCAAACCTGAGTTTACAAAGCCTACATAGACTTTTGGTCTAAAACTGGTTTTTGGTGAAGTTTAATTCTGTGTTTGATGATGTTTAATCCTGTATTTATTGATGGGATAATTTTTCCTATTCAGCTTTGTTTGGAAGGAAAAATGTTAATCTTTGTTCCTGAAAAGAAACAGCTCCATAAATCTGGCTAGTTCCTGTGTCTATTTGTTCTGGTTATTGGTTTAACAAGCAACAGCTACTGTGTTTGCTCCTTTGCTTCCTTCTAGTATTAGTTGCTTTTTTTGTATTTAGGCTTATCTCAAGTGCTTTTTCTACCTGGGGAGGGGGACTTCCTTCACTGCTTTAGTGGTTCTTGGCACTGTCCTTTTGGGGTGTACTTCCAAGAGACAGGATGCAAGCTTGGCACTGATTTTTGTACTGCCTTTCTGGGGGGCATGTGATCTTTCCTTAAATCTGGATAATTTCCTTACGATATCTTAAATGACCTCTCTGCTAAAGGTTTCACTTTATGAGCAAGAGTTAGTTGTTGACAGCTATCATTGCATTTTAACTATCTTAATTCCTCAAGGTGCTCTGGCACCCTGCCTGATTTGTAACTCAAAGTAACAGTAACAGAGTTGGAAGGGACCTTGGAGGTCATCTAGTCCAACTCTGTCTTCCAGGTATTTCTAATCTAATGATTGGTATTTAAGGCAGCTTTTTGCAAGCAAAGAAGCTTTTTGTATTTTTGTACAGGTAATCCTTCACTTACAACAGTTCATTTAGTGACCATTCAAAGTTACAATGGCACTGAAAAAAGTGACTTATGACTGTTTTTCACACTTACAACTGTTGCAGCATCCCCATGGACACGAGAGGCCAGGCAAGGCAAAGCACCCCTCGACATGAGTGACATTGAGTTGGCCACACCCACCCAGTCACATAACCACCAAGCCACACCCATCAAGCCACGCCCACAGAACCGGTAGTAAAAACATTTGAATCCCACCACTGGTTCCAAATAATCCATTTCATCCAGAGTCCTCTGAATTTGCAGTGTGACCACCTTCTCCACAACTTTTCCTACAAAAAGGGAAGATTGGCAACTTGGCAAAAATTGTGCAGACTAGTTGGATCAAGTGATGCCTCCATTGAGAAAGGACACACTACCACCTCCTTAAGAAGAGATGGACCTGTCCCCACATCAAAAAGAAATTAATCACTGCCTGGATTCACTCACATCTCCTCTCAGGGCAGGAAAGGCATCCACCTAATACAAAGTTTGCAGAACTAATAGCTTCAATAATTCTTGTGTACTTCCTCAAGCTTAACAGGATCAAACTCTTTCCAGATAACCATGTAAGACCACATAAGACCACAGTGTACATAAAAGGTACACTGAGAAACACTGTGCTAGGACAATTGGTGATGGGTAGAAGTCAAAATGATGCTCATAAATAAAGTATATCATATTGAAATGGGATCTCATATTTATTTATTTATAAACAAATGGGATCTCATATATTTTGTGAATAAAATTAATTACTAAAATGCTTTTATTTACATGTTATACAGAACTTAAAACTTTTTAACTGCATATAGTTAAAAATATGATATTCAATGTCTTTTCAAGGAATATAATATTTTGGATATAACTAACCTGCAACTGGTTTAAATCCATGTGGTATTTCAATATTAAAATGCATCCAAAATGCTCATGTATAAGAGAAGAATCTAGTAATATTAAAACATTAAATTTTTACAATTTCTATTAAGAATGTATAGGCACTTATATACAGCATATCTGCAGGCTCTTGATTCTCAGATATAAATATATTACAAGATGAGAAACATAATGCTATAGTTGGTTATATCGGAAATGCATTTCTTAATATATAGTCATTATGAATATAAATCTTCATATAAATAGAAGAGTCTGTGCATAATAATTCTGTGCTTTAAAGGAAGAAAATTATGTTCATATATTCATATAAAAATAGTGGCATCTGATGCCCATGCCAACTCTGGATACTAACAAATTGTCTTTGGCCAGATACACTTACACTTAAATTTCAACAGATCTACTCTAGATTTCTTCTTTGGGGATTAAATGAAGGGGCAGTGTGATATAAGAATTCCTGGGGAAAGTTGAGAAATGATGAATGAATAATGATTAAATAATGAGGACCCAGATTATGGAGGCAATAAGGTGACTTTGTATAAATATACAAAAGTATGAAGGCTATTGCTTAACACATTGTAAGCCGCCCTGAGTCTTCGGAGAAGGGCAGCATATAAATCAAAATTAAAATAAATAAATAAAATAATAATAATAATAAAATAGCAGAACTGTAGTAACACTGATGGGGATTCTTTAATATTCTCCAAGGACATGTCAAATTTTTCAGCTTTCACTTTCCAAACATTATGTACTCCCATAATGTTCACTGCGCCACCTTAGCACTTAGCCTAGGTGGCGCAGTGGTTAGGGTGCAGTACTGCAGCTACTTCAGCTGACTGCTAGTTCAGCAGGCCAGCGGATCAAATCTCACTGGCTCAAGGCTGACTCAGCCTTCCATCCTTCCGAGGTGGGTAAAATGAGGACCTAGATTGTTGGGGGCAATATGCTATAGTATACAGTCTTTGGTATAAGCTGCCCAGAGTCCTCGGAGAGTGGGCAGCATAGAAATATGATTAATAAAATAAATAAATAAAATAAAAATATGAAGTAAAATCATACAAGTCAATTTACCTTTAATTTAAGTTAATATATCTTTATTTTTTGAAGTGATGAGGTCTGCTGTCATAAATCTGAAATAAAATGGAATTGCTATAAAGATGGGATCAATTCTTAACTCAGTGAGTTAAAAAAAACATTATTAGGTATTAATCAATATAGATCTTGCAGAATAGGTAAGCTCCACGTCTCCTTGACCAAACAGTGTTTTTTATTGGAATCCTGAAAGCATGTTTTCTCTGTCCTAGCCAGTGATGGATTGCTCCTGGTTTGGTCCAGTTCTTGCGAACTGATAGTACCGACAGCTGGAGGCTCTGCTCACCTGCCCAGATGTCATCATGAATGATCTGCACATGCGCAGAAGCACATCCGTGCTCCTGTTGTGAATCGAGTGCGCGCGCACACTCCTCTTGTAAACCACTAGCGGAGGTAAGTAGAACCCACCCTTGGTCCTAGCCCTGCCCTCTAGAACAACATACCCTTGAAATCCATATGGCTTCCACCACAATAATGTGCACTAAATTTTTGGCTACTCTCCCAGTACTTGGGGTAAGGTGGTTGCTGAGCTCTTGTAGAAATTCTATTTTATTGTGTTTTTTTAAAAATAAACTGATGTTATTTATTTTACTGTTTCTTATTTTAAAAAGTTCAACTGCTTGGAGTTGATGGTCACTAAATAGTATTGTAGGAAGTTTTTCATTTTTCATTTCAAAGTTAGCACTCACCTAGAAAAATGAAATGTTTTAGGATATACTAAAAAGGCAGAATATTTTCCCTAAAAGAGAAGTAGAAACTCAGAGAAGCAGAAACTCAGCCCCCCCTCCCCCACCTTTGTTAATGGGCCATTAAGGCCTGAGTCAGTCTATTCTACATAACAAAGATCTACCTCCTTCAGGCAGAGCCATTTAATTGCCCTTTATTGCACCACCCACCAAGTTTCAACCAAACTTGGTACACAGACAACCTAAAAGGCTAGCTATGACCTTTGGCAGCAACCAATCGGGATACTCTTCCTGGGCCCCAGGAAGTTCATAGCCAGAGAGGGCATAAAACCAAGGCACGCTCAGCATCTCTGCCCCTTTTCCGTTCAGGAACTCAAACCATGTGATCCTGTCCACCATTAAACCATCTTTCCAAGCAGTCTCCATGTTTCCAGTGTCTTTTTCCCTACTTGGAGCGGAACCCAGAAGGATATTTCTTCCTACAGTGTAAAAAAATAAAATGCAATATAAGTCTGTTTTCCAAGATTTCACTGGAAGCATCACAAGGACACATTTCCTAATTGAAATACTGAGGTCATATTCTGCAGGAGGAATAAGCTGGATGTTAGCCTTTATCTTACAAATTTATCTTGAAAAATACTGAATATACTTCATTTGCTGATTTTATTTCTTCTGAAAACTTCCTTTTTGAATATTTTAATATTAAAAAAATCTGAATCTACTAACAATCCCAAATGAGGCCTAAGTTTTCTTTTTTCTTTCTTTCTTTTTTAAAGAAAAATGAATTAGCAACTCAACTATAAAAAGTTTTAGGAAAATAATTTTAAAGTAAACCAAAAGATAGGTAATGTGAATTCAGCTTCATTTACCATTCATGTTCTTTTTATGAGTTAAAGATGGGGGAGTACTATAATTACTAAATAACATTTAAAAAACAAAACAAAACTCTTCAATATTCTTCCTGCTGTGAAAATTTTCAAATTATTAGGAAATGAAAAAGTAGTTAAAACACAATTATTATTTCAATAACATCTAAATTTCTTTTCACTGGGACCTTTTTATACATAGTGAAAGTGTATAAAGAAATTCATTTAGCAATGGAATTCTAATACTTCATCAAACCACTTAAAAGTTTGAACTCTTTTCAAATAATGTTATTGCATTTTACAAAGCCTATATATAAAAAACAACATAATCTAACAATCAAAAGAAATTATAAAAGGAGAATAGGGATAGAAGTGTGAAAAAGTGTAAAGAAAAAGAAAGGAAAACATGAACATATTCAAATAATCACTTCTGACTTCTTCTTCCAAGGATATAAAGAATGCTTGCTTTTGATCTTAGTTAAGACTGTAATAAAATGTCTATTTTCCCACAAAAAGTAAAGGGGAAATTTAAAAAAAAATCTTTATTTCTCTTTTTAAAATTTAACTATCGTCAAATCCATATGTCAAAATTTGATTTTTCTCCATCTCCTTCAAATAGCCAACAAAGGACTTCCAATTATAAATGTTTTTTAAGTGATTTTTCCTCTCACGGGGACCGTTAACTTAAAAGTTGGAATTGTTCAAATAGGTGAAAACTAAGCCAATGTGGGCTGGCAAGACAACAGTGAGGATGGACAGATATTTGACTTTATCTATCCTTTTCCTTTAAAACAAGCAAATAAACAATTCCACCATTACAGGAAATGTATTAAGGTAAACTAATACTTTCAGTGAAAGGACTCTTATTTTCCTGGTTATGATTTGATTGAATGTTCTTTATGAGGGGGCTTTATAAAGGTCCTTTTCTTGTATCTTGAAAAACAAAATAACAAATTGAAATGGAACAACAACATAGAACATGTACCATGATAAGAACATGGGGACAGAATTCTAAAACGCAAGCGAAATGAGGAAGGTTTAAGGCTTTTGAACCTCTGAAGCATATTGCAGGGAATAGCAGGACCCTATGCTCTTAAAGTTAACTGAAAGAACCTGCAGTTAGCTACAAACGTGACATATAGTTAATAGTTTATTTTAGAGAATTTTCACACCATTCCCATTTTCTCATCTCACAAACACTTTCAGACTAATCTTCAGTTATGCTCATTACAGACAGAAGAGTTTAAAGTGCAGAATTTGTTCATTAACACTTCCTCCAGCTGCCTTATGGAGTACACAAAAATTGGTTGTGCTACTCTGCCCTGTATTTATTCTTATGCTTAGTTTCTGCTCCATTTTGTTCAGTGGCTTAAAACAGACACATATAGACAAAAACACAAACTCCCCTAACCAGTGATGATACAAGGGAGATTCAAAGCCACTGCTATAGTTAATCAGAAGGTCAATTAGTGAACACTGTATAGTCAATTAATGTAGTGTTTAAGTGTAGGGAGGGGGGGAAATAGCAAATCAAGAAACAGGTTGGAATAAGAGTTTCTGTCAATGCAAAATCATCATTGGTATCCTTCAGTCTCAAGAGACTATGGTATCGTGCTTTGGAAAGAGGTCCTAAAACAACAACAATAATAATAATAATAATAATTATTATTATTTTATTTCTATACCGCCCTTCTCCTGAAGGACTCAGGGTGGTGTACAGCCTTTTAAAAGCACAAGACAGACATCAATTAAAATAATTTAAAATTTTTAAATAATTTTGGCTCACTTTAAAACCCCCAAATTTAAAACACCCAATTAAAATTACGTTGATAGCCCAGCCTGACGGAACAACAGGGTCTTAAGGGCACAGCAAAACACTCGGAGGTCGGAGATCTTATGCATTTCCAGGGGCAGTTCATTCCACAGGGCTGGGGCTCCCACAGAGAAGGCCCTCTCCCTGGGTGTCGCCAGCCGACATAACTTGGCCGATGGCACCCTGAGGAGCCCCTCTCTGTGGGAGCGAACTGGCCGGTGGGAGGCTATTGGTGGCAGAAGGCGGTCTCGAAGGTACCCGGGTCCTATGCCATGGAGCGCTTTAAAGGTGGTGACCAACACCTTGAATTGCACCCGGAAGACCACTGGGAGCCAGTGCAGCTCGCGCAGGAGGGGTGTCACGTGGGCACATCGGGTTGCACCCATAACCACCCACGCAGCTGCATCCTGGACCAGTTGAAGCCTCCGAGTGCTCTTCAAGGGGAGCCCCATGTAAAGAGCATTACAATAGTCCAACCAGGAGGTGACAAGGGCATGAGTGACCGTGCACAGGGCATCCCAATCCAGAAAGGGCTGCAACTGGCGAATCAGGCAGACCTGATAAAAGGTCCCCCTGGCCAGGCCGTCATATGCTCTTCTAAAGAAAGCCATGCGTCCAGGACACCCAGATTGCGAGCCCTCTCTCTAGGGGGCAGTGATTCACCCCCAATAGTCAGCGATGGCCATATCTAGTGTGACTAAAACAGCATCTAGTGTGACTAAAAAGGCCAATTCAAGAATGGCAATCCCTTCCACACTGAGGGCAGATACATTCTGTCCCCTGCCCAGCCCCCAGATTTCGCTGGTTCCGGGACTGCCTCTTTGCCTCAGCCTGCTGAACAAGTGTCTCTTCGAATTGGAGAAGGCCATGCTGCATTTTAGCCTCCAAGCTGAACAATCGGAGGTCGAGGTTTCCCAGTTGTTAATGTCCATTCCCAGGGCCTTTAGATTCCTCTTGCAGATATCCTTATATCACAGCTGTGGTCTCCCTCTGAGGTGCTTTCCCTGCACTAATTCTCTATACAGGAGATCTTTCAGAATCTGACCATCAGCCATTCTCACGACATGCCCTAGCCAGCATAGATGTCACTTTTTCAATAGCGTATATATGCTAGAAATTCCAGCACATTCCAAGACTGCCCTATTTGGAATTTTGTCCTACCAGGTGATGCCAAGAATTTGTCAAAGACAGGGCATATGAAAGGTGTTCAACTTTCTCTCCTGCTGTGCATAAAGGGTTCAAGACTCACTGCAGTACAAGAGTGTGCTCAGGACGCAGGCTCTATAGACCTGGATCTTTGTATGTTCTGTCAGCTTCTTATTAAGCCATACTCTCTTTGTAAATCTGGAAAATGTGGTGGCCGCTTTACCAATACATTTATTCAGCTCAGTATCTAAAGAGAGAGTGTCAGAGATAGTTGAGCCGAGGTACACAAAGTCATGGAGGACCTCCAGTTCTTGTGCAGACATGGTAATACAGGGAGGTGAATCCATGTCCTGACCAATGACTTGTGTTTTTTTCAGGCTGATTGTTAGTCCAAAGTCTTGGCAGGCCTTGCTAAAACTGTCCATAAGTTGTTGAAGGTCTTCAGCAGAGTGAACAGTGATGGCAGCATCATCAGCAAAGAGGAAATCCCATAAGCATTTCAGCTGGACTCTAGACTTTGCTCTCAATCTAGAGAGATTAAAGAATTTTCCATCTGATCTGGTCTGGAGGTAAATACCCTCTGTTGCAGTTCCAAAAGCATGTTTTAGCATGACAGCAAAAAAGATCCCTAATAAAGTTGGCACAAGGACACAGCCCTGCTTCACTCCACTTCGAATATCAAAGGAATCTGATGTTAAGCCATCAAAAACTACAGTGCCCTTCATTTCCTCATGAAAGGGCCTGATGAAGTTGAGGAGCTGAGGTGGACATCCAATCTTGGGGAGAATTTTATAAAGGCCGTCCCTGCTAACCAAGTCAAAAGCCTTTATAAGATCTATGAAGGCTACGAAAAGTGGCTGTCTTTGTTCCCTGCATTTCTCCTGCAACTGTCTAAGGGAAAATACCATGTCAATAGTGGAGCTGTTGGCTCAAAATCCACACTGTGATTTTGCACCTGGAGCCTCTTCAGTACGACACGGGCAAGCAGCTTCCCAACAATACTAAGAAGAGAGATGCCATAGTAGTTGTTACAGTCACCCCTGTCACTTTTGTTCTTGTACAGTGTGACGATATTTGCATCCTTCATGTCCTGTGGTACTCCACCTTCCCTCCAACAAAGACAGAAGATTTCATGCAGTTCAGTGGAGATATTCTCTTTGCAGCACTTCAGAACTTCGGCAGGGATGTTATCTTTCCCCAGTGCCTTGCCAGAGGCAAGGGAATCCAGGACTGCAAAATCATTTACCCCCAAATTCTAGTATTCCTAAGCAAAACTTTCCCCACAGAAATTCCACTTGTCTTATAGAAAGGCTAGAAGTTTAATTAACTCACCAGCCTAATAAACATAATGGGGCTGGATCACAGAAGCTGGGAATTATCCAGGAGCTGTGGAAGTGTTACATGTAGAGGTGCCTTTATATTTAAGCATTTTATAACTTCTGCATTTTGATAGAGTAGCTTCAAATTATCTGCTTTGTTTTAAAATGCAAATACTAAATTATGATAGTTGTATTTACATATACATCTAATTAGTGACATTTATATCTCACTTATATCTTGTATTATTGACTTTCTTTGGTTATGTTCCTTATTAATGGGAGCAGTATATTTTAAGTAGCTATGGATCTGTTTTCAGACTAATTATTTTCCTACAGTACTCTGCCTCTCTCTTTTGCAAAAACAGAATACAGCTGGAAGAGCACTTGTTCAGTTCCCCTACAAATAAATTAGCAGGATTAATGTGCAACTTAATACCATTGGACATATCTACCATCACACCACATGACCTTGTAGGTTCTAAGTAATTACTAGCTGAATGCTAATGCAGTGATGATTGTATTGGTGAAATAATGGCACAGGGTGAAGTGAAAGGCATTCAAATTTCAGTGAATTTTGCAGAGCTCAAAAGAGAAGTGAGTGCTGTTTTATATAACTGCAGTATGGTTTGTACTTGCGTATAACTGAACCTCAGATAAAGCTTTTTAATATTCTGCTTGGTGAACAAAGGAGAAAAGTGTTCTATTAAGGCGGCAAAAGTGGGATTTAAAAAGAACGGAGAAAATAGTCAGAGATACATGCACTGACCTGTTCTGTGAAAATAATGTCACTTTTACTAAGCTGGAAGATACACTGCACTTTTCCACCCTTTCCAAGTTGGTGCATTACTCTAAATAGATAAAGATGCAGGCAATGGATTTCTAAATTGAGGCTTACATAATTGACAGGCAAAGACTGAAAATTAAGCAGTGAGGTGGAAGTGGAGCAAATGGAAGAGCTACTCATTCATCTGGTATGCAATGTCAATGGCCTCTCAAAGCAATTTGATGGACAGAATTTATACTTAGGGCACTAGACATCCACCAACAAGTATATTCAAAAGCTGAATTTCCGTGCATATTTATGGGGAAATAATGCTTCAGTTCTGATAACATCCTCCTTCGATTAGGATAGCATTTATTTCTCAGTAAACATGTACAGTAGAACAGGGATTGGCAACATTTCCAAGCACCACATGCCAAAATAAATTAGTAGGTCTGTAATCTTCTGTGATCATCGTCACATCTTGTAAAATATTGGTGATAGAATTCTCTAAAATCTCATGAAAAGGCTAGCATTTCTGCCATTCTATTATTATTTTTTTAACACTTCATTTTTATTCTATTTTATGGTTTTTCAGGCACTATTGATGGTGCTAATGCAGCTTTGGTATCTTGCCAATATCTAAATATACAATATAAATAGTATTCAGAAATAGGATCTATCATTTCTGTGTGAGCAATCTCTGAATTGCTCTGTCTCCAGCTCAGTTGGGTTGGGTCACAGGTTCATTTGCATTTGGAAGCAAGGACGATGTATACTTAAGGCTTTATTCTAAGGCATCTTAAGAAACTAGCATACTAACATAATGCAAGACAGCAATCAAAGTGTATTCAATAATACAAAGGAAAGAAAGAAAGAAAGAAAGAAAGCCATCAGTTTAGACTCTGACAAAAGTCTTCTGAATCTTTTAAACTTTCAAGTTCTGAAATCACATGGAACAATGGATCTATAGGTAGAGATACCTGGCAGGTATAGATGCTCTTCATCTTTCACCTCTCTCAGCCTGCCCAGACTAGGTGAGGTAATAGGTGAAAGGGATGAAGAGCGAGCCTTTTTCAAAGCATCCAGGAACCTGGTGAGCCAGAAAAGTTTTAAGCTTTCAGGGTTTTTATACTGTGCATCAGTGGCTCTTGGATTTGGAGACTTCGAAAGGCCACCTTTCCCCATTAACTTGCCACCTGTACCTATTAGTAGCTAAGGAGCTCATCTAAGAGCTATAAGACGCTGGGTTCACTGTATAGTGAAGCACTATCTACTTCACCATTAACTGCCCTTCAACTTTGGCTGGAGGAGTGGGTATTTATTTTTTTCAAACTAAAATTGTGGGGATCTTGTTGCTTTTTTCACAGAATAGACTTGTAAGAAATGGCAAATTGCTTTTGTATAGTTCTTCAATTCGTTTCTTCAGTCAACATTTTGGGAGTAATTGTTTATTGTAAGTTGATTTCTATTTTGTATGCTTAATATCTTGAGAATAAGTGTAAATCTCATATTCATGTACAGAACAGTATTTCTAAGACTCTGGAGTTGGGGAAGAGATTGAAAGTGTCTTTCAGTGATATAGGCCTTTATTTTAATATGTCTTATAAGGCAGTTTTATTCAAGTTAAATTTAATTCAAATAGAGACCTTTGATACTACCTTTGTAGTGTGTTTAGGAATGTGGTAGAAGAATTATTCCAGGCTTTCTTGACATCTAGAAAAGTCAATTGCTGCAACCTATTCCAGTGATTGGCTTTTCTTGGTGTCAAGAAAGCCTCTGGTAATTCTACCACATTCCTGGACTTTTGGAACTTGGAGTAGTATGTGTGTTGTCTGTTGAGAATAGTAAATTTTGGATGGTCACTGACCTCGTTTTGTTCAATAGGCTTCTTGGCCAGAATTGGATACTTTAAGAATGTTGCCTCCTTGTATCTAGTTTGGCTTCAAGCCTTCCCTTTTAAGAAGGATGTGTGGAAGAATTCTGTTTCATGGCTGGATTTTGATATCTAGTTCTAGTTTAATATTCTTTGGATTTAGATTTTTGTAAAATATATACTGATGGATCATATAACGCACATGGTGGTAGGATTTTGGCAGCATTTGTTCCTCGGCTAAAAGTGGAAAAGGTCTTTTGGCTGATAAGTGAGATTAATGTCATGATGGCTGAATTAACTACAACTTTTTGACTTTGGAATGGTTATTACATTTGTGTCCTGGGAAATTTATGATGCTGTTGGATCCCCTTTCTGATTTACAAGTTATACAAATAGACAGTTTGGAGGACAGGAATCAATGATAATTGTAATTTGGAATTTGAATAATATTCTTTCCTATCAGAATTTTCATTTAGATTTTGATGGATTCCATAATGTATGACATTTTTGAGAATGAATTAGAGACAAATCAGTATGGGATAATTCAGATTTGGAGTGTAGGATGACTTTTGTGGCTAAAGATGCTAGGTATTGGGTTAGCTATGAGAAACATCTGGTATAAGGAATGGGATGCCTATATTATTGGTTGAAAGGTGTATTCCTTTCATCCACAGTTAATGATTTTTGGCTGTACAATATTTCTGGCAGAACCCCAAAAGTTTCTTTATTGAAGGTCCTATCTGGACATTGCGGTAAAGGAATAAGTTGTTTATTGTTGAAAATATGGATGATAATTTATTTGGTTTGTGGAGTCATTGAAACCATTGATCACCTTCACTTTCTTGCTGACTGAGATTTTCCTCTTTTTTTCTTTTCTTTTCTTTTTATTGATTTCTACTATTGGTTCATCTGTTTATCAGTGTAGGATATGTTTGGTAATGATCATTATTGGTCTTTACCTAGAAATAGTTTGCAAAAATTTCTTCAACTTCCCCACCTCCATAAAGCATTACAATGTTTTTCAAGGTCGTCTGCTTCTGCTTAGGAAAGAGAAGGAGAAGGATACAGAGTTTCTGAATCCTCAAACCAAAATGGGATTTGAAAGGACATGGTACACCCACACTAGTCTGATGTGGACAATGGGTGCCAGATGACTCCACCTGTGAATTTGCTGTCATAGAGTGGTCAGATATGCAGTCACATGTAATACACAATAAAGTGCAGAAGTTGTGACCAGTTTAAGGGAAATATTTTACTTTTAACAATGGAACAGCCAAGGTTGTCTCAGATATGGGTTAGGGATGAGATAAAGGCAACATCATGGGAACATGGCAGAAAAAAATGCATATGGGAAAAAGCCTACTGTAATCTGATTTCACATGTTCAGGAGTGAATGCAATCAGGAAAGAGTTTAATCATATTTGTTATATTTGGTGAATGAACTGTCAGATCTTGATTAATTCATAATACCAGAACTTTTCCATATTTTTTTCACTGAATAAACTGGACTCCACAGATTATAAAAGCAAATAGAATCTAGCATCTTATTGATATTACACATATTAAGTTTCAAATTTTGATAGATCACAATACTCTAGTATTTTATTTATTTTTATTTATTTTATTTATTTTGTCGAGTATCTATTAGATAATATATATAAGCGTAAGCATGAATTGAATACATAAAATGAATACAATTAAAAGGAACATTAGGACAGGGACGGTGATGCATGCCCCTTACAGACCTCTTAGGAAAGGGATGAGGTCAACAGTAGCCAGTCTAAGGTTAAAATTTTGGAGGTTTTGGAATGAAACCACAGAGTCAGGTAGTGCATTCCAGGCATTGACCACTCTGTTGCTGAAGTCATATTTTCTGCAATTGAGTTTAGAGCGGTTCACTTTAAGTTTGTATTTATTGTGTGCTCGTGTATTGTTGTGGTTGAAGCTGAAGTAGTCATTGACAGGTAGGACATTGTAGCAGATGATTTTATGAGCTATGCTTAGGTCATACTGAAGGTGCCGTAGTTCTAAATTTTCTAAGCCCAAAATTTCAAGTCTGGTGGCATAAGGTATTTTGTTGCGAGGGGAGGAGTGGAGGACTCTTCTTGTGAAATATTTCTGGACACGTTCAATTGTATTAATGTCCGATATGCAGTGCGGATTCCAATATGAAATAAAATGAACTCTAAAAACAGTTTTGCAATTCTGGAATGCTGGCATTTATCATAATACTGATGGTCTGTCTTGGTAGAAGGCAGCTTTATACAGCCTTCTATTCCATGAGCCCCTCCATCGACAAATCATATGAAACTATCAAATCTGTAAAACAAATTGTATTGACCAAAAATTGCCTTTGTATCAGTTCCCACAGAAGCACCTGACTATGTTTTACCAAAGGTTATACAACAAAATGAAACGGTGCAAATTATGCCATTATTTACAAGCAGAATGCCACATTGCTTTACAATTTGAACCTCTGATGAAGTGAAACATTCCTTTAATGACCCAAATTGTACTAATTGCTGTACTACATTTCTGTCATGGAATAGGACATTAAGCTGAGCACAGATGCAAGAAAGTTGTTCCATGGGTTGTTGCAGTGCTTGCTAGGCATTCAAAGCAATAATATAAGAAATATTGACAGATGCTCATGAGGTTTATGGCCTGTGAGAATAAAAAACAGTGTGTCAACTTGCAGGGATATGCAGATAATTTAGGAAGTTATTGTGATTTGCAACATTAAGCAGGTTTTCCATTATTTTCCCAATAACATCAGGTAGAATAGAATACTATTTTCTTGTATATGCATGTTGAAAAAAAGTTTCAGGACTTGTACAGATATTATATGTCTGAATAAAATTTGCTAAGAAAGGGACAGGCATAGCAATTCAATAGAAATTTTATTTCCTGACACTTCATATCTATTATTGTATCATAGTTTATAAACAGATTTTTTTAAAAAAAATATATTACTGAATATCATTTTTTTCATATCATGCATTTTAATATTTTGTGCAAAATAGTTTATTTTACTTTAGACATGATTCTTTTATGGAATCGTCAGCACTGGCTGATTTTCATATTTCAGTATGGCATTAACTGGTGATGCTGCATCTAACTCAGAAGCCATTTTTTAAACCAGCTGTCCCTAGTTCCATTTTGGTCCATCCTAATAGCATAAAACTGAATGTGAACATTTTAGGAAATGTTAATGGATATATCAACTGGGAAAATTTTAGATAATTAAAACTTACTTATATTAGTATAATAAAATTAAATAATTTTATGTGTATAATGAGATGCATATATTTCTTACATACTTTCATTTTATTATCATTATATTAAAATCCTGAGTAACTGTTGATACCAGTATCAGAAAATCCATAGAGGTAGGTGGATTTTCTGTTAATATGAACTATTGTTATGCAATGATTAAACCGTATAAGGAGATGGGGGAGGAATTATTGTGCAATATTCACCAAAGCGAAGATATTATCATATTTTTCATTTGGGAGCTTATGGTGGTATACACAGTGTTTTCTCCCCCCCCCCCCGCCCCCCTAGGTTACACTGAAAGATTAGCTGAGTCAAAGTCACTCAAGACTTGGCTGATGGTGGATTAGAACCTGAAATTTTTGCCTTCTAATCCAACACTTTAATCTTTACCACAGGACTCTCTGCAGTGGGCAGAAGAATACCCTTGAGGAACAAGATAAAGAGCTGTCACTGAAACAAGGGTCAGATAAAAGAAATCTGACTCAAGGGTAGAAATAGAATTTGAGAACGCAACTGACGGGACTATCCCTAATCCTCTTGAAGATAAAGGGAGCAAAGCAGAATCATGTTCACATTTGCAAGATATTGTTACTCTAATCTTATAATAAAAATAGCATTAGCATTCATAACTTTGGTTTGACCTACTCTGATCTATCTTAAAGGGCAAGGTAGGTTAATGTGGGTATCAGGGCTCCGACGACCCTCAGGGACCCTCAGATAAGAAAAGAAGAAGAAGAAAAGAGAAACAAGCACTATGACTTGTCTTTTCTGTTTGACAGTGGAAGGATAACAAAGAAGTGGGTTGCCTTTGTTTGATGTTTCAGGAGAGAGGCAATTGATGTTGACTGATTTGGAAGTTGAACAGTATATAGGATTTTTCTTCGTATTTCTATACCATTTTCTAACCTCCTTTTCAAAGAGAAAATTCCATTTTTTTGGTTTCTTCTTTTCTTTGTTCAAAGTTGGTATTCAAAATATAAACAAAAGGACATATAAGGAGATCAGGACCTTATTTTAATAAGGGATGCTTCTGTTTAGGGTTATGACTTTCTAATAGCCAATATATCAACAACATTTTAACATAATAATAAAGCGATAGATCAATATTTTTAGTTCTTTTCATAGCTAGTCTGCACAGCATGGCTGTGCTTAAGGGACAATAGAAAACTGTTGGTAGCTCAAAAGTATCAAATGAAAAATAGTTATTAGAAGATAATTCTATTATAATAGCACATACACATAGTAATATACATTTGTTTTATATTTCTGCTGGAATTTGGTACTTCTGGGAGTCCTAATACCATACTAATAGGCCAGTCCAGTGACTCAAGATCATTTCTCCAACAGTTGTTAACAATTAGTTTCCATTGCCTCCTCCTGTTCTTATTCTCAGAGAAGGGCAAAGTAACGAAATGAGCAATTATGCAATAACATGACCACAGGGAATTAAGCTGAACCTCATCAGAAAGGATTTATAAACTTGCTTTTCTATTTGCGCTTTGCCCACATAAAATTCATACACAGAGCAAAGAAGCTACTCAGTGTTGCAAAATCTGTACCTAACAGAAATTACACAATAGAAAAAAATAATAATGTCCCAATGAATATATAGAAGAATTTTATACCCTCATCTTCTGTGCTTGAAAGTTTTCTTTGCTAAAAGGTTATCCTGCTTCATAGCTTCATTCTCAGGATGCTTTAGAACTTTGCTAGAATTTATTTGCATAGCATTGTTCAGCTTCTTTTATTGTTTGAAGGTGGTAAGCAGTGCTGTTTCCATTTGTGTTTTCTTGTCTTATTATGTTCACCACCCTGGAGCTCTGAGGGTGTTCATGCTTCCTGATCTGAAAAAGCTGCATGGGAGAGTCCCTAATGAAATCTTTTTGGATTTAATTGAACCAGGGAGACTGCAGATTGTAGGAGAAATTATTACACTATGAACACAAGACATTGACACATGTGCACACATTTTATAACTAAGGGAAATGCAAAAAGCCTGTGCCACACACATGAAAGTTTCATCCCTATAGGAAACAAAATCAAATGCAATGTCCTTTTCATTGAAAAAACTAAAGAAACATACCGAAAAGATTTTTGTTGTAGCAGTGATCATTCATATTAAAGTTTGTTCCTAGAATATTTGTTAATGTTCCAAAAACCCCCAAAACCCTAAGTATATTGCTTAAAGGAAAATACAGGAGTTTTGTGCATGAGAGATTAGTGTCACATATGAGATAGCTGAATGTGTAACCCTGGCTATTTTCTTTTTAAGAAGCAGCCTACTGACATTTCCATACATCAGAAAGGAAGGAAGGAAGGAAAGAAATCTAGTTATTTCTTGAGTAGTAACTTCTAGACCAGTGATGGCTAACCTTTTTGCCATCGTGTGCCAAAAGCGGGGGGAGCATGAGGGGTCGTGGGTGCGTGTGCCCACATCCATAATTCAATGTGCCCCGCCCTGCTGCGCATGCGCACGTGACCCCCTCCACACTTCCCCTGCTTTTGGCACATGAGGGCAAAGTGGGCCCGGTAGGCCCGTTTTTTCCCCTCCCCAGGCTCCAGAGGCTTTCTGGGAGTCTGGGGAGGGCAAAAACAGCCTTCCCCATCCCCCCGGAGGCCTTCCGGAGGCCGGAAACAGTCAGTTTCCTGACTTCCGGTGGGACCGGAAGGCCTGAAAATCAGTTGGCCAGCGCACACATGCACGCTGGAGCTGAGCTAGGGCAACACTCGCATGCCCACCAATATGGTTTCGCATGCCACCTCTGGCACCCGTGCCATAGGTTCGCCATCACGGTTCTAGACTGTCACATTGCTTGTTTACTATAGAAAGTGCTTGTTTACTATAGAAAGTGACTCTCTCCCTTTTCAAAATTCCATACTGCCTGTATTTAATGATAAAACAAAGCTCTGTCCATTTGGTTGGTTACTTGCTCTGATTTAAAAAAACTGCTTATATATATATATCAAAGTAAATCATTTCTCACTCCTTTTTCTGACATTCCCATCACTAAATGTCTTAATTCTCTTTTCTGGTTTGGTTCCATCATATGCATTGATGTGCATTATTCCTTGAAAGTTGTAGTTTAAATGAAAAGCTCACAATACTTGGCAACAGCTCCAAGTCTGAACCCTTAATTAATTTTGCATCCCTATGAGTCCTGACCTATGAAAACCAGATACACATATTGCCCAAAATGTATAGAGTCTTTGCACTCTTACAGACAGGAATTAATCATTTTTTGAAAATGGCTCATGCTTTTCTAAATACCAATGCTTTTCCAGATATTTAGCCACTAAAGAATGTATCACTGGTTCATTTCCTTTTGTCCACTGAAACCGCCTGCATAATTTTCTTTCTTGGAAATAATAAGGTTATTTAGCTCAGGTGTCAGGCTTCTACAATCAAATTAGACTAAATTGGGCAATGGCATTGAGGGTGTGGATGTCTGATCTAATTGGAACTAATGCAAGAAGATCTCTTCCTTTCTTCTCTCCGTGTTTTTAGCTGATGCCTGCAAAACCCTTGCTACCATTTTGGATTTACTAAAATTGGTTTAGAATATTGCTGCAGATAATGTTTTGAAATGCTTTGAGCAAAGTTCTTTGAAATGAAAGCCTTTGAAGAGTTTAGTCCATATCTCTGGCAAATAGGATTTTTTTTTTGAAAAATAGAACAATTTAAATGAGGAGTTTTGTTTTCTATTTTCTATATTATGTTTTCTCCTCATTAAAAGATTTTTCTTTCTAGGCTTCCTGTTTTTGAAATACTAGGTTTACTCTTTATGAAAATGCTATCTAAACCAGGTTATATTGGAATAAAAATGCAATCAGCACAAGTTCTACTTACTCTGTTTTCCTTTCCATTACATGGTACCTATTTAATAGAAAGTTCAGAAATTATTTTTGTGATTCAGAGAAAGCAAGATAATTTTAAGAGAGTGAAAGAGAGCAGGCTGAGCCTACAAAATATTTCTCGCCCTGCTATCTGTCACAAATAATTATATTTAATTATTGCTTATTTTGTGGAATCCTGGCATACTGGATTGATGTTAGTATTTCACAAATTTTCTGAATTATAGCCATGATTCAAGTTTTGGTTCCCTAAAATCCTCTATCAGTTAAAGAAGACCATAGATTTATTTATTTGCTCCATCCCACATGAGTTAGACCAGTGGTGGGTTGCCCCCGTTTCGGACCGGTTCTATAGAACCGGTAGTAAAACCACCGGGAGGCACTGCCCACTGACCCTGATGTCATCAGAAGTGATCTGCGCATGCACAGAAGCGAGGCATGTGCGCAAGCAAAGCAAGCACGCGCCATCCCATTGCAAACTGGTAGTGAGGATAAGTAGAACCCACCCCTGAGTTAGACCAAGAATAAGCAACCACTTAGGTCTTCTGAACTTTTTACTTGAGCAACTTGGCATTTCAGTACTGACAGTAATTTTCCTTGCCATGTTGAAAAACAAAAACACATATCATTTTAGTGTATGTTATAGTTAACATAGTCTTAACACATGCACACACACCCCACTGTCCCTTTCTCCAAAAAAAAAAAAAGGTACAAGGTAAGCTTTCTCTATCTATGTTATGATGAGGCACTACTATTTCATTCAGTTCAGCCTTTACATCATTTGAAAATAAGTAGCCCCCAAAGATTGCCCACTCCTGACTCAGAGGCTGATTGCCCATAACTAAGAGGGTGATCTAGATGCTAATCCAACAAAGTGCATGTTCATTGCATAAAGTTACCTTCTAACTAGTAGAGGATAAAAAATTAATTGGTCCTGCCTCTGGCGACAGTGATTCTCATGCTGATTATCACTTGATTGGATTATTGCAATGCATTCTGAAAATTACTCAGAAACTACAACTGGTTTAGAATGCAGCAGTCTCACTGATAGCCAGGGAAACTCATAATTGGAAGATTACACCAATTTTCTAATCACTGCTAGTGTTTAGTGCTAGTGGGTTTCTGAGCCCAATATTCTGTAAAGCTCCCATACACTAGGGCACCAGGATACACTGGGCATCATGTTACCAAATATGATTCTGCCTAGCCAGTCCAGTTATAAAGAGAATTCTGTTGAGAATCCCAGCCCCTGAGAGATATGCACATAGGATAGAAGCCAAATTGCAAGCCTTTTCTATTATTTAGACTTTTTAAGAATGAGAAGGATGTAATATAATAATGAATGGTCTAGCTCATTAACATACAGTAGCCACATCCCAATACAGGGAAACTGTCAGCTTCGGAAGCCATATTAGGCTGGAAGCTTCCATGCTGCCACCTTCTCATGTGTGGGAAAGTAGGAGGGGGGATTTAGTAGAAAGGTTGTCTTTAGACATAAAAGCATTCTTCCTGTCGGTCAAGGTCAGGCCGATTCTGCATCTGGAGAAGGAGTGGTTGGAGTGATGTCTCGAGATGAGACAGATGGTAATTGGAGCATGTGATCAGCTGAGGAGTGAGGGGATGGTTTTATTGTTTTTTGATTGACTGAGGGAAAACCCGGACCTCTCAGATTCGGGTTTTCCCAGATGTGCCAGTTTACCTATTCTAGTAAATAGAACTTTGAAAAATGCTTGCTTCAGAGTTTTTACTTGGAATTGGGTTTTTTTCTGGATTGCTGACAGAATGCACTACCCCTATCCTGTTCTCACCAGATATCATCAATATATGCAATCAATATGGTTGCTGTCCCATAATTGGGCCTGAAACTTGACTGAAACAGGTCCAGATATCAATTTCTTCTCTGTTTTCCTGAAAAAGGGAGACTGGATGGAAATTTTCATTCCATCCAGTCCATCCATTTCATTTCCAGAGACGTGAGATCAAAAGATGTTTTTCTGAGGAGGAGGGTGAACTAGGGCCTCCTTAAAAGGTCTTGGAAGCATACACTCCTGCAGTGAGGAATATTTCACTGCCTGAACCAATCTGTTGTCACCATCCTGGAGGCTTTCACCAGTTAGGGCGGGACAGGGGTCTAATTGACTGGTGGTTGTACTGACAGCATTGAGGTCCCTATCCAATTCATCAGGTCCAACAGGCTCAAACTGTTCCAAGATTCATTCTTAAGATCTTTTGTTAGGCATCTCTAATGGTCCTGCACCAGGCATAGTTTGCAATTGGAGATGAATCCAAGCAACTTTGTCCATCAGGTATTCCACAAATTCCTCTTCATGGACGTGAAGATGATCACCCAAGCCCTCCTGTCCCAGGAGGCCAGTTGATCCTGAACAGGGCCACAGGTGATACTCTACATATATCATATGGTTGGAGAAATAATGGTGTTTTTATTTATTTATTTATTTATTAGTTAGACTTCTATACTGCTTCATAGTGCTTTACAGCCCTCTCTAAGCGGTTTACAAAGTTAGCATATTGCATAATAGCATACTGCATTAGCATTAGCATATTGCCCCCAACAATCTGGGTCCTCATTTTACCCACCTCGGAAGGATGGAAGGATGAGTCAACCTTGAGTCGGTGAGATTTGATCTGCCGATCTGCTGAACTAGCAGTCAGCTGAAGTAGCTGCAATACTGCACTCTAACCACTGCGCCACCTCGACTCTTTTTCCATTCTTGCTACTGTGAGATAGGCCTTAATAGCAGCTGTAAATTGTGTCTAGTCAAATTCATCCCTTGTTTTTCCTCCAGCAGCACTCTAGGTGACTCATAACCCTTTTCAGACTTCACAGCTCCTCCAGGAACTATGGGGAGTGTCAGGAGCAATAGAGTAATGGAGACTGCACAGGCATGATCCTGTCCAAGCCTCGGCTTCCCTTTGGTTCCAGGACATAATCAGGATCATGCAGCAACTTTTACTCCTGTTCTTTAATAGAAATATTGCTTTTCACATTTTGACATGGTTTAGCGACATTTTTAGCATTCCTGCCCAGGGAAATTCTCCATATCTCTCATGCCATAATTGTGTGCATACCATAAAGGAGTTTCCATTATGTTCAGCACAGCTGATTCTTGGCAAGTTGTGTACAGGACTGCATCCTAAATTAAATGTCCCATGTTCTATATTATAAAGTTATGAGTTCCAAGTTCTAGATTAAAGGAGACAGATTTAAAACCAATAAGCTCCTGTTTATTGGGACTCATTGAAAAAGATGATGCAGTTATGTGACCCCATCACTTGGGAAAATAAATTGCCAATGACTTTTAATGGTGTTAATGCATACTGGTGACCCTTTTTATTTGCTGTTGTGAGAGCATCATTAAATCAGAAGATGAGGCTTCTGTTCAGCACAGGAAATGGCTAACTTCTTTGTCAACTTAATTTGTTTCTCAATGACTCAAGTATTAAATTTTACCCTTACGATACTAAATCTTCTTATTTAAATATTGTTTTTTTAATGTGCCAAAAATCTGTGGGGGTTATTATTTAATTAACATTTAAATATTTCTTCAACTCTGAACACATTATCAGATTTCCTTGTTTATTAAATATACAGTCAATAATTGCTGAAAAAAATGGTTTTCAGTAGTGAGAATAAAATTGATTTGTGAATTTATTTTGCAGCAGCAACAGAGTATAAAACTAAGTTTAGCATGGGGTAATTCATTTTAATATAAAGAGATTGTTGTACATGGATCATCTTTTACTACTGAACCCCTCTTGCTCTCCTCCAGTCAACTACTAGTATCTTTAAGCAATTAGTTTATCCATGGAAAAATCATTCTGACAAGAAGAATTTAGAACTGGAGGTGATCTAATCCCTCTCAGTGAAAGTTTATCTTGTTGCCCTTTATTTCCCTTTTGGGGGAAACAAACCCAGCAATTTTCCATTTAGTTCTGTCATGTATTTATTTAATCAATTTATATATTTATAAATATGGATTGCCAACATGATCGCCAATGTCCGATGACAGATATGGCACAAGAAGAAGAAGATATATTTTAAAAATATATATTTATTACAGTTCTTTAATTTAAAAAAAAATGACTCAAAAGTTTTCAGTTCCAACTTTTCAAATCAAATCAAAGGAAGAGTGATTCACAAGGAAGAATTTACCTAGTCCATTCATCCAGAACATTTTTTCCAATTACCACAATGTATTAACTATCTTTTCCCCAGAGCTTTTTGAAATATTCATCTTTCTATCTTTTGGCAAGACTTTTGAAGAAAGTGGTAGTATTTTTCCCTCTCATATTTTTTTTTTAACTATTCAACAGTTGAAAACCTAATACATGGTAAGCATAGAGGAAAATTCTTTCAAACTAGCACAATAGCACTTAGATTTCACAGTGCTTTACAGCTCTCTCTAAGCAGTTTACAAAGTCAGCATACTACCCCCAATAATCTGGGTCCTTGTTTTACCAATAATCTGGGTCCTTGGAAGGATCATGGAACACTGAGTCAACCTTGAGTCAGTGAGAATCAAACTGCCAAACTGCTGGTAGCTGGCAGTTGGCAGACGTAGCTTGCAGTACTGCATTCTAACCACTGAACCACCACAACTCTACATATATATAACTACATATATATACTTTAGAAACAAGTAAAACAGATGTCACAAGGGTATCTGCAGAGGGTGTCTGCGGGGGGGGGGTGTCACACAAACAAAATGATTGCTGCCACAATGCTTCTTCTTTTTTTTCTTGCATCTATTATTCTGCCTTTTTCACATTCATCAAGATGCACATAAAAAAGAGCAGAGGTTTGATTGCATAGTTTTGGCTGCATTTGTTTACTTTTTAAACCTCCCAGTCACCAAAATGACAGAAAGAGAGAGGGCGGGGGGGGAGGGAGAGAGAGATGAAAAAGAGATTACAATGGCACCCCTATTTCCAACGTACTTCACTTAAAATTATGATGAGAGAAAATGTGAAGCCTTGACTTTACAGAATCACCTTCATGTGTTTATTTAAATTTAAAATAATTTAATTAATTAATTAGTTAATTTAAAATAAGAATATATTAGAAGATAGCACTGAAATTAGTAATGCACGGTTTTGGACTATTCCAAAGTCAGGTAGAAATGATCCCTATTTTATGATATATCAAAAAGCTAATTATAGTTCATTTCCACAGCAATGAAAACTTTAAACTCATAGAAATGTTTTTGTACAACTACTCCATAACAACGACAACAATACCAATGAGTTACCTTTCATTTTCTCCTCTAAGTATTTGATACTAGCTACATGGTTCTTTCCCAAATACTGCTATTCTCCTACCAATGTTTTATCCTACCAATCCTACCTTCTACCAATGTTTTGTTAGCAAGCAAAGCATTCCAGCAAGTACTGTATATAGCTGTGATGGCAAACCTATGGCACGGGTGCCACAGGTGGCACGCAGAGCCATATCGGTGGGCACGCGAGCTCAGCTCCAGCATGTATGCGTGCATCAGCTAGCTGATTTTTGGGCCTTCTAGGCCCACCAGAAGTCAGGAAACACACTGTTTCCGGCCTCCAGAAGGCCTCTGGGGGGGTGGGGAAGGCCATTTTTGCCCTCCCCAGGTTCCTAGAAAGGCTCTGGAGCCTGGGGAGAGCAAAAAAACGGGCCTACCAGGCCCACCGTGCCATCACGTGCCAAAAGCGGGGAGAGCACGGCGCATAGAATTATGGATATGGGCACGCGTGCGTGTGATCCCACCGCGTTCCCCCTGCTTTTGGCACGCGATGGCAAAAAGGTTAGCCATCACTGGTATATAGTAATAATGTATTGGAGAAAGGTATGTATACCACACTTTATCCAGGAACAAAAATCAAACACAATTCCTAACGAAGTATATTCAGCAGCATGAGTATAGTACATGAAAGTTTTCCATGGCATACCAATTATGTGCCTTTTCCTCAGGCCTTAATGCCAAGTTAGAGGATTTTCTGATATTTTTCAAGTGGGAATGAGGCCCCTTCAACTGATAATTCCCACATTTTAGGATTATCTGAGCTGTAGTCAAATAGAAATTCTTTGATATTAATTTATTTATGTTATTGGGTGCCATCAACTCTACTCCATTCTACATTTTTTTTTTTATAAAAATCCAATATGTAATACAGATTATGTAAAAGTTCTTTTGTTCAAGGAGAAAGATTGCCTCATCATTTTCAAAGTAGAGTCTTTTGCAGGGTTAAGGTTTCTCTAAGGAAAGGAACAAATTCCAAGGGTGGCAGCCACAAGGTATGACAATTCAAGCTGCAATGGAAAGATTAATAGAGGTACTCTTTGACTTACAACTGTTCATTTAGTGACCATTCAGTTACAACGGCATTGAAAAAAGTGACTTTTGACCATTTTTCACACTTATGACCATTGCAGTATCCCTGTGGTCATGTGATCAAAATTCAGAGGCTTAGTGACTGACTCATGTTGGTGACGGTTGCAGTGTCCTGGGGTCATGTGATCATCTTTTGCAAACTTCTGACAAGCAACGTCAACAAGGAAACCAGATTCATTTAACAACTGTGTTACTAAATTAACAACTGCAGTGATTCACTTAAGAATTGTGGCAAGAAAGATCATAAAAACGGGGCAAAAGTCACTTAACAAATGTCTTACGTAGCAACAGAAATTTTGGGGTCAATTGTGGTCATAAATTGAGGATTGCTTGTAATGCAAAATGGGAAGAGCCACATCATTCATGCAAGCATGGACTGAATGCAGGATTTGAATGCAGGACCTTTGTTATTGTTGATAATAGTAATATCTTTTAGTTTACACTAGTTTTTAAAATATATTTTTCAACTTAAAAATGGCAGGAAACCCTGCTCAGAGTTTTCTATAGTTATCCCACCAAAATTCACTAGAATGCTCCAGTGGACATAAAAAGCAGGATGGAAGCTCTGTGTTGTTAGATGTCTTAGTATCTGAGTTTCATTTAGACACAAAATAATACATTCACTCTGAAGAGGTTTAAAATTACATTAAATATAAGACCCTGCTGTAATGGTATGGGAGAGATGAGCAAATATAGTGAGAAATAGGCAGCCAAGTAGCATGAATTAGACAGTTACTGGCTTTTGGAAAATTGTGTCGAAGGTACTGAACGAAACAGGGCATTAGCAAGTCCTTAGTTTTGTTATCTGAAAAGTTGGAATGTTTCATTCAGATAGAAATATGGATCCTAGTGGCATGCTTTTTGTTTTGTTTTTTTATATAACTGAAAGAAAGCAACAATGAAATGACTTCCATGCCAGGAAGCACTTTTTGAAAAACTAGACATTTTTCCAGTCACATTAGCTTAGATAATGAAAAGAAAAAAAAAAAAAGGGGGGGGGGACAAGAACAAAAAGAAGAAATCTTCATTGGAAATTCTCTCTGTAGCTTCCAAAGAACTTGCTGAGGCAGTCTGCCATCTAGCTTTTCCACAGCAAAATAGACTTTCAGACTGCAGATGAGAGAGTCAGAAGCAGAGACACAATTTTAACTTAGCCATCCCTAATTTATTTCCAGCTTTTCCCATTTATCTTCACTGCTGTGTGTACCCTGGAATATCGGATGGCTGTCCTGTGGGAAATAGAATGTGACTAGAGCTCCTGAGTGTCACAGTTTAAGAGATATTCAAATCGTGTTGATTTTCTTCTGGGGACTGACTGGAAGGAATGAAACTCTCCTCAAGTCCCTGGTTTGCAGGCGATAGATCAGAAGACGTTGCTAGTTTCCTAATGGATTATTGTTATCAGGCAGCTTCTTCCTGAAGGTAAGTAGTTGCTCTTCCATTCATTAACTGTGCCATATATCAGAAAATAATCCCAAGGGCTGGCGATCCAAATACACTAGTGAAAATGTTAAGTAAATAACCCTTTTTAAAATTGAATGATGATAGCACTTTATTGCAGCATGATTGCAGTTAAAATACTCTGAATTGTTTATTATTGGTCTGAAGCTGTTACACTATCATAAAGTGCACTGTCAGCAAACATACACACCCACATACACACACCAACAACTCTGCAGACAGCACTACTCTAAATTCCTATTGGCTGCCTTGGGAATTTTTCTGTGAAATATAGAGTACTATGTTTGTGTCTGACTGAAGAATAAGCATCTATCCATTGTGGTTAATATCAATGGGTTTAATAAACAGGCAAATATTTTAAGGTTAAAAAGCTTTCCCTAATACATTGAGTGTTTAAGTATGTTCTTAAGAATCAGTTCATCTGTGATTTAAATGAATCTTTCAGATAGAAGCTTATGTGGATCAAGGTTGTGAATGAATTAAACTAGTTGTTGAGGTAGATAATGAGATAGAAAGTTCGGAGTGTCAAAAATTGCTAGTGAATGATGACTTTCATGCTTTGGGTTGGTTCTGTAGGTGGAGACCAAAGCACTGAGTATTCCTGTACTGGTGAGAAATCCACACTACATTTTTCTCTGTATCAGAGAGCTAGTGTTCAAAATGATCCACTTATAAATGGCTGAAAATCATAATAACTTATTCAGACTGAGATGGGTTCATCTCAAAATTATTCTTGATGTGACATTTTTGGTTTCCGTATGTCTACCTGCTAAAATTTTATCATACTAAAGAGATGCTGGATCAAATCTTGAAAGAAGCCCAAGCTGCTACTATACTAATGGTGTATATCTATACTATACTAATATTTTTCAAACAAAAACTTTAAGTAACAGGTAATATTGATGTTTTTTTGTAATTCAGCACACCACTGTCCTGCCTCTTAAATGCATACCTTGACATGATATTTGCACTGGCAGGAACACTCAAGTTAGCGTATGTTCAACCACAATAAGTAAACAGAAATATTACAGAATTATGTATGTTTTATCTTACATACCTAAATAAACTGGGACAAAGCTTGAATGAACACAAAGTTTGAGTTTTCTATTACATATCTAAGCATATTCTACCATGTAGTAAGGCTCTATTACTATTATCCTTCTCATCTTTCCTACTACTTGCTCCTATTGGTATGACTATCACTTTGTTGGTTGTATCTTATGATTTATGATTATATCTCAAAAATATGATTTATGTTGTCACTTTGTTGCTTGTATATATACTGAGAGCTTATGCACCGGCAACAAATTCATTGTGTGTCCAATCTCACTTGGTCAATAAAGAATATTCTGTTCCAGTCTATATTGTATATTTAAAACCTGACACATAATTAAGAAAAGAAATATTTATTGGCTTCTGGCATAAAATAGCTAGAAAACAGCTGAAACTGGGAGGTAAAAAAAAGGATAGGAAAAAAACTCAGATGGACATATCTTCATTCTGCTCCAATTTTCCAAATATTTGTTTAAAGCACAATCTAAGAAATTGATATCATAGTATTTTTAATCAAATTCTTCCTAGATGAGTTTTGGCAAGGTATTTCCTATTTTATTTTATTTTCTATCACCTTCTGGGCTCTTTTATTTAAAAAGATTAATAAATAAAGTTGTTGATGATTTGGAAGCCCTCTTAAGGTTTAGCATTTATAATACATTAGCATAATTAATTCCATGCATTGATAGAAGATTTATGTGACTTCAAACTATATGTATCATTTGTTCTAAATAGATATTCATCGGTTACACCACATTTCTTTCTCATTTAATCATTGCAATGTAGCTCTAAATAATCAAATGTTAATTATAATGCAACACATAGTACTATACTATTGTACTAGTATTAGACAGTATAGTATAAGGGCTAACTCTATTCTTTACTAGAAAAAACAGTGTAGTACTATATATGAGTATGTGTATGTAAATCCAACTGATTCATCAAGCTTGCCTGTTTGGTAAAAGGCCATAGGATTGCAGAATTAACATATGTAATGTGACAATAGAACATATGATGAAGAAAGAAAAATACCATATATTTTTGTTTGATATTTCTCCTTTAAAAAACTCAAAACGTAAGTTCATAACAAGATCTTTCTTTTGTTGTTTTTAAGAATGTGAGCATAGGGTTACTCAATGTTGAATCATTGTTAGAATCATAATTAAACTAAGGAAAACTCACTCATCTCCCCAAAATTTTGGTACTAACGACTATGTTCTTATTCCATCACCTAGTTTAAACTGTTTCAGATAAGGTCTACATTTGTGTATCTGTGCCTTCAAAAATTACCTTTGGGAGATTGAATGTGAAATGCTGCACAGTCCCATTCAGGAGATCCATATAATATATTCTGCACTCACGTGTGGAAATAGTCAGCATTCAAGTAAGCATTTTGTTATTTTTTTAACAAAAGTGTGGTGTTTTGTATTCATATGTGCCAAAGTTCCCAAATTCAGTTCCTGGCAGATAATAGAAAATTGCTGAGGCTCTGCAGAGCAGTCAGAATAGTCAACATTGGACCAATGGACAACCTAATTTAACGCACCTTCATCTGTTTTCTGCAATTATAAGACATACTTTCCCAAGTAGATAAATTTTCCATTTGTCAGGAGAATTTTAAACCAAAAATACAGTCAAATGATTATTTAACATATTTTCAGTCTTGCCCAATATCTAGAGTATCTTACTGAGCATTTGAGTTATGTCTGCCTCTGATGCTCTCACAAGTATATTAACAGGGCAAGGCTATAGTAAGGGATGAAATTTATATTGTAAAGTTGTAATATAACCTTAATCCAAACCCTTTTGTACTTGTATGCAGCATCACTATGCCAATACAAAAGAGTGGAACTTGGGTTGTGATGTCATGACAGAATTTCATCATTTTGGCATCATTGTGGTTAGTCACAAACACTTAATGATGTTCTTAAGATTAAGAATACTTAAAGATTTTGGAAGAATTATCTGCAGCATCTTAGATAGTATCTCCTCTTTATAGGAAATTTAAGAAAGTTGATGGCATCCATATTAGTTATAATTGTTTACCTGTGATCTCCACTGGGACTGGAACTTCTGTCACTAAATTAGATAGTCATTAGGCAACTTTTTGCTAGAGATAAGTGATTCATCATGGTCATTAAGAGAATTATGCAGTCATTGAACATGTTTGGCTTCCCCTGTTGACTTTGCTTGCTGGAAATCACCTGGAAAGATCATAAATGGCAATCATTTGACCCCAGGATGCTGCAATTCTTGTAAATGTATGCCAATTGCCCAAATTTTGATGATGTGACTATGGGAGAATGCTGTGATGGTCATAATTGTGGGGACTGGTTGTAGGTCACTTTTTTCATTACCCTCAAAACTTTGAATGGTTGTTAAATCATTGACTGTATGTATAAGTCAAAGACTATACATACAGATTTATCTGTAGTAAAGATCTGAAATATCCTGTCCTAATAAATAATGGAAGTTTGCATTTAAAAAATGTAGAATGAATTCCTTTGATCTTAAAATGATCTTAAAGACTTTGTTTGGGGTATATGGGATACCTCAGATAATGTTTTGTAAATAATGGCTACAATTTCCCTGCTCCTGGAAATGTAACACGTGAATATAATTTAGTCTGGTTCTATTGTTACTGCAATTTGGGCTGACATCAATGTTGGTGAAATTACTCTGGATCTATCACATTATGTTCAAAACATATATGTTCTTCTTGGCTTTATCTTCAATGCTTTAAGTCTATGAAATACAGTATCAAAAATTGTGGATTTTTCAGACGGGGGCATCCATTAAAATAGTTACTATACAATAAATACTGGAAGGAAAAAAACTACATCTGATTGGCAAAAAGGGATTGTTGTCTGTCAATAATGGAATGCATTTGTGGGCTTTTTTTGTTTCTGATGAAGGAGCAGGGAAAAAAGAATTTTAATTAATATGATAAAATTGTTTAGAGGTCTTTTTTAAAATTATTTCCTCTTTGTTTTAACTTGCTAAACCTTATTGGGATTGCAGTGTTCCATTAAAGGTTTCATGTGTACATGTAGCCCTTGACTCATGACCACAATGGAGTTCAAAATTTCAGTCCTAAATCATTGTGATCATAAGTTGAAGCACTATGTGGACAGACTCAATTTCCCAACCATAAAGCAAGTCACTGTTTTCATAAAGCAAATTATGACATTAAGCAAATGTCCATTTCCATTTCAATCCATTTTTTCTGAATGAGTTTTTTTTTAAAAAATGTTTAAATGACAGTCACGTGATCATGGGACTTTTGATTTGGTTTGATTTTTTATCTTGGTTTTCTTAGAAAAGTAGGGTTTGATTTGTGTTGCTAAGCAAAGTTGACATGAAAAAGCCATATGTAGCTTTCTGATGAAGGATATGCAAAATTCATATTGATTCTCAAAAAAGCCCAAAAGTGAACAAAATATTTCTAGTAACTACTTTTCTCTAACAGATGTTAGATCAATGGTCTCATAATGCTCAGCAGGCATAGTTCATCACTCCAACCAGGAATGATGGAAGATGTACTCTTTCTTATGTCTATGGAGATTCTCATTGATCCAGGTCATGGTTGTCCCTCAAAAGACAACTGGACATTGTTTTTCCTTGAAGACATTTTGCTTTTCATCCAAGAAACTTCTTCAATTGACTGAATGATGCAGGATGGAAGGATTTATATTACTTGTAGTCATCCGGTCATTGCTAGTGCTAATGACCAGATGATTGCAAGGAATATAAATCCTTCCATTCCCCACCATTCTGTCAGAATTGAAGAAACTTCTTGGCTGAGAAGTGAAACGTCTTCAAGGAAAAACAGTCCAATTGCATTTGGGACTACTCTTTTCTATCATGAAGAACAAGATAATATAAAGTTAGAAGTGAACAATACTGAAATAAAAAGCCAACTGAGCTGTCTCAATAGAAGACTGTTTCTTTCTGCCTATAAACTATTCTGATAGGGTCAGAACTATTCTTACCCTCTTCAAGAAAAGAAAGTATCTCAGATAAAATCACCCACTTCTGAGACTCTGTAATTTTGACTTTCATTTCTTCTCTGTATGAATAATTGAACAAAATAATGTTTGCGATTACCAGAATATTATAATTGCTATTGGAATATTCCTATGCTGCCCTACTATAATGAGAACTACACATTAGCATTTTAAAGGATTCTTGATTTGTATATTAAATACATAAGATTCATGACTTTGAACACCAACATTGCTTTTTTTTCCAAATATTTGAAATAAGGTATTCACTAAAACTTGACCTTCTCTCTTTTTTTTGCAAACCTGATCTTTCTTGTCTTCTACTTAAGTGAAAAAGTTCAGAAGTAAAGTGGCATAGATTAACAACATTTAAATAATGAGCTGCTACTTTTTATATTGTAATCATTTGTCTGCATTAAATTGTATCAAATTTACATTTTTATATGAATGTTGTTGTAATGAAGATTAAGTATTAACATAAACTGAAGAGTGATTGTGGCTTCACTTAAATTATAGCATAAGAAAATGTAATTTCTTCCTTGGTGTGTGATATATTGCATGTAAACCTGTATAAATAATGAAATCTAAGCCAGAGACAGTTTTCCAGCTTTTAAACTTAAAAGTTCTGATTATTTATCATAATGCTGCTTTGGAATATAATAATAAAATGCAATAGATAAGGAAGCATAATCTTTCAAATGGACAGTTTTTTTTAAAAAAATTGATTTATATGCCGCCCTTCTCTGGAGACTCAATCAGGTACTCCTTTTTCTTTTATATTCTACCTGCTTTTCAACATTTACCTATGGCCCAAAAGGTACTGAAAAAGGTGAGCTATTGCTAAAAGTAAAAATAGCAATAGCACTTAGACCCGTGATGGCGAACCTATGGCACACGTGCCACAGGTGACATGTGTAGCCATATCAGTGGGCACATGAGCTCAGCTCCGGCATGCATGCACACATCGGCCAGCTGATTTTTGAGTCTTCTGGGCCCACCAGAAGTAGGGAAACAGGCTGTTTCCTGCCTCCGGAAGGCCTGAGGGGTTGGGGAAGACCCGTTTTCACCCTCCCCAGACTCCTAGAGAGGCCCTGGAGGCTGGGGACAGCAAAAAACGGACCTGCTGGTCCCACTGGAGGTTGTCAAATGGGCTGTTTTTGGCCTCCGGACGATCTCCAGGGGTCGGGTGGGGTGGGGAAGGCCGTTTTCGCCCTATTCAGAGTCCTACAGAGGCCCTGGAACCGGGTGAGAAAGAAAAATGGGCCTACTGGGCCATCGCATGCCAGGAGCAGGGGGAGTCATGCGCGCATGCATTGGATCAGGGCCCTTAGAATTATGGCTGTGATCCCCTGCCCCCCCCTTCCTGGCACATGATGGCAAAAGGTTTAGCCATCACTGACTTAGACTTATATACCACTTCACGGTGCTTTTTACAGCCCTCTCTAAGTAGTTTTACAGAGTCAGCATAATTGCCCCCAACAATCTGGGTCCTCATTTTACCGACCTTGGAAGGATGGAAGGCTGAGTCAATAGCAATAGCAATAGCACTTAGACTTATATACCGTTTAACAAGATTTCACAACCCTCTCTAAGAAGTTTACAGAGTCAGCCTCTTGCCCCCATCAATTTGGGTCCTCATTTTACCCACCTTGGAAAGATGGAAGGCTGAGTCAACCTTGAGCTTGGTGAGATTCGATCTCCGAAATTGCAGGCAGCTGGTAGTCAGCAGAAGTAGCCTGCAGTACTTCACTCTAATCACTGCACCACCACAGCGCTTAACAAAAATAGGTTTTTGTTTTTGTTTTTAAGAGAAAGATACAAGTCTTTTTCATTCTTTCTCACTCTGGTTTAGAACCTCAGTGGAGCCTAGATTTTTAAGCTATTGGTCTAAGCCTAGGGAGACCCAACCATGGTTTATCATTTGAATAAAATGAATGGTAATCTCTTATAAGCAACATCGGCAAAGCGGGAATAAAAACGAAGTACACAAATATTTTATGTCATTGGCTAATCTCCAACACCACAGGATGGCATATTTAAGCAACAGGAAATTAATTTCTAAAAGTTTAATAGTTTGGGGATTGTGATCTCCAGAGCCATTAGACTACAATTCTCATTTATACAAAGTCAGCTTATTGCCCCCACAAACTGGGTCCTCAATTTACCTACTTTAGAAAGGATGGAAGGCTGAGTCAACCTTGAGCCTTGGTGAGATTCGAACCTGCAATAATTGCAGGCAGCTGTGTTAATAACAGGGTGCTTTAGACCACTGTACTATCCAAGGCTCTTTAAATTTTAAATTTAAAAGTTTTAAATTTCATTTCGTAGATGGAAAAAAAGAAATCAGCAAGTCCTATCTAATACAGTGTGTCTGCAGTCTTGTGACTATTAAATCAGCATCCCCGTGCAAAATACTAAAAATTTCCTTTTGGATTTAGATGGATCTCTGTTCATTAGGGAGAAAACCAATACTAGACACCCCCCTGCCAGACTTTGAAGTTGATCATTTTAGTTATTTGGACAATATTGACACTAAAACTCTTAAAAAGGAATGAACCCAATGGTAGGTTAGGGTAAAATACAGTTTATATAGTTTATAAATCAGTATAGTTAAGCCTAGGCTAATTTGACATTTTAAAAAAAATCTTTAATTGATGTAAAAAGTAACTAGTATTAGCAAATTTATCAGGGATGCAGTTTGAAGTTCTTGTATCTATGTAGTGGTTGAAGTATGTTTACGAGACAGTCTTATAAATCACAGAATAATCATCTCTCTAGTGGCCTTTTAACTCCAACGTTTCAAGAAAATTGCAATAGAAATATAATTATGAAAACTTTGTGTATATCTTCATGATGTTCCAAGCAGGCCTAGAAAAAGAGACGCCAAGGAGCCTATAGAGTTATTAAGAAATAAGTTACAGAAATGAACAATTTATACTTTGGCAGAAAAATTGTGAAAGCAGCTTGAAAACGTTTTGAGAATAACATAGGGGGAAAAAGGAAACACAAATCTCTTTCTCAGAAGAAAACTTTTTAGTAATTTGTTTTGGGCATAGTATGAATATATGCACAAAAAGCTTGCTAATGTTGCATGAAGCACCAAGAAATTGCTGAGGAACTAAACAAACCATTTTCTTTTCTCTCAGGGTCAAGAATTGAGTTTCTTTTAATAATTTTCTATGGATTATTTTAAAGAATAATACAAAATTCCAATACAGAAACAAAATGTATACCTATATATCACTATATTTCTCTACATCTACATTATCTTTATCTCTACCACTAGCTCTAGTCTATTGACAGGATTTGAGGTATAGATTATGAAGAGGCCTCAGAGACAGTCCACTTATGGTGTCATGTTGTAAAATGCTGGCAGAAAGAGCATAATCTAAATGGTAGAACAAATTGGCTGACATTGTGTATAGGAACATCTGCACAGTGAATGGGTTAGACCAGGGGTCCTCAAACTACAGCCCTTGGGCTGGATATAGCCTGCTGAAGCCATTAATCTGGTCTGTGCAGGACCACAAGGCTGCCCTGCCCACATTGCCCCACTCACCTCCGGCTTCCACCCTTTGGCTGAGCTCAAGACTTACCTTTGTGAGCCTCATGGGCTGAAACTGGAAGGCTGGAACTGGAAGGTAAGGTCAACATTTTTGGCATGCAGAGTGCTACTGGAGGTTGGAGAGGCCAAAAGTGGGCACATTTTTGGCCTCCCCCTGCCTCCAGAAGAACTCTGCAGGCCAAAAATAGCCCATTTTTGGCCTCCCAAGGTGTCTGTCCACCCCGTTTTTGACCTCCCCCATCTCCAGAAAATAGACACAGAGAGAGAGAGAGAGAGAGAGATAGGGAGAGAGAGAGAGAAAAAGAGAGGGGGGAGGGAAATAGAGAGACAAGAGACACAGAGAGAGACAGACACAGACAGATAGATAAAGAGAGAGAGGGAGGGAGAGAGAGAGAGATAGGGAGAGAGAGAGAGAGATAGACAGAGAGAGACACACACACTCAGAGAAAGATAGACACACACAGAGAGAGAAAAGTGACAGAGAGAGAGATACATAGACACAGAGATAGACACACACACATACAGAGATACATAGACACAGAGATAGACACACAGAGAAAGAGAGAGACACACACAGAGAGACTTGTTGATTGTAAGTTCCTTGAGGCTGAGAAGAATTGCTGCAAAACTGAGTTTCCTGAAGTGGACCACTAGACTCCTAAACAACTGAAAAAAATGATCTAGTAAAAAGAAAAGTCAACCAAAAGAGCAACATGCAAAGAAAAACAAATAAAACACCCCCTGGAGCAAAACAAAAGTTTAATTTGTGTGTAATGTTTAATGGACTGCTAAATTGGCCACATCCACCTAATCACATGACCACCTAGCCATGCCCACCCAGTCATATGACCGCCTAGCCATGCCCACCCAACCGGTCTGGTCTCCCAACAATCTGAGGGACCAAGAATTGGCCCCCTGTTTAAAAAGTTTGAGGCCTCCTGGGTTAGAGCATCCCGAGTCCACATGGGAGATTCCAATGAAGTTTATGGAGAATACAAATGCTAAGATCCTGTGGAATTTCAAGATCCAGACAGGCAGGCAGATACTGGCCAATCAACCAAACATCATAATAGTAGACAAGTACCAGAAGACAGCAGTGGTAATAGTTGAAGTAGTGCCAAGTGACATATCAGCCACAGAAGGGAAATACAGACACACACCCAAAATAAAATAATAAATAATATAAAATATAAATATAAAGGAATACAACAATATTAAATAAAGGAAAAAGGAAGAAAACATTATAAGAATCTTTCCCTTTCATCCTGAACAAATTAGTCAACACTTACATTTTATCGCTGCTTCTTAAAATACAACTAAATACTCCATTCCGTATCTCATCCCATTTTCTATAAACCTGGATTCACTAAGACAAAAAATTGAAAGAGCAGTATTAGAGAAAGATGGACTTGCTGGGAGTAGGGTAGCATATAAATTTAATAAATTATTCTAATTGTCATCATAGTTCACATAAAATGAATTTTCAGAATATATTCAACCTTCCAGGATATCAGAAAGTGTACGGAACTCACAATCTTAAATTAATATACTGTATTCAATCACCAGCATGTCTTAATTGTTTCTATAATTTTTTTTTAAAATTTAAGACTGGGAAAGCAGTGAAACATTAACAACATTCATTTTTTTATCAAACCAAATGGTCCATTGCAGAAATAAAGAAAATTAAATAATGTCTAAGCTATTAAAACATCATGAAAAAGAAACATCTATTTAATTTGTAATCTAGAATGTAGTATTTTGTGTTGATCAGTTTGTTTATTTTTAATGCCACCAATCATTATTTAATGCTTTATTTCTAGTTTCATCTGTAACAGTGGTGGTTTGCCCCTGGTTCGCACCGGTTCTATAGAACCGGTAGTAAAACTGGTGAGAGCTCTGCCCACTGACCCCAATGTCATCAAAACACTTCTGTGCATGCGCAGAAGAGTGTGCGGCCCCACTGCAAGCCGGTAGTAAAGGTAAGTAGAACCCACCCCATAAGAGAAGTTTCCCAGTTGTTTCAAAGCCATAGCTCCTCCCTCCTCCCTCTGCCCTTCCTTTTAACAGGATTACTTTTTAAAACATCTCCCCCACTATGTGGCTTCAGAAACTTGGGACATTTGTTGGCATCTGTGACAAATAACATTCTGGTAGTGAATTGTTGACCTCAGCCTTTTTTAGAATATAGAAAATGAATGACTGAATAAGAGGGAGAGAGAGTAATCATGTTTCTGAAATAAAGCTTACAGCCTGAGAGACACATATGCCATTTCAAAAATTAGGTCTCCTCAAAATTTCTGGTGCATATTTAGGCCAGAAAGATAAATGGTTACAAGGATGAAGCACTTCAGTGACTGGAAACACTAATGCCAGAAACAGAAGAAGAGTGTTGCTAGTCCAATTTAAATCCAAAATTAAATGCATACACATCCACTTTCTATATAACATTCCCTACTTTGTGCATGTACATTGGCTTCACTATATATGAAGGAAAAGTCCCTGTGGCAGGTTTATTTCTACTTTTGCAACCTCTGTAGGTTGCAGAGATAAATCATTATTAAAAAAAGTTCCTTTCCTAAGCAGCAGGTGCTTTCTCTAGTCATAAAACTGGAAAAACAACAAGCTAGAAGGACAAATTGCTGATGGAATTAAATAAAGTCCATTTATGGTGACTATTCTCTTCATTCAATTTATATAATTACAGCTCTATGGGAATTGTACCACAGCCTGATTAAAATCTCTCCTTAGTTTTAGACCTTAGTTACAGTCATTCGTGCTTTGGTCACCTCCCAATTGGACTATTGTAATATGTTCTATATGGGGCTACCTCTGAAGAGTATCCAGAAACTTCAGCTAGTGCAAAATGCAGCGCTGCAAGCAGTTACATGTATTTACAGTATGTAGGGTGTATCCCACACCTCTGCTACATGAGATGCATTGGTTATCATTTGGTTTCTGGGTCCAATTGAAGGTACTGGTATTGATCTTACATAGCATGGGACTAGGTTATTCCTGATTTTATCTGCCTGTCCCACGAAATCCAATAGAATGAGCATGTTACAGGCTTCATTATTTAGGAAATTGCATTTGGTGAGCCCTCGGTGTGTGTGTGTGTGTGTGTGTGTGTGTAGTTTCCATGGGCTCTTTAATTCTACACATTCCTCCATTCCATTATCACAATCCAGTTGAGCCTGAAAATCAAGTACACATGAATTAATTTCAAATAAATGCTGTACCTAATTATTTAGATAACTTTGATAGATAGCAATAGAAGAAATATTTGCCTTGTTCTGTGGTAGAATCATTTCAAACTCTCTGTAATTTTCTTTGTTTATACTATGTACATATCTTTATGAAGATGGCTTAACTAAGCAGGTCACCTCTCTTGCAGAAGGCAAAATTGATGCTCCAGTTTAAATTATAACTCAGAGCAGATGATTGATGTTTTCTATATAGGTGCAGAAGAAATATGTAGATACAAAAGAAGTATATAGAACACTGAATGGAAAAAAATTCATTTTGGCACATATATTATCTGTCATAATGATAATATTGCCAGTCTCCCTCTGTGCTTTATTTATATAACTGTAAATAACTAAATTAAATAAAAACATCCTAAATTCCTAAAAGCATTCTTTTAACCCATAGTCACAAGTCTTAAAATTTCCAACCTTAAGAAGAAGAGTTAAAACTGTGCAGCAGTACTATTGTACATAAAGATTAAAATTCTTTGTTAATTTTATTACACTCTCCTCAATACTTAGGTGAGCAACTATCAAAGCAATTATTTCTTTTAAGGCAATAAAGATTTGTATCTATTGTATGAAAAGTATATTACGGTATGTTAATTATGCTCTGGTGGATAATTTAAATTGCATCATGCTGATAACATGTATATTCTTTTTCACAATAACAAATCATGAATCTGGGTACATAATTAGTTGAATGAATTTAACTGAAGAGTTTGACTGAAAACTTATTTTCAGATTTGTTTTTATGTAAATTCGAAAAACCTCATTGTTTCCTCCACTGATACACAATTTTCACGTATTGCATGCCCTTTCCCTCCCCTCTCTTTCCTTTCCTGTTCTGTCTCCTATTTATTGAGAAATATATTTGATCAAAAGTCTCAAGAACAAAGGGTGAGACTGCATACATGGCATACTTCTATGCAAAATGAGAAAAGTATGAAAAGGAATATAGTAATTTTACTTCATTTTTATGAGGTCTGCATAAGCAGGGAAAAAAATATTCCAGATAAAGTCATAGAAAATTGTGTTATATTGTTATTTCAAGCAATCTCTGCAGAAATTACTTTGTTGAGCCACAGATATATAAAATAATACAATCTGAGAGCCATGCTGAGCTTCGAGGCACAGTAATCTTTGTAGACTTTCTACATTCCATATCTACATAATGGCCAATCAAATAAAACCATGGGAAATAATGTCAAATAGAACTAATGTAAAGGAAAGCTCTATTTTTGAAACCCATTTTCAAATAGATATATGTACAATATGGGCTCACACACATTCTAGTCATTTAAAATATAATTTTAATTCTAAACCACACCTGGTAGAAAATGAGAATGGAGGTTTATTTTAGCTACTAGTAAAGATTTGATATGTGCAGCTTCTGAGATATTTCCATTGCCAAGCATTTGTCAAGGTGCAAGATTACTACTCCCAAGACATCTCTGCAGGTATGGAAACAGGTATGAAATCAGCTGTGAGCATATTCTTTTACTGATTATCAATGCTTTCTCCAAAATCACGTGCGGCCTTAAATTTCCTATTCAAGGACATCAAGAGTTTTGTTTTCATTCTTTTGATCTTGTCACTTATATGGGGTCACTATCTCTGGATAGGATTCCCAGTTTTCACTTTCTACTTTTGCTTTGATTTTTGTCTACTATAATTTGTCTCTCTTCCCTCTTTCTTGCCCTCACTTCATTTCCCTCACTTTTATGGCATAAGAGGTATCACATCTCTTTTATTCAAAGAAGCAGCAGAAGTAACTTGATTCAAATTGGGATGGTCAGGACACTTCATTCGGAATTCAGCATTTAGTGCTGCAGAAAATAGAAGTTGCAACACGTGCTACATTCAATTTCATTTTTTGTAAAAAATAGAATAATACAGCAGAGGACTGAAAGGTCTAAATAGCAATAGCATTTAGAGTTATATACCGCTTCACAGTGCTTTACAGCCCTCTCTAAGCAGTTTACAGAGTCAACATGAGGACCCAACAATCTCATTTTACCAACTTTGGAAAGATGGAAGACTGAGTCATCCTTGAGCCTGGTGAGATTCACTGGAAGTGAGTCATAAGTGATTTCCAATCAGAATTCTCCCACCCCCCACTTCAAAGGTTATCTAAGGACTTGCTCTTTAGATAACCATAGGCTGAAATTTTTTAAAGGATATATCATTTTTTATTTTTTATTTTTTATTTGATTTATATGCCGCCCTTCTCCAGAGATTCAGGGCGGCTTACAGTGCATTAAGCAATAGCCTTCATACTTTTGTATATTTATATTTATACAAAGTCAGCTTATTGCCCCCACAATCTGGGTCCTCATATCATCATGATACTGCCTTCATTGTATCTTCAGTTCACTGCAGGGGTTTGGCTTTAAAAATTTTAGCAAGGGATTCTCTGCCTGGTTTCTGGGTGGGTGTGGCCATGGTGGCCGTGGCCTAGTCAGCCTCCTGCACCACTGGGGGGGGCATTTTTGCCCTCCCTGGGCTCTAGAGGCTTTCCTCGAGCCTCCAGGAGGGCGGAAATGGCCTCCCCAGGCTCCGGAGGCCCTCCGGAGGCCCTCTGGAGGCCTGAAATACGCCCGTTTCCAGCCTTCCTGAACTTCCGGTAGGCCCGTTTTTCACCCTCTCTGAGCTTCCATGCGCGCCCTGCACTTACCTGTATCCAAAACGGGCCATGTGGAGACTCCTGGGAGGGGCAGGGTGGATGGGGCCAGCCAGGAGTGGGATTTGGGGGTTCTCCGAACTGCACAGAATCTTAGCTATAGTTTCTCCCAAACCCCTGCGAACCTCCAGCAGCCCACCCCTGGTTCACTGTGAAGGGAGCCTAAATTCATCTTTATCTGTTCTATTTTTAAAGTATATTTCCCCTTTTCTTCTGACAGCAATTTTGCTATAGTTTTCCAGTGTTAACTTTGGACAGCTTAGTGCATCCCCAATTTCCTTCTGGACATTGGATTTTTTTTTTCAGTGTCTTTTTCCCCCTCTTGGGTTGGAGAAAAGATTGGACATATGGTCACAGAGGCATCTGCCTGCATAATGCTTGCTGTTGCATTCCAAAGCAATTGTTTGGAATATGTGACGTTCTTATAAATGCAAGATTACTAGTCTTTTGGCAAAAGAATGGTAACATTTTGTTTAAAATACAGAATTTGATATAATACTCTCTTGATAGATTTGTTCTTGGATGTATATACTTTATATACAGGACGTTCTCGCTTACAACCAATCATTTAGTGACTGTTCAAAATTCTAACAGCATGAAACAAGTGACTTATGACTGTTTTTCACAGTTATGACTGTTGCAGCATCCCATGGTCATGTGATCAAAATTGAGATTCTTAGCAACTTGTTCATATTTATGATGGTTGCAATGTCCTGGGATCATGTGTTCAACTTTTTGACCTTCTGATAAGCAAAAACAACGGGGAAGCCAGATTCACTTAACAACGGTATTACTAATTTAACAGCTGCAGTGAGTCACTTAACAAATATGGTACGAAAGGTCATAAAATGGGGCCAAACTCACTTAACAGCTGTCTCACTTAGCAACTGAAAATTTAGGCTCAATTGTAGTTGTAAATTGAGGACTACCTGTCTCTTGCTTGGCCTTTGGGGAGTTGAAGGTTCTTGATGATTTCCATATTGTCTTAATTCCCTTCTCTCCTTCTCTTGGTATATAGTTGAATATGTGCATGGATATATTATATGTGTCATTTAGTCATTGAATAGATGAGGGTAAGTGCTTGAGTTAGACTGTTAGAGGGGTTAGAAGAATTCTATAGAGTAGATGAGTTTCTTCTCCTTTTCCCTCCCTCTCTTCTTTTGCTAACTCCGTCTTCTCATTTTCCTCCAGAAGTTAGGAGGCGGCTCCAGCCCAACATAGATATACTATCTTTCAGATTTAATGTACCTACACACAAGTACATGCTTTATTAGCAGGAACCACTGCTTCTTTTATCTCTCTTTCCCATATCCTGTGACCCTGTTTTCACTAGCCCTCTGAAGGATAAAGGTGACCCAAAAATACTACTCCAAAATAGCACAAAATCTGTGTGACTACCTTTTAATCATCTGAATAAAACACTTGAATGAAAACAGGACAAGGTTTTAACTGATGAGGAAACCTGGCAGCGTAGCCATTTGTCCGAACTTATTGCTCCTCCCAGCACCATCCCATATTAAGAAGGATTTTTTAAAACCAGATAGTGTCATTTGGAAGGACAAAGTCAGGAGACTTCACCTGTAAAATTACATAATTTGTCCTGCATTAAGTCTGCCGACTTTTTAGATCTTGGATGTCCAAACAGCTCAATTTATTATAGCAATTTTCTTTTTGGTGACCATGGACTGGAAGAATGGATGTTAGCATGTCCATGAGGAAGAATTCTATCTATTCAAAAGCAGAATTCACAGTCACTTTCTTGTTTTTTAATCCACATTAAAATAAGTCAATTCCACTCCTCCTACATATACATTTATTTATAAGAAGTTAATCTTATTATAATTTTTGAGAAATTTCTTGCCAAATATTATCTGCAATATTCATTAATGTTTTTCACCAAAATCTCTGAGGGAATTAGATTAAATGCAATTGTTTCCAGAGATCCCTGAAAACCCTAAACATGAAATACATGTCTAGGTGAGAAAGATCCTTATGCCAATAAATCCAGAAAAAAACTCAGAATAGTATAGTCCAAAAACTGGTAATAAAATAGCAGAGCTTTTCCACATTCAAATTAGATAGTTTATCAAAGTATCACCTGAATTTCTCTTACTGCAGGGGTCAGCAACGTTAAACACTCAAAGAGCCACAAAAGGCCTTAACCAGAAACCCCCCGTTCAATTATAGAGCCAACCGGAAGTCCGGTTCCCCCAACCATAGTTTCTCCTCCTAGTGCGGCATCCTTTTTCCTCTACCTATCCTAACTGAAAACCCTATCAATTTTGGAACTAAGTGGCAATAGGGAGCCGTGGCAGAGGGATGAAAAAACCACATGCGGCTCCAGAGCCACAGGTTGCCGACCCCTGTCTTATTTTTAGCATGATTTTTGTTGAAAAAGATATAATCTAGTTAAGTAAAGATTCTTTAGATTAATCTGAGCCCTGGTATGATTTCTCTTTATTTTTCAAAAGTTTCTTATTCTGTTTAATATGCTTTCAAGACTGAATCCAATTTTGTTTCTTTTCTTGCTTGCCCACTTGGTTTTTTTCAGCTTTTCTTTTTCGGTAAATTTCTCTGGAAAAATCTATTTGCTGCTATGTTAAGAAAGCTTTATACTTTGATGTAGATCAGACTTTGACTTTTTTCATTTCTCCTTCTCTAAATAGTCTTTGTTCATGTATACAAGCCATAATTTTAACCTGTGGTCCTATTGACTATTCCTTGCCATTTCTGTAGGTAGAATCACAAGAAATAATGTATCCATTCATGTAGTGAGGCTTAGATGTGTTACATTTACTTTCTTTTTGATAATTGCTTTATTTTGTGCATGCATGAGTTCATGTATATCAAAAATAAATCTTTATATTTTGAACTGAGTTACTTGAGTTATTCCCCATTGGTTAAAACGAATTGCTTAGTGCTGATATATTCATAAAATACCCTTGACCTTGGACCTAGATTTTAGATCTATATTGAATAACCTTGGCTTTCAATCTGTTCAGAATATATGTACATATGAATATTTCTGTTGAAGTGTAAGCTGAGAAAGTGCAGCATGAATATAACTGCCTGGGGAAAGTATATGAGAATAAGTTGATAAATTTGTATTCATGCGAATACAAATACCACACTGTTTGCCCAGCGTAAGGGTAAACATAATATTTCAGTATGATTCTGAAGGTTTACCAACAGATATTTAATGGATTTGGAACAACAATGTTAAGCATAAGACACCTGCTTGTCATATACAAGATTTTGATTCAAATTGTTCCAATTAAAGTCAGAACAGTGATGTGAGTCCATTTGTTCTGCATTGACATCTATTGATGCCCAAGTGGCTAAACCTAACAGAACAGATGCTAAAATACCCTTAGATATTTGTGGGCCTATTGAAGATTTTTAACCATTTCAATAATGATTAAGCATATATGAATATATATTCATATTCATATTCCCAAGAATATTAGAGCTCCCTGTACAAAAGGAGCAGCTAAAATACTGTGCACAACCCTAAGACAGACACACACCCTGAACTCTGGCAGGCAGAAGACCTGAGATTGAGGAAGACACATGCACCCATAAGGGTGAGAAGGGAATATTTGTACATTTATATTTACCATACATTGTTACACCACTGTGTATACTCTTAGAATTATTTAGCTTTCTTATTATTAAAAAGTTGCCAGGATTTTTCTTGTTCTTAATTACATTAGATCTTGCCAAAATTTTGTTTGTCTGGACTTGTGTGGTATAAAGTACTGTGCATTCAGCTTTTTTGTTTAATTATTGAACCACCCACTAAAAGGGCTTTTATAAATCCTATTATCATTAGTAGGCAAAGAACATCAGTAGACTGTTATCATGCTTAATGCAATTAATTGACTATTTATTATTTTGAAGCAGCCATTTTAGGTAATTAAGATGAGTACTCCTGATAGGTCAATTTTTTAAAAAATATAACTTCAATATCTCATCGAAAGTTTAGAAATGTTGTAAGTTTTATTTCTCTAAAATAACTTCAGACATTACCTAAAACCATCCCTGCAAAATTAATACGAAGAATTGCTTGAACCAGCAAATCTTTCACAATACTACAATTTAAGAGTAAACATAACTGTCAACTGTCTTTCCTATAGCAGCAATTCTAGAAACATTATATCTGATTTAAAATAATCTTAAAATTTGCAATTGTATCTAAATTTCTTTTCTTTGTTAGTGTGAGTCATTATCAGATGTGACCCAATTCAAAAAACCATTTTATAAAAGAATGTGCAAATGTGTATTTGAACAGAACTAATTATATTTTGGATTTCTCCCCCCATGCTGATGATTTCTACATGCCATTTAACTGAATGAATTATTTCCACTTCAGGCTGAAAACAGATAACGGAACAACAAATGAGCAACTCACAGTGACATTAATTATTATTAAAACAAGTACACGGAAATGTCTGGTGTAAATTGGTTATGTATCAGTTTTATATTTTATTTTAACTATGAACATATTGCAGTGATATTTAGCATTTTAACTACCATCATTTAGTATTTTAATTACATAGATATATTTCTACTGATTATCAGAATGACAAAATACAATTACTTTATAATTCTGATTTTATATATAAATTTGATTTTTAAGTAATTTTTTATAATATTATTTTAATTTAATCATTGGATTTTTAGACCACTTGGCTCTGAAAAGGCTCTGGCTAGCACACAATATTCCAACTATGTAATTTTAAAACACATTTAAAAATATAAGTAGCCAGAGAAAAGAACAACAGCAATATATCTCAACAAGTGAGTCTTCCAGAGGAAGTAATGGCAGATTGAAGACAGTTCTGTGAAAAGCAAAGCCAATGATCAAAGTGAAAAGCAAAGTGAACCTATCCAGACAAAGAGAGGAGAAGGGATTACCCATAACTGCTTCAGACGATTGCTCCTCATGAGGAGACTGCCGTTTTGAGCAAATGGAGGCAAGGGAGTAGCCATCTTCCTCAAACCAAAGCCAACACCCTAAAAAGGAAAATAAGTTGACATACTGCCTTTTCTAATCATTAGAAAATTTTAACTATAAGTTTAAAAACTTGAAAAACTTGAAAAATCACCCAAAAACTAATTAAGACTTTGATTTTAAAAAGTTATGAATGGATTAAAAGTACAGATAAATTTGATATATGATATTGAAATTAAGTATAAATAATCCTTCCAGTGGGAACGTGGATTTGCTTTGAATTTTTTCTAAGCCATAATACAGATAAGCAATTTTAAAAATTGAATACTAGAGGGATCTAAAGATTTTAATTAAAGAGTACATTTATTTTATTTATTTTATTTTATTTTATATCGAATTTATATACCGCCCTTCTCCTGAGGGACTCAGGGCGGTGTACAGCCAAAATAAAAACATAAACTACAAACATTAAAATACAATTAAAAGGATATATATCCATTTGGCCCCAATTAAAAGAATGACGAACCGATTAAAAAATATTTAAAAAATTGTTAAGCCTGTTATACATAAACCTATAACAGCTACAGAATTATGCAAAATATTATAACCTTGGAAATACAGGATACTTTTGAAAAATGGAATCAGAAGTAATATCAACAATGTCAGTAGTGATGTTTGCTCTTCTGAATAGACTTTGTTCAAAAGAAATTTTGTAAAAAATGACAGAAGACGAATGTTCTGTATAACAAGGCAGGGATAGTATTGAAAGTGGATCTACAAATGACAGGCTGCAAGAATGACATGGAAAAATGTATCTCATAATAGAACAAATTGTTTGGTGCTTTAAAAATCAAAAGACAATCACAAATAATAAATCAAAAGTGACCCAGATAAGTTTTTGGATTTACAAAAAAGATTTTTGAAAGCTTGGAACAGTGCTAAGTTTGAAATTGTCTTTTAATATCCTTCTCACCATTTTAAGTAAAGGGAATTTTTGTTTATGAAAAGCCTACAAACCAGTCCCCCCTCTCTGGGCAGTGTCAAGAAGGAGTGTGAGTGTGTGTGTATACAGTATATATACTGTATTCCTTACTTATGATTATGCCACTCATGTTTAAGGAGCAAGTTTATTCATCCCAGCAAATATAAAAGAGAAAAAGATTTCACATAAGATGCAATATTTCAAGACAAGTGGTGACAATTTCAAACCCAGCACTCCTTTGTCTTATTTTTTTCCCTTCCTGAAAATATCTGTAATAGGGCCCAGAAATATTTTTGGGATTACACATGGTATTATTTTGCAGCAAGGCAATTTTCCATTTCATGTATTTTATATTAATATATATATAGTTTTAATGGAGTGGCTTGGCATGGAATCTTTCAGGCATTGAGAAAAGTCTACGTGGACCTATGAGTGCCTACAAAGTCACCTTGGAGACCCTTGTTATGTTCAAAGTTGTCCCCACTGAAATACATTTTTGAAGTTCAAAACCTTGAAATATCCAAGAGTTAGGCACCAGCTCTTGTTTCTTGGGAATATTCTTTGATAAGTGTCTGCCACTAATTTGTTATATCTTGCAGGAAGGTGTCAGGTTTAGAAATATAGGATTTTGATGGATTTTTGTTTTATCCAGCAGTGCCTAATGCTTCTTATCTGTATATCCATTGTTCTGTGGAGAAAGCATAATGCATATGATGTTTGACATCTCTAATCACTGATTAGACTTTCTGCAATAATTTTGATTTTTCTTTTTTAAGGACTCATTCTTCATATGTAAACAAAGTTAAGAAGGGTAGTGTTAGATAGATAAAAATGTATCCAGTTGGCTCAGAGTTGCTTGTTAATCAAGGACTGAAATACAGGAAAAGCTTAGTAAGACCAGATCAAGAGATTTTTTCCTATAGTCCTTTAAACTCAATTGCTATGATCAGAGAAGGTCAGGCTGAATAAAATAGGAATTTAAAAAAGAACCTATAATATAAAATGTTAAGGGAAGACTGGTTTGTAGGCTTTTTCAAAAACAAAACTTTTTTCTCTTTATTAAAATGGCAAGAAGGATATTTATAAAGATATCTTATTATATGCATCTTTTAAACATTTTCCACATATGTTACAGAAAACAATAGAGACTATACTGAAAGTTCTCTAGCAACTTTAAGACATTTTCTTCAAAGCATTCCGGATTAGTCATATCCCAGTTTCTATCAGATTGTAATGGAGAAAATGGTGGGCATACATTGACAGATCAGCTTACTCCTTAAATATGAGTTGTTTAATCATAAATAAAGAATATATATATGTTCCCCCTTGACACCACCAAGAGCCCATCCTTAAGGGAGATGGTTGAGTTAGAAACATGAAATATAAACAAACAAACAAATGAATGAATAAAAATATATAAATCCTAAAAATACATATGGTGAAACATGTAAATTCATACAGAAAGGTTGGAAAAGATTGGAGATTACGTAGTCTAATCCCATGCCTTGGCAAGAATCCATCACTAAAGCAATTCTCACGGTCTTCTCATCTCTATAAACACTTCCAGCAAAGAATCATCTATTTCCACAGCAATGTGTTCCATTGTGGAATAGTCTTAGCATAAAGAACCCCAAAGGTGCTTTTAAAAAGGTAGCTGGACTGTTTTTGTTTTTGTTTTGAGGAAGAAGAGGTTTTGCCTCACATCATTTCGCTTCTTGGATGAGAAGCAAAATGTCTTTTTCTTCTTCCTCAAAAAACAAAACAAAACAAAAAAAAAACTCAGTCCAGTTGCCTTTTGAAAAAAGCACCTTTGAGACAACTATGACTTGGATGACTGAGAATCACCATAGACATTTAGCATAAGAAACTTTTCCTAATGTCCAACCAAAATCTACTTTTTTGTAGCAGAATTAAAAACATTCCTTGCCACTTCTTCGAAAAAGATATCTTGATTTTTAACCCGTGCCCCAAAATTAGTCTCCAAATTACCCAGTAAAAGAATATGTACATGTGTGTCTATCTAATCTATCTGACTTAATGTGAAATTGTGCTATTCCCATGCAAAAATATGATTTTTAAAAATTGGTTTTAAAAATAAGCTCTACCTTTTCTTTCTCTCTCTCTCCCCCTCCAATTACAATGTTGATAGTTGACAAGTTTGAGGCAATCTGGTAAGGATCTGCTTGGTACAGACTCTAGTAAGATAAAATGTTAGGCAGGGTAAACCATGTTATGAGAGGACAGAAGAATGGTTACTGACTTGTTCTTTTGAGGTATTATAATTTTGATCACTGGGATGCTAGGAGGGTTAGCATAATTGATTGGCAAGCTTGGCCCTTCCTGGAAAGGGCCCACTTATCACTGGCAGGACTCAATTGCATCTGGAGTCCCTCTTGCTGCCAATACTCTATGTTAATTAGCTCAAAGAGGCAGCAGAAGCGGATGGCAGAGTGAGATAGGCAAGCCAAGAGAAAAAAAATCTGGCACCGAGAAAATAGCATTTGTAGCATTACACTTCAGTCCTGTTTCTGTGTTATCCTGGCATTCATTCTGTAATTGTCAAGAGTTTTCATCTTGGCCCAAATTGTACAAAATGTGAAAGTTAAAGGAAGCCCTGAGCCCATCATTAGAATGCTGAGAGCTAAGCTCCAGGTTGTGTTGCAAGATCAGCATAGAAATGTAACAATCTAAAGCACAAGAGAAAGCAAAGTCAAAGCTTGTGGTTGGCCCCATTTCAAGATGAAAAAGTGAACAAAGCCCAAAATAATGTTAGCATTTCCAGCCCAAAAGAGTTTAATAGACATAGAATTTAATGAGATATTAAACCATTTGCTTGGTGACTCATAACAATGTCAGAGAGATCATCCCATCACTCAATCCCATTTTAGCTGGAAATGAGATTGGAACACAGCATATTGTTTGGAAAAACCCTAGTCACAGTAAAAAAATATATGAACTAGCTGAAAAGGTTATGTATCTCAAAGACACCTATTCAATTTCCTGCTTCAAACCAGATCTCTGCTTCAGTTGGCAATCTGCTTCAATCGGGTGATTTGACCAAAGTTAATCAAATTGAAACACTCTTTCAAATTTTTGCACTACTCTACTGATTAGAATTCAGGCTACATATAATACATACTTTACCACACTGATCAAAATGTTTTGGGCAACAAGTACCGATGCATAGTGCATTGCTTTTAAAACACCAAGAAAATTCCTTGCAAAATTGTAACCACAACACAGAATACACCAGATAAAAATTCTGTAATGTAAAATATACCTCCAGGAAATATGGATGCTCAGTTTGTCAGTCTTCATGTATAAATGAGCAATCTGAACTCTTTCTAGTCAAGTTTCATGCAAAGCATTATTGACAGAGCAAGCAGATGTATTTAAGTCTCATAGACAATTTATTTAGATTTATGTTAATTAGTTTGATAGAATCTGGTTTCTTTCCCCCGATGTTATGCCCCTTTCATTTCTTTGTAAAATGCCCTACTTTCTTCACCATACTTTATTATAGTGCAGTAATACCAACATAAATAATTTTAATAAGTGTTTATGTGAAAATAGAAGTGCCAAATTGTGCACAGTATGAGAACAAATCCCTTGTTATTGTTTATTGGCATATAAGTGGGCAATTTATTATACTGACTTTTATATCTCCCCCAACATACAGTAGAAAATGTATTTCTTGTATATCTTACTATATCCATACAATTTTAGCTATCTCCAACATTCACCTACTCATTAAAGATCTCCCAAAACTAATTTTGCTATTTTTGTGTTATGTTTCATGAACCTGGAGTCATGGCTTCATTTTGGTTTTCAAAGCCACATAAATCTTCAAAAGGTTCTGGAAGCTGATAACCTTCCCACTATTGAAACATACCAAGTAAAGTGGTATCTCACACACAACATGCTAGCAATGACATCATTCTCTGTTGTGATTATGAAAGTTATTAGCTGTGCACTCCTTTTGAATGAGGCACTGGGGTAGGGTCCAATTGCTGTGCCTGAAGGAAGCTAGACTTTAACACAAGCATTTGGGAAGAAAATGCTTTTTCAATGTCTTCATATGGAGAAAACACAGCTTCACTGACTTTTCATTTAGAAGCAAAAAGAATATCAAATAACAGTATGATACAAAAGAGGGGAAAGAAAAAGGAATGAACATCTCAAGCTATGAAGATTAATGGAAATCGATTAATTACAGCAGCTCATTTTTAATTAGTCAGTACAACTGTATCAACCACAAGTGAGTATGTTTATGTTATAATAAAACAATCATTTTCTGTTTGAATGATCAGTGGATGTGCAGGAAATACATAATTCAGTTTCTCTGTTTACAGATGTATTCCTGATAGTTATTCTTGCCTCATATTCTAGCAAAACAGGAATAAGGAATATTTGTTTTCCAGGACTAATTAAAAACAGATGTGTTTTCCCTAAAATGTTTTCTTGAAGATGTAGAGATTGGATTTCACTTGGTAGAAATTTATCATTATCTTATTGTTACAGAATAAATCTACTATAATGCAAATGTTGCATAGGGTGGAAATCTTTCAAAACAACTAGAATGAAATGAATATATAGTTTTGCACTCAAAGCTCCACACAAATAAGCTCAATAATTTTAGACTGGCACCCAAGTTCTATTTGATGTATTTCTTGAGTAAGCCATAAGTATACTCAACTGTATTGGACAATTTTTATCCTGTTTCTAATCTCCCCATTTTAGGAAAGTTTGTTTAGAAGGTGATCCACACTGCAAGTTCAGCCAACCCTAGATAAAGTTGTATTACCATGATCCCTTAGATATTTCAAGTTTAAGTATGTTGCACCATTGATCAGATTTATGGATCCCTTCTGGGTGGAGTGAGATAGGGGTAAGATGTTGATGCCAGTTGTTCTTGATCTTTCAGTGGTTTTCAGTACAAAGATGATGATATCCTTGTAGATCAGCTTTGGTGATTAGGAGCGGAGGACACAATATGTACTAGTTTCTTCTCTTTCTAGGGTTGGTTCCAGATGATGCTGGCCTGTGGTCCGTTCTCTATGCAGTACCTCAGAATTCAATCCATTCCCCAATCTTATTGATTGATTTTATGTAGCTGCCATATTGCAAATTAAGTGATTCTGAGCAGTTTTATAACAAAGCTAAAAAATAATAACTATTGTTGTACTAACAATAAGCCTAAAAAAAATCACAGCTAAAAAAAGAAATAATGGGTGAAGGAATGTTAATAATAGAATCACCTTACAAGTTCACCAGTTCCCTGGAATTACCAGGACTGATGGTGCAACCAAATCTTGAGAGACCTTCCGAAAGTCAAGAGTGATGGTGCCAGCCTCACCTTAGTGTGAAGGATATTCGACACCATAGGTGCCATGACTAAGGCCCCTCACCTAGTATCATCAATATCACTATGTTGATGATGTTCAGCTTTACATATTTAATCAGGCTAAAGAATGATGCTTTGACAATTCTCTCAGTATCTGGGGAATGTTTGGTGCTGTATTATCTGAGGACATTGGTATTTCTTTTGATTACTTATATAATTTTAAGAATCTTATCATTCATTCTATCCTTGCTGCCTTCTGCTTCTGTAATCTCACACAAATATCTGCTTGTTGTGTTATTTCAAAGATGGTTTTCATCTGCTTTATTCTCATGCTTAACAACTAAATTATTTCATTTGAGCTTTGCAATTATTTAATTCTTAACACAGTCAGTATTCTCCTCATTAATTTCTCCCGTAAAGTTATCATTGATATATCTCATGTTTTAATGCACCTGTTATGTCTATAACTAGTCACCCTTTTCTCAGACTTGTATTCATTACTAACCAATTTTGGGATTCTATCTTCTTTTATCAAAAACAATTCACCTTCCTCTTCTCCCACCTGATCTAACTCATTAAAACTGCTTTAAATAGTTGGACAGACTTTGGAGTAAATTTGGGCCATGTAAATTCTCTAAAAGGGATGTGGTGGCTCAGTGGCTAAGACACTGAGCTTGATGATCAAAAGGTTGACAGTTCAGTGGTTTGAGTCCCTAGTGGGCGAGCTCCCGTTACTTGTCCCAGCTTCTGCCAACCTAGCAGTTCAAAAGCACATAAAAAATGCAAGTAGAAAAATAGGGACCACTTTGGTTGGAAGGTAACAGAGTTCCGTGTGCCTGTGGCGTTTAGTCATGCTGACTACATAACCAGGGAGACATCTTCCAACAGCGCTGGCTCTTTGGTTTTGAAATGGAGATGAGCACTGCCCCCTAGAGTCAGGAATGCTAGCACATATGTGCGAGGGGAACCTTTACCTAAGTTTTCTAAATGGAAGTGGGGGGTTTTTTGTCACCACTGATGTCCATCCCTTTGGCAGATAGAGACTATGTGAAAGTCAAAATCAAAACAGATATTGAGAGAAAGAGAAGCTGTACCATATTTTAATAATTTGCATCCACAAATAATGTGGATTAGTGGATGCAAATTAGTGCTGTCACTGATATTCTGTAAATCCCTCAACATATGTTGTATTATTATTTAATATTTAGAAGTAATATTTATCCTAAATATTAAACTAATATAAAAATCTGTTTATTCTTTCCAAGTCCATTCCTAGTGCTATTAGAGCAGGGAAAATAGTTACCTTTTATGTTTGCTCCAAGGTATCCTGGTATCTTGTTCTTAGCCTTCTGATCTGTATCTGTGTTTTTTTTTTAATTGAATATATCACTCATTTATTATTTGGCCTACTTTAATTTCCTCTCCAGCTTGCACTGCAAATGAAAGACTCCTAGCTGTTTTTAATTTTATGCTCCGACAGCAGAAGACATATTTGCATGATTAAAATGCCAGATATCGTTGTAATTGTTATCAATTAAGTTAATTAATAGTAAATGGCTGTAGTTTTTACACAGAAGAGACTGCTGTTCTAAATCTTTATTAATACCGAGTCATCTATAAACTTCTGTTCCTCATAGCTTACTTCTTTTTCCTTTTTAAGATTATATATAATTAATATCCATTTCTTTAATGAATGCAGTGTGTAGCAACAATATGAATCATAGACTCATCAACCTTTCCAGTTCAGGAATTAAGATGCAGTTTTCCATAAAAAGTATTAGACTCATTAACTAGCTGAATTATCCAAATGCCATGCAGTCCTTATGGTCACATACCCTTTAAATTAACACACTGACAAACCTGTTCACAAATGATAATTGGTTACAAAACAGAATATTAGTTGAGGATTTTTAAAGCCATATTTGTAGGTCTGGGGATAAATTTAAATGACCTCTTTTATGTATGGTTTTAGTACTAGGACATTTCCTTTGCATTGGCAAACATTGTCAGAAAAACATACGTTTATGTTATACATGCTATGGCTGAACCGAATAAACATAATTTTAACATGTTTTCTGGGCATTTGTATTATGTATGAATTAATAATCACATACTGGAAACTCTTAATAGTTATAGGAAAGAAATTGCTCTCCAGGATGGAAGATAAGCAATGACTGATACGTAGAATGAAGGAAGATGATACCTTAAAATCTCCCCTATTATGACAAGATTGTTAAATATAATAATGTAACAGGGCTCCAACAGAGGTGCTTATTGCTCGGTGGGTGGCTGATAGGGTAGAGAGAATATCCCCTCCTCTATGGTGCCTGTCCTCTTGGTTTGTCATTTCTATTTACTTTTAATCATTTTGTATTATCTTTTAATCATTTTGTAAGCCACCTAGAGTCGCATCAATAGTGAGATGGGTGGCATGTAAAATAAATAATATAAATAATAATTCATTTCAGAAAACCTGCTTTTCTGGATAGCTATGATTGATCAGTAAGTTGGCTCAGTGTCATGGTGGTACAGTGGTTAAAATGCAGTATTTCAGGCTAATTCTGTTGACTGCCAGGAGTTTGATTCTCACTGGCTCAAACAACCTTCCATCCTTCCAAGGTTGGTAAAATGAGGATCCAGATTGTTGGGGGCAATATGTTGACTTTGTAAACTGCTTAGAGAAGGCTGTAAAGTACTGTGAAGCAGTATATAAGTCTAAGTGTGATTCTATTGTTACCAAAGAACAGAAAATTCAAATAAGACAGGAATTAAAATATTTCTAATCATATTTTTATTGCAATGTTTTTTTTAAATATTAAAAGTTTAAAAGAAGATAACAACTATCAAAAACTTATATATAGTTTTGTTACTTGTTATCTTCTTTCTATATATATATATATATATATATATATATATATATATATGAAAAAAGGAAAAGAGAAAGACGAAAGATTCACCTTGAAAAAATTCTAGTGTATCGTAAGTTAATCATGTATACTTATCATTTATCATGTATAGAATGCTTCTTTTGTTCAAAGCCATAAAGGTGTTTTAGACACATCCTAGATTTGTATTAATTCCATATTCTCAGAATAGCACATCCAACATAATGATTTTAAAATCTATATTAACCTTAGCTTTGTCATATCACAAACATTCATGCCACCCAAATCTCAGATTGTGTTTTTCTAACTCCAATAGATTTCTATTTCTCAGCAACATCTACCCAATTACTTAATTAGATAATAATATGTCTGCAAGTAAACAACCAAGCTCAGCGAGCATCAAGTACTCCACACTAAAACCTTGTCTTGACTTTCTTCATCCAGATTTATGATTTGATGATTTACAAAACAAGTATTAAGTTGAATTTGCTTGGAATTATGCTACAGATCCAGTAGCATTCTTTCTAGTATTACAGAGTTTACCAGTCAATATCCTATAAGTTCAATATACTAATGAGCCAGGATATCATTATCATCTCTCTGAGAATTGGAGATACAAATTGTGAGATTTATTCAAACCTATCTTTCAGAGTTTCAGCCATTTCAGAGTTACTTTCTGAACTATTTGATCCCTTGAATTTATTTTTTATTTTGCTACTCTTTTTTCTTTTGTTTTGTTTAAGACATACATATACATATACACATTGTTGCATTAAAAAACATTTAAGTGATAGTTCTTTAAAATGAACCCACCAGGCTAAATTGTATATAGTATTCCATGCATTACATACATTCAAAGACACGTTAAAATCCATCATTGTATTTTGTTTATTTTTTTCCAAGATTTTGTAAAATTATATAGAGTATAGGAGAATATTAGTGTGATGGGATGTAAATGGTCACAGTCATGCACAAGAGTTTAATAAGAATTGTTTAATTGTTAAAAACCAATAAAACTCAAATGGAAAAAAATAAAAATAAAATCCACCATTGTACCATTATTTTTTTTCAGAAATTACAATTAAAATCTGCCCAGATAGTGGAAGGGTGTCTGAAGGTTTTCGTTCAAGAAGGAAAAAAAAATCCAAATAAACTGTAATCAGTCACAATAGAAATCTATGGCCTCATTTAGGATCCTAAATAAGTTTCCATGTTATAATTAAAACAGTCTGTCAGGGTTCCAAGTAACACCCCCAATGAAAGAAGACTCCGAGGCTTGAAGTTCCTCAAAATTCTATTTTATTAGAGATGTCATTTTGGCACATCTGGGAAAACCCGAATCTGAAAGCTTCCAAGTTTTCCCCACCCAAAGGAAAGTCCAGGTCCCTACCCAGTACCCAAATGTCCATCACATGGTCCAATCAAAGCACATCCCATCTGGAGATGCCTCCCAGTCACACCCCTCCAGGTGCAGGGCAAGATATTCTTGACTCTCTGAGAAAGGAATGTTATTATGACTATATATCTCCCCTGCTCCATGCAATCCCCCTACCCAGTTTCCCACACTACTAAATGTGGCAGGCCTGAAGTCCCAAGGCAAAAGATGGTTTCCAGGCCTGACAGTCATTTATTGCTTGGAAATGAATTTATTTATTAATACCTTTGATTTATAATTTATCCATCAATACAATTAAAGAATTAAAGTTATAAAATATAAATGGAATTAGTGAAATTATATTGTAAAATAAACATTTCTTTTTCTTCATGTTTGCATCCTTAAAAATGCTTTTCTTGGGCAATTAAAATAAATTTTTGCATGGCTTGTAAAGATATAATTCCAATTTTCAGTATAAATGATAGAAAATCCTTTTGTGACATGTTGAAATGCACAATAGGATTGCTCATTATATAATAATTAAATTATTGATAATTATTAGATCTACAAATATGGGATACATTAGATGATTTTGTTTTAATCAGCTCAGAAAACTTACTTGTTATTAATCCCTAGGTAATAAATTAATTTATTTTTAAAATGACAATAATATTTTTAAAACATTGATATATGTTGACAATTTATTTTTTAATGAATAATATAACTTTTCATGATTCCAGAATAATTAGTATTTCTTAACTCCAATAAATTAGTGACTAACTAGTTGAATAATTAGCTTTTTGAAAGTATAACATATTAACTCACTTGCAATTCTCTAAGTGGTCATTTTTCAGTGGAACTTTTAAGGAATCAGTGAGTGAACTTAAGTGTGCCAGTGTTGTAATTAGATTTAAATGAGAGCTAGAATTGCAAACTTAAATATTTAGGCTTCTAACTGTATGAAGCTGGAAGAGATTTTTTTCAAACTGGTATTAACATCATTTAAATTAAAAAAATTTCTTCAAACTTGAATTATTTTAGGACTCCTAATATTTCTTGTGTCAATAAAAAAGATTAGTAGTTCATGAATGAATATTGGTGTATGATAGTTTAGGTTAATATATTTTGTCTCTTGTCATAACCTATTTAAACTGAACATATTTGTGCAAGGATTAATAATATACAGGCTACAACGCTCTATGCCTAAGGAGACTGTGAGGTTCTTTAGCAAAACTTCAGAATTTCTCAGATATTCAACAGATATGAGTGGATTTCTCCAAGGCCATGCTTGGCTTAAGGCTCTCAGATTCACAATACAACACAGATAGAGAAGAATCTATTACAAAAGCTGATTTGCCCTTTGTCAACATAAGGGTGTAATTCCTTTTTTATACTACAGCACTGTAGTATAACAGTGCTGTAGTTGAATGCAGTTTTCTCCCATATCTTCCATTATTTTGTTTTGTTTTTCATCTTGAAACTGGGCAACTGTTGGTTGTCAAATAACTGACATTTGTGTCTTATATACATGCATACACACACACACACACACACACACACATATTAGGAGGACTAGTACAAATGGAATGAGAAAACAACAATTACAGCAACAACAACAACAAAACCAAAAGCAACAGTACAAGACTGGGAACATGCTGAAAAGAGAGTTGAAAAGCTACAATATTGATTTATGCCATCATGGGAAAGCTTGGCATCTAGCTTCTTTGATGGTCATGTATATGTGAAAAATTTAGTAGAAAGTTCAATGTGACTTCCTGCTGCAACGACATTCTGATGATAACAATTACATAACTATAGATCAAACTCTATGAAAGAGGTGTTGAGTGGCCAGAAGCTCCTGGGGAAAATCAGGAAGCTTCTTGGGTAGGCAAGATTGGAGGTTCTTGGGGAAGAGGTACTGATATCAGCCATAGATAAATAAAAAATTAAAGGCATGGATTAGGTTTTTATAAGTGAATTCTCTCAAGAGTAGACCTTAATTCAACTATTTTGCTGGTACTTAACATAAAAAAGAACATGAAAGAAATGTATCAGTGATACATTTAGCAACCTATGGAATTCAAAATATAACTCTTATCTTTTCCATGGCTAAGATTTTTTTTTTATTGTGCAAAGCTAACCAGCTCTGTGGAAATAAATAGTAGCAAATGCTAGAATTCTAAGCAAAGAAAAGATCAGAAGCTACCAACAGTTTAGAATGTTTAAGCTTCCTGAACTTAATTAAATCTTACTCTGTTCCCCTGAGAAATAATTAAACAGTGGCTTCTATTGAACTATTGAAACAAGATTTGCATGCTGAAAACTGAATCTGGTGCCCAAAGCTCAGTTACAGTGCTCAACAGTTGGTAATTTTTAATGTGACAGAATAAAAGTATTGAATACATGAGAAATAAAGCATTTCATATTTTTAATTAATCTTAATGCTGATTAAATATTCTTTATTTGCGATATTTTAATGTGCAAATTTTCTCCAAGGAACCATAGTTGGAAAGTTATGAATGGCACTGCAAAATTCTGAAAAATATACATTTGGGGAGGGGGACTTCTCTATTTCATCCATGTTGTTTTCTTTACAACAAAGTGAAAATGGCTTGCCCTTTTCTATTTATACACTTATTTCAGAGGTGGGTTTCAGCAGGTTCTGACCAGTTCTGGAGAACTGGTAGTAGAAATTTTGAGTAGTTTGGAGAACTGGTAAATACCAACTCTGACTGGCCCCGCCCCCATCTATTCTTTGCCTCCCAAGTCCCAGCTAATCCGGAGGGAATGGAGATTTTACAGTATCCTTCCCCTGCCATGCCCACCAAGCCACGCCCACCAAGCCATGTCACGCCCACCAAGCCACCCCCACAGAACCAGTAGTAAAGAAATTTGAAACCCATCACTGACTTATTTGTACTGTGCCTGTCTAGTTAATATGATGAATTCATCAAAGCATGATGTAATGAGGCTTTCGCTCTTCAGCTGGTTTATTACAGAGCCCATTGCTGACAGGAATGAAGAAGAGCGAGAGGGTCAGGGTCCTTGCAGCTAACTCCCCCCCCCAATTGTACACTAGATAGTATCTTTCTTGTTACTTGCCCCAATCTTTTTTCTCATACAAATCTTCTTTCCTTTCATAATTCTAGCAACAATTCTTTTTTTATACAGTACATCCCAATTCATCAATTCATCAATGCATATGTTTCGTTGTTCTCTAAATGTTACTCAAGAACAAAATTGCTGCTAATTATTGCATCATTTTCCAATCTCTGAAATGAGAACAGCAAAATGTCCTTCTACTTGTTAAGTCACTGCACCAGTAAATAAATAATTTCACCTTGTGTTGGCTTCAAAAAGAATCCAAACAAGCAAGAAAAAAAAATCTCCCAACAGAAAGAATAGATGAAAAAAAGATATAGAAAAAAAAGGGATATAGAAGCTTCTTTGAATATACTATTAGATTTTCATTTCAAAAAGGTGCTATAATAATTTTAAAAAGTCATAATTCTTCTCTATTTGAATGTACATACTAATATCATTTGGAAATACTGAATGGAAAGACTAAAGATTTTTCAATGAATCTGACAGAATGAAATTATCCATTCAAATGGACTATTTTAAATGCTTAGCTTTTAAAATTATGATTTTGGTTGTTTTTCTTTTAATTTCCTTTTTACCAAATTTGGGGTGTTAAATTAACATTCTCATTTTCCTTCCTCTTCTTTTTAATAAGATCCTGATCAATCATAAACCATGTAGAACACCACCATCTCCATGTTTAAAATAAAACTAATTGTGCTGAATTTGGCTTGAACAAATGGCAACAATTTATTTCAGTACATTTTTGGATCATTTAAAGGTGCCTTCAGAAACAGGACAACAAACATTTTTTTAAAAAAAAATTGGAAAGTGAGATATTGTCTGCCCTGCAGAAATACTGCACTTATAAAACTATTGTCATTCCTGTATTAATAATGAGAGTTGCAACTAATAAACATTTTGACAACATTCTCTTGGACATCATAGTGGAAATGACTTCTCTTCTGAAAGCTAGCTCCTAAGTTTCTTGACCATTTTGTTCCATTGTATTTTTCTATTGAAGTTTTCAGTTATTTTATAATTTCTTTAAGTAGTCTGAATTTATTTTGCCACTCTTTTTTATCTTTTTATCTGTATTATATCATTTCATCACTCTGCAGCCCTCATGTCTAATTCAGTTTCATTGAATTGAATTGAATTGAATTGAACTGAATTGAATTGAATTGAATTGAAGCATGGTAAGCCAATATGTCTACAGAGCAGTACAGAAACTATTGTATAATACCTCTGTGCATTTTCTGCAACGGCATCCTCAAGGAGTCAAAAAAAGTCATTATAGTGGTCATGTGGTCAAAGCCGTGATCCTTTTGAATGTGACACATATGTCCATGTACATAGAAAGGTAGCAGACTATCCAATCATTATGTGACAAATGCCATATTAAGGATCTGGAATAAGTATAAACTTGGGTTGCACCCAGAATACTTTATTGGTCTCAGCACAAGAAATGGTTAACATTTCAAGACTTCTTAATACAGGAAGATGGAGAGTTTAAGATGAAGCCAAGGACTTCCGGCGGCTCCGCGAGCCTGGATGGCGCCTTAATTAGCGCGCCCGCTCCACGGTCCTGTAAAAACCCCTGTGCTGCAATCCAACGCAGCCAGGAGGTTTGAAAACTTCCCCCAGGGCAAAAGGGGGAAGTGAAGAGCTTGCTGGTGGGGGTAGAGCTTGCCAAAGCCCCCCAGAAGGATTTCTGTGGGCGTGAAAGGCTGAGTTCCCCAGAAGCCAGCTAAGTGCTCCAGACCGGGAACGTCGCTGCTTCGGCAGACCCACAAGCCGCGACCGCATCTGTTGGACTTTTTTTTTTGGATATATTAAATTCAAGTAACAACAACTATCAGACGGGATCAGCCAGGAGGACTTTAATAGCAAGTATTCTACTTAACTTCTTCATTTGTGTGGATTGCTTCCTTCGGAAGTTACAAAGTAAAAGGGGAAGGAAAAAAAAATGGCGTTTGAGGCTTGAGTGGCTGGGAAAGCGAAAGTGAACTGATTACTAGCATAGCCTCAAAGAAACTGTATTTTTGTTAAAGATTTGTTAGAAGGAGGATTTTTCTTTGCATTTTTTCCTAAAAAAAAAAAAAAGAATTGTTTGGACTGATTGGCTGTTTAACTAAAAAGAAACTTTAAGAATATAAGAAGAAGGAAAGAAAGTAAATAGAAGAAGGAGGAGGGAAAATTTCAAAATGGCCACAAAACCTCCTCCAGTAAAGACAGTCCCAGCAAAAGGCTCATCCAGTGCTGGAAGTTCTCCTGCTCATACTCCTAAAGTACAAGAGACTCAGACTTTAACAATTGAAATGATACAACAGGTCATTCAAGGTGCATTGAGTGCTACAGAAAATAAACTTACAGCTAGAATTCAAAACGTTGCAGAGGATCTTACTGCTGTGATTGATACAAAAATTCAAACAGTTACAGAGGAATTGGCAGCACGTAATGTGGACATTAGAGAAGATATACTTTATGCATTTCAAGGACTTGCTGCCCAAGCTGAAAATTTGGATTCTAAAATAGAGGAAGTTAAAGAAACTACTGAAATTTTGAGCAGTAAGGTGGACACAGTCCAGCAAAAAACTGAGAGATCTGAGACTGACCTGTTACTTATGCAATACAGGGAAATGGAGTTTGCGGTGAGAATTAGAGGAGTGAAAGAAGATAAGAAAGAAAATCTGAAGGAGAAGTTGGGAGAAGCAATAGCACAGGTGCTGGGAATTCCAAAAGGCGAAGCGATGTGGCAAATGGATAAAATTTTTAGAGTTAACTCCTGGGTGGCAAGACAGAGAAAGCTTCCAAGAGATATAGTAATATATTTTACTACAAGATTTATGCGTAATGAAGTATTGCAAGCAACTTACAAGAAAAAGTTAGAAGTGGATGGACAAGAGGTGATGACAATGAAAGAAATTCCCCCAAAGATGTTAAGAGCAAGAAGAGATTATTCTTTTTTGGTTGAAGAATTAAAGAATCGTCAGCTACAATACAGATGGGATGTTCCAGCCGGTCTGGTGGTGAATTATTCTGGAGAAAGATACAGATTGAATACAATTGATAAGGCAAGGGATTTCTACATCAATGTTTTAAAGGCTGGAAGGTCCAAATCTTCGGAAATTGAAGTTAAAGAAACAGCTGAGAAGTTACCACAAGAAGGATTGCTGTCCATTGCACAGGGGGAAATTACAATTTCAACAAGTCAAGAAGACATCCTTAAAGTTGTGGCAGAGGTGCCAGAACCCAGAGAACAAAGAATGACTAGAGCTGCTACAGCAAAGCGTAAAGAGGAGTTAAAATCGCAACAACTGCAATTACCAAGTTCTGAAATCGCCAAAACAGAAGCGGTGGGAGGAGCCAGACCGAAAAGTCGTTTAGAGTTGGAAAACCAGCAAATGCTCCTAAGGCTTCAAAAGTTCAAACATGGGAACTAGATTCCTGACCTGGAATGTTAATGGTTTGAATTCTCCACAGAAAAGAAGGAAGATATTTACGTATCTTAAACAATTTAAGAATGACATTATATGTTTGCAGGAAACTCATATTAGAATACAGGATCAAAAATATTTAATAAATTCAAAATTGGGTGCACATTATGTTGCAGCATCATCAGAGAAAAAAAATGGTATAGCTATCTACCTAAAGAAAAATTTAATTTCTAAATTAATTGAATCAGATGAAAGAGGTAGATATCTGGCAATCGAAGTTTTGATTGAAGGACAGAAAACTTTAATACTGGGGGTTTATGCACCCAATCAACAACAGGAAATTTTTTATAGTTTTTTACATGTGAAAATGATCAATTGGAAATATAAAACATGTATCCTGCTTGGTGACTGGAATGGAGTAATTGATGTGAAAAAAGATAAGGTAGGATCGCATCAAAGTGTTGCCTCAAGAGCTAAATTGCCAAGATCTTTTTTTGATTTGATGGAGGAATGGGAGTTGAAAGATATTTGGCGAGATAGAAATCCAACAGATAAAGATTTTACCTTCTTCTCAGATAGACATCAATCCTTTTCAAGGATAGATTTTATACTAATATCAAATGATCTTTTCCCTAGGGTGAAGACTACAAAGATTTTTCCAAGAACTTTGACTGACCATAGCCCTGTATGGGTAGAAATAGATTATTCTAATGGACCAAAGAGGTCCTGGAGAGTTAATGAATACTTGTTTAGGTATGGGGAAAATATTAAAGAATGTAAGAAATATCTGAAAGAATATTTTATTATGAATATGCAAAAGGGTACCTCAATGGAAATGGTATGGGATGCTAGTAAGGCTTATATGTGGGGTGTCCTAATCTATATGAATAATAAATTCAGAAAAAAACAAGGGGAAAAAAGAAGGGTGTTGGAAGAGCAAATTAAGGAAAAAGAACAGCTTTTGATAAAAAACCCAAGGGATATTAAAGTTAAAGAGGTTATTAATTTGCTGAAAGAACAATTTAAAATGTTGATAGCAGATCAAACGGCAACTAATTTACAATATGCTAAATATAATACATTTTGTAATGCTAACAAGCCTGGAAGATGGATGGCTTATATGCTTAGAAAGAAACAAACTCAGAGAACAATTGAAAAAATTAAATATAAGGGAAAGGAGGTCTTTCAGCAAGAATTAATTAAGAAGTCATTTACAGAATATTATTCAGAATTATATAAGGCAGATAGGATTCAGGATATGGATATTGATAGATTTCTTAAGAAACAAAATCTGAAGCCAGTTTCACAGGAACAAAGGGATATGTTAACTCGGTTAATTACCTTGGAGGAAATTATGTCTGCAATTAAAGATTTAAAGATGGGCAAGGCCCCAGGAACTGACGGCCTGACTGCAGTCTATTATAAAAATTTATATGAAGAAATGGCTGAACCAATGAAAGTATTATTTAATAATATACAACAGGGAGGAAAGGTTCCCCCCTCATGGAAAGCAGCCTTTATATCATTAATACCAAAGGAAGGTCAGGACCATACAGAGCTAAAAAATTACAGGCCTATCTCATTGTTAAATACGGATTATAAGATCTTTACTAAAGTGTTGGCAAATAGATTGATGAAAGTATTGCAACAAATAATACATCATGATCAAACTGGTTTTATAGGTGGCAGACAACTGAAAAATTATGTAAGACATATTGTTAATGTATTGGAATATTTAGAAAGGAACAACCAGGTCCCTGCAGGCATAATTTTCTTAGATGCGGAAAAAGCATTTGATCGGCTTAACTGGAAGTTTTTATTAAAATTAATTGATAGAATGCAGTTTGGTGACACTTTTATACAATCAATAAAGGCTATATATCAGAAACAAACAGCACAAATAATAGTTAATGGAGGCGTAACTGATAATTTTTTAATAGAAAAAGGTACACGGCAAGGATGCCCTTTGTCTCCATTATTATTTATTTTATCACTGGAAATTTTGTTGAACAACATTAGAGACACAGAAGAAATAAAAGGAATACAGATTAGAAATCATGAATATAAGCTGCGTGCATTTGCAGATGACCTGGTTGTTACCTTAACCCAACCGTTACAATCGGTTAGAATTTTAATGGATATTATTAAAGAGTATGGACTAATCTCTGGCTTTAAAATAAATGCAGCCAAAACAAAGATAATAGCTAAAAATATGACTCTTAAACAAAAACAAGAAATGGAAAAGCAAACAGGATTTGAAGTAGTTAAAAAGGTCAAGTATTTAGGCATAAATATCCTGACAAACAACTCTAAATTATATCACCATAATTATGAACTATTGTGGCAAAAGATGCAATTAGAGATTCAAAATTGGAGTAAGTTACAATTGTCATTGTTAGGAAGGATAGCTGCCATAAAAATGAATCTCTTACCAAGGTTTTTGTTCCTTTTTCAAACAATACCAATACTTAAAACTGATAAAATACTTAAAGAATGGCAAAAAGGTATAAATAAGTTTGTCTGGGCAGGGAAAAAACCTCGAGTTAAACAGAAAATAATGCAAGATGTCCGAGAAAGAGGTGGACTCAAGGTGCCTAATTTGGGGCTCTATTATGAGGCAGCTGCTTTATCATTACTTAGTGATTGGATTAATTTAACAGAGGACAGGATATTAAATGTTGAAGGGTATGGCCTGGTTTTTGGCTGGCATGCATACTTATTGTATGATAAAAAGGTAGATAATATTTTTAAGAGTCATATATTGAGAAGTTCCTTGTTACATGTATGGAAGAAGTATAGTTATAAATTAAATGATAAAATACCAATTTGGGCAATACCCAGACATGCGATTGAAAATATAAATATAGAACAAAAGCAAGATGGGATTTCATATAAGCAACTCTTGGAGAAGGTAGGACAGGGGTTTCAGTTGAAAAATATACAACAATTAAAAGATCAAGGAATAATTAAGACCTGGTTTCAATATGGCCAGCTACAGGCCAGATGGAAGGAAGACCAAAAAAAGGGTATTTTACAATGTGAAGAGAATTTGATTAAGCAAATAAGAGATCAGAGCCGAATGCACATAAAAAGGTTATATAGCGCACTATTGGAAATAGATTCAGAGACAGAATTAGTTAAGGATTGTATGATAAAATGGGCACAAAATGTAGGGGAAATAATAACGTTAGAAACATGGGAAAACATATGGGTCAGAAATGTAAAATTTACGCAGGCTCAAAATTTAAGAGAAAATTTTTATAAAATGTTTTATAGATGGCATTTGGACCCTAAGAAATTAGCTTGTATGTACCCAAATATCCAGCCCAAATGTTGGAGATGTGGATATCAAGATGCTACGTATTTTCATATATGGTGGTCATGTAAAAGTATTAAGGCGTTTTGGATAAGAATTTGGTGGATAATTCAAAATATATTAAAGAAAAAGATTAAATTTACGCCACAATTTTTTTTGTTAGGTATTATAACAGATTGTACTGGATTAGAAATTAAATTGATTTTAAATTTAATAACAGCGGCAAGACTACTTGTGGCACAGTACTGGAAGAAACAAGAATTACCTTCGATTCAGGAATGGACATTAAAGGTTGTGCATTTGGCAGAAATGGCGAAAATCTCCGCATATCTTAAGGACTTTTCGAACGAAAGATATTTAAAGGAATGGAGAAGATGGATAGACTATATTCAAAATAAATATCAAAATAAGAGTTTTCAGTTAGCTTATGAATGATATATGTAGTAGAGATAGTCATATTATTTTAGTTATTTTTTATTTTATTTTTTTTATTTTTTCTTACCAGAAGTTAAAGATCAAGGTTATTAATGAAATTTTATATGGTTAGTTAATTACAGCTTTCTATGTTTGTACATGTTGTACCCTGAGCTAATCCCGGGAAGCCAAGGGAGGGAGGGAGGGGGGTTGGTAGGGAGAGGGAGGGGGGTGGGAAAAAAATGTATGTAATCTTTTGTTTGTAAAACTTTTTAATAAAAAAAAAAAGATGAAGCCAAGAAAGAATTAATTGCAGGGAGATTTAGTTTTCAATGGTCTTCATATGCACAATTAAGAAAAAGATAATGAAGATTAAACAACATAAAATGGAATTTGAAAATGAACTGTGTACAAATGATGAACAGGTGATTGCAAAAATGTGTAAACATCTGTTGCAATTTGAAACAGAAGTTGAAAAGTTAAAAATATAAATGTATGTATAAATGTATTCTAGTCAATGTTAAAAATGGGAAAAAACATGAAGGAACATTTTGCCATGCAGAGGAAACAAATACACATGACTTTACAAATAATTTTGATGATTCTTATTGAGATGGAACTTTTTTTTTAAACTGGGACTTATGGATAATCAGTTAGAAAGTACTTACGGAGGACTGATATTATATGTGGTAACTAGAAAGTTTATAATAAAGATGGCGAGATACTGAAATACCCACAATAAAGGAATGGATTGTGAAGATGGTAGAACTAACAGAGGTGGCAAAACTGACCTTTTTGGTCAGGCACAAATCAATAAGTATTTTTATAAAAGACTGGAAAACGTGCATGGGGTTTTTGCTGAAAAAGGGGAAAAAGTGAAATGGTGATTTCTGGACTTGATGATTGAAAAATAGATTACATGAAGAGTTTGAAGGGATTATTGTAATGTTCAAAAGGGAAAGGGAATAATGAGTTTCTTTTAATTGCTGTAAAACAGGGCAAAGTATCTTTTTAAGTATCTTTTCTTTTCTTCTTCTTTTTTAACTGTGTTGTTGTCTAATTGCTGCCTCTGTAGTTTTTGACCGTGAGGGATGCAATATTTAGTTACCCGGGGTATACCATCATGGAGGTAGTCTATACTTCATATCCCAATGGCTCCATATTATGGTGATTTTATTATGGTTTTATTTTAATTTATTATCTTCTATATTGTATTTCCACATCTTATATGTGCACACATACATTCTGACAGTTTATTTAAACTAAATTTGCACATCAGTGATTGCATGACCTCTGTATACACTAAATAAATAAATAAAATACTGTATTGTTTATTGCAGTTTTTCTTTTTTAAAATATATTTCTAATATATAGTACATACATATACACGTACAGATACACGTACAGATACACATACAGATACACGTACGTATACATATATAAAATGATTGACCCTGACATCAAACCATTTTAATGCTCCTGCAGATTCCTCCTTTTCAATTATCTTATATTGCAATATTCTCTTTTTCGTTAAACTGGGTAAGAATAATTTTAAAAATGCAACTAAAGTTTTTGGGGAGGGCTCAGGACTAAGGAGAATAGAAATACAAATGTTTCAATGACACAATGAATATGAATGAAAATATATGAAACTAAGTATCCATAATCCTACCCTACTTGATGCAATTGATTAAATAATTTTTTAAATTAAACTTGTATTTTATTTTTTAATATGGTCTCAGTGATAAGGCCAAATAAAAAATATTAGAGATAAATGAAAATACCTGGACTGATAATGGGGTTTTAAGAGTTAATTTTAAATCTTTTAAATTTTAGACTTTATTTTATATTGTGGCTTGTTTTTATTATTGTGAGCCGCCCTGAGTCCATTGTGAGATAGGGCGGCATATAAGCCAAATAAATAAATAAATAAATAAATAAATAAATAAATAAATAAATAAATAAATAAATAAATAAATAAATAAATAAATAAATAATAAAATAAATAATAAAATAAAATAAAATAAAATAAAATAAAATAAAATAAAATAAAA